>CM069456.1:3654386-3704691 GCA_035610835.1 Ophiura sarsii
ACCGACCTCCGCCTAGCACAGAAAATGCCTACACTACTACCAAGTTTTTGGAAGAATTTGACACCTTTTTACGTGAAATCATAGAATTACCCGGTAAACCGCTCATTATTGGTGACATAAATGTTCATGTTGATGAGCCGTCCAAACCTGAAGTTTCACGGTATCTGGCATTGTTGTCGCAGTATGATTTGATTCAATTTGTTCATGGCCCTACGCATAAGAAAGGTCATACACTTGATCATGTGATCTGTCATCCTGATGATGACTTGCTGACTGCCTGTAAAGTTTCACCCAATAGATACGGCTCTGATCACCATATGATTGAATGTCAGATAAACAAATTGAAGCCAGTTCAAGTAAGGAAGATCGTGAAGGTGAGAAATTATAAATACCTTGATCTTGAAGCTTTCAAGGGTGAGCTCTCTAATGGACTCCAAGATGTTTCTCTTCTAAGTGACCCTGACAAGCAGTCAGAATGTTATAATACCGTGGTTCGCCGTATTCTTGATAAGCATTGCCCTGAACTATCTCGTTCTATAAAAGTCATCAAGAGTCCAGCATGGTTCAACGACGAAGTTAGAGAAGCACGCAGGGAACGTCGAAAACGTGAACGCAAATGGCGCAAGACTTTATCACACAGTGACCGCGATAGCTACACTGAGCAGAACAAAATTGTTCTTGATTTAATTGTCGCGTCAAAAACCAAGTACTTTAAAGATGAGTTAAATGGTGCAGATGCTAAAACAATTTATCGCACTTTAAATTCATTGCTAAATAATTCTTGCAGAGCACTTCCTTCGTCATCATCAAATGAGACTCTTAGTGATAATTTCGCTGATTATTTTAGTGAGAAGATCAATAATATCAGAGTGGAACTTGATAAATCTGATGTTAACGCTTGTGATTCTCAGGAAGAGTGTAATAATGTGTATACCAATAACTTAAGTCATGTTTATTGTGATGAATCAAAAGACATGTGCAATACTGATAATGTTGACATTTTTACAAACTTCACACATGTTGATGAATTCGAGGTTAGAAAGATAATTTCCAAAATTCCAAACAAAACTAGTTTCTTGGATCCAATGCCCACCTGGTTGTTAAAAGCGTGTGTTGATATTATGGTTCCATTTGTTATGTCTGTTGTTAACAATTCTTTTCGAGTTGGTCTGTTCCCATCTGTTCTCCGTGAAGCAGTGATCACTCCTTTGATTAAAAAGCAGACCCTTGACCAAGATGTACTTAAAAATTACCGCCCAGTTTCGAATCTCCCCACCCTTGGCAAGATCCTTGAATACCCCGCTGTTTGCAGACTAAATGAACACCTAAAATCCCAAAATCTTACTGATGAATTCCAATCCGCTTACAAAGCTGCTCACAGTACTGAAACTGCTCTTCTTCGTGTAAAAAATGACATTATAAATGAACTTGGTAGAGGTAACATTGTCATGCTCGTTTTATTAGATATGTCAACAGCCTTCGATACTATCGATCACAACATTCTTGCTAATAGGCTCAATAGTGAATACGGTATCGACGGCTGTGTTTTAAGCTGGTTCAATTCTTATATTACTAATCGTACTAGTAGAGTTCGTGTGTTAGATAGTTACTCATCTGTTCATTCACTGAAATACGGTGTTCCTCAAGGGTCAGTTGCTGGTCCACCGATTTTTACCCTGTATTACTGTACCCTGTAAACCTGTGACTGCCATCCTGCGCCGCTTTAATGTTCCTTACCACGTGTATGCTGACGACACCCAAATGTACGTTAGTTTTGATCCGAAAGTGCCTGGTGACTTCGACGATGCGCAGAGCAGACTAACGATGTGCATTGCTGAGGTGGGGAAATGGATGTTGGCAAACAAGCTCAAGCTGAATGACACTAAAACTGAGTTTATCCTCATTTCCTCGCCTCGACAGGTAAATTTGTTGTCTGAGGTTAACTTGAAGATCGGTGAATCTGTGGTTGACTCTTCTCCCTCCATCAGAAATTTAGGAGTTACATTTGACACCTTTCTCAAAATGGATCTGCAGGTCAGTTCCATATGTCGTACGGTTAATTTTCACCAGCGGAACATTCGTCGTATCCGTTGATCACGATACTTGTGCACATGCGGTAAGGTCTTTAGTCCTGTCTCGGCTGGATTATGGCAACTCTCTTTTAGGTGGCAGTTCTAAATTTAATGTTCAGCGCCTGCAAAAACTTCAAAATCGTGCTGCGCGTCTAGTCTTTTGTAAAAATAGACGCACAAGTGCTGAACCACTCTTGCGGAAGCTTCATTGGTTGCCTATCCAGCAGAGAATTGACTTCAAGATCTTGCTGCATGTGTACAATGGTGTACATAATCTGGGGCCTACCTATTTATCTCAGATTTTGATGCCGTATGTCTGTCAAGAGCTGGTTGAGATCTTCCAACGACACTTTCCGCCTTGTTGTACCTTTCAACAAACATACTAAGACTGAAACCGCTTTCTCATATATCGGTCCAAGGCTGTGGAATGATCTCCCATACGCACCGCATGCAGTGTCAAATCTTTTAAAAAGATGCTTAAAACCTCATCTATTCCGCAGGCGTAATTTGTTGGTCAATTTCGGATGCAAATGCACCCTTTTATATAAAAAAATGTGTGTCCTTTTAATCCATGCGTTTAATGTTTATTGTATCTGTATATTATTACAGTGTACATGTATATTTAATTATCTTTTAACCTATCTTTAATGTACTTTGATTGGTATTTTTTATTATGCTTATCTTTTATATTATATAATTCCTGTACAGCGCATTGATCGTGTTTTTGGAATGCGCTTAATAAATCACGTTTTCATTCATTCATTCAAGCGCTTAGGGATCTCGATGTTAGGCGCTATACAAATATGGTTATTATTATTATTATTATTTATACCAGTGCCCGGATGTACACAGTAAAGTATAGGGCGATTACAGATTTTTAAAAGTTTTTTTGTTTGCGGTGAAATTTGTATGAGTTTAAAGTGAAATGTAAGACTTATAAATCGGGTAGTTAAATATATCAACTAGATTATCACCGACGGAAAGAAAAATCAATCGTAGGCAAAAGGAAAAAAACGAGTTTAAGTCTCAAAAATGGTCCTAATTTTTACATGTGGGCTCGGTTTTTTGTCAGTACAAAATGACATCATAACAATTATGTTCGGTCAATTGAACCTAAAATAGAGCATCTGTAATCGAGATTAAGCCAAATTATGATTATTCAAAGATGAACTGGATATTTCATGCAAGTAAAAGGTAACAAATTGGCATGATTGGCAGCAGCTATAATGACGTAAAGATAGAAACGGCGGCCTCCATAAATGCGGTACAGGAATTTAAAAATTCGTATTTTTATTCGATCTTACTGATTGTTATAGAATCATTGTATTATAGATATATTCCATATACGATAATACAATAATTTAGATACAAAAATGCATCACATTTCGTAACAATTCTTAGTCCATATTCAAGTTATACACTTACATTGTTTGGACCTAGCCCCTATGTTAGCCTTAGCATCCAGTAGAACCTTGCAGCACTCACCACCTGATGACTGACCAGCTGCATAGTGTAAGGAGTCGAACCCTGTGCAATGACGTGGAAATATTATCAATATATAATCATTGTATTATAAATATAATCTATATACGCTAATACAATTAAGAAACAAATCACATAAATAATAAATGAATTAAATAAATAAAAAATGCATCACATTAGTAAACATAATTAAGATCAAATATGGTTATGATTGAACGATATTAAAATAATAATACAATTACTAAAATAGTAACGGGAAAACAGAACATTCTCTGTATGATTAGAACCTCTAATCTTTCGGTTGTAAGTCTAACGCTCTACCGTTTGAGTTAATGGGCACTGATTGACAATGGTAGGACAGACATAAATCCAAATGATAGTTCACGAACACTATCCTATAAATAGGAAGTTAAGATGCTTTATATTCCTAGTTTTGTATGTATTTAATATAAGGGTTCTCGCTCAAAAAGTGATTCGAGGCCAGTCAGCACGAAAGGATCGCTTTCAATGAGTGACCTTGCCGATTTCTAACCCGCACAAAGATCGATTTCAGGATGTCTGCCTTGCGCTAAATGCCTATGTCAACCTTAGGGCAAGTAATGATTATGATAATAAACTTAATTTATATAGTCATTACTATATAATTCAAATTTCAAAACAAATAACTGTCGATAATCAGGAATATTACTATGTTTGCATTATTCAAATAATACCACCCAGTTTGTTAATTTCGTTACTTGGGTTTAATTTCATTGATTCACTATGCAATTCAAGCCCATATGAGACTGAGTGGTTATATTTCCATCCAGAACAATAAAACAGTTATGCCAAATTTCAGGAAACAACACCACTTTTTTATGCCATGGAAACAGTGCAGTTGATATTGTGTTTACACAATCACTGCAAGGGTTTGGTTTGAACTGTTTGGGAATTTATAAAAAAAAAGGTGCCCCCCACCACTTCAATATCATGTGCACGCCACTAAAATCAATCCTGGTATTATTTATTGTTTATTACATTTTTTTAATGAGCTCCCTTTGCTCATAACCTTTCTCCCACCTCATTCATGCCCGACCGCACCCCCCCCCCCCCCATGAGATCGGGAAAAGTAGCAGAGAGGGAAAAGAAAATCCACTCGACCCGCGAAATATCAACATGTTACAAGTTAATTATAAGTAAGTCACTAACATTGCCCTTTCCGAGGGGAAGGGGCTCCAAGGCATGACATTTGGTCTCACCTCCCCCAAGTCAGCACAACCCCCACTCCAGTTGTCCCAAACACTCTTGAACATTCTGGGGGATAAAACTAGCTTAATTGGTCGGAAATGTCAAATCAGTGCAAATTCAGGCAAGTTTTACAGAAAGTGAAATATTCCTGCGCATTTTACCCCCTCTCCCTCCCCCCATTTGCTTTCTTGCCCACAACTAAATAATATATTTTCTTTTTGATCATGTCATTTTCATCAATTTCATGCAAGGGCCAAAGGTTAGTTGGGCTTGAGTTATGATAATTCAGAAACATTATCTGTTGAAATTTCGTACTTTCAGTTTATTTTCCTAGATATTATTAAAATATGAATTTAAATAATACTGTAGAATGTTATTTAATTATTTGGAACAATAATGTGGAAAATAAATAAACCACAATACCAAATCTAAAATTTAACTTGAAGCGATCATGTACGACCCTGTCTGAAAGCGCACCACGTGATCAGTAACAACCAATCGACACTACGAAATTAATTTAGCTCGAGACCAGATTCGGGCAGCTATATTATAACCATTCACTTGACCGGACCAAATAATTGTATAATATTTTAAGCATGTTTCTAGTTACAAAAGACTATAAATATTAGGATACCATGGATGAAATTGGTGCCAGATTCTTCATAAGTGAATAATTCATCGTGGATGGCTTTAGTTTCATCAAGTTTTTCTCGAATTTTCTCTAATGTGATGGCAATAATTTGAACCGAAAATCAAACTTGTTATGAAGATCACAGATAATATTAGATATATTATTTGCATCGCATGCCTTTTTATCTTACAATTTCATGGCAAATGTTTTTGAATGATTCGTGAATGATTCGTGATGATTCGTCATTATAATCATGAAAAGAGCTCATTTACATCGTGCTATCACGAAGTCAACTCTGACTACGAAGCCGTATCGCTACGGTGAGTACTTCCGGGTCGCTGTGTGGATTAGAAAAACAACGGCATTGTGCGCGACTGCATACTGACTGTCGATGCTGTTTCAGATTGTAACTCTGGTTTCATTGAAATAAATAGAACGACTTGTCGAAACATTACTAGACATGAATTTCGTTCGTACATTTTGCTGTTTGTAGCCTTTGGTACGCAATTTATCATAATTGCATCATGGAGTTTATATGATGTGTATCGGAGACTCAGGTATGTAGCAAGTCATGTGACTTTTGCCCAGGGCAAATACTTGAGATTCGGAAAGGCCTTGAAAGTATATGTAAGATAAAATGTTCGTAGAGTGTGTTGTTATCAATTATATGGTGCCTTGCTCAGGTCTGGTGAGCATGAAGCTGCTAGGGAAGGCTTAACCCGGACTATTATAATTGATAACACACGGATAACACACTCACCCTTTAGCTAATTGATAACACACTCACCCTTTAGCTAATGCGTAATAATTGTATTATAAATATATTCCATATAGGCCTATGCTATTTTAACAATTAAAATGCAAATCACATTAATAAATAATGAATAATAAACTTCATTAAATGAATACAAAATAGATTAAACTGTGCAAACATACTTAATTCTTAGTCCATATCCGATGGATGTACTTACATGTTTATCCCTAGCCTCTGTGTCAGCTTTACAGTATTACCACCCGATGACTGCCTAGCTGCATTGTGTAATGGATTCAAGTCCTGTGAAATAAGACATTGAAATGCAATCATTATGTTTTTATTTTTATTTTTATTTTTCTCCTCCAAGCACCAAGCAACAGTTTTATTCAGTAACTTTTCTTTACAGCATATATATTATACATTCTTGTAAATCCAAATCTTTAACATCCTCAATACAGGAGTTATAGTTTAAATGTTGTTGTTAATTGTATCCAAATAAATCATTAAAATAGTACATGATCATTACTGACCAGCCTAGAGAAATATCTACGTGATCATACTAAACTGCTCCAAAAAAGGTTGAATATTTTGTTAGTCATAATTTGTTCAAATATATCTGGATATATGTTCATTTGGTATAATATATCATTCAAAGCTGACGTATTCATCGTTACAATGATACCAACTTTGAAGCAATCTCCCCCCCCCCCCCCGGCTACTTGCTTGAGAACATGGGGAGGTCACATCTGAATGTGCCAAAATCAACACTATTTCGTGCTTTGTCGTCTGTTTAATGAAGTGTTACATTGACCACTACAGTATTGTGATGATACGTTTATGTTTTACATGCATGAATGTACAGGATTAAAAAAATCAGCCCTCTGTGTACAAAATACCGTACAATCATGGGAAATGCAATCATTATTATCATTGTAATATAAGATGGTAATAAACAAACATTTACATTGGCTACACTGTGTTTCACGCCGTGCTTACTGCACGACGATCATCAGGCTAGTGCTGGTTATGGATGTGTTTGTTTCTTGGATCGATTTGGGGGTTTGATACCGTGACGGCAGGTTGAGATAAGCTCTGTGCGCCTATTGAGGATGTTGCTGGGAGGATTTCGAGTTTCTCATCCATGCATATTAGGAAGTGTTCATAGATCATTTTGGTGTGGAGGCTGAATAATTATAGGGGGCCCAAAAAGTCTTGATACTCTGCAAAGAGGGGGGGGGGGGGGGGGGGGGGGGGGGGGGCGGGGGGTCAAAAAGGTTTTTGAAAACCCCAACCAGAAGAGGGGTCAAAAAAGTTTTTAAAACACTTATTAGTTTCCAAACCCCTGCTTTACCTGTATGCACATTATTTACGGAACGTTCATAAATCAACGTAAAAATAGCTAATGTCTACGGGCCTATTTCATGTACTAGCCCAGCTAAAAATAATGAAGGGCAAATTCATGTCAATAGCAAAAACATATTTAAAGCCAGGATATATAATTGGAGGGAGCATCCTAATTGGTTTCAAAAACAGAGACCCGTGCATAAATATGTGAAGTTATTCAGGGGATTAAAGACCATGGCACTAAACCCAATTGAATTGCAATTGAAGTGGGAGTTCTGATTCACTCTAGATTCTATAACCTGCCCTCCTAGTGATGCGTCCATCAAAATAGAATATGATACATGGTCACAAAAAAATCCCATAAACGATATCATATCTATGTTCTATGTTCTCTGAACTTAACAATGAACGGGGACAAGAAAGTTTCAGGTGCAGGCAGTAATACAGGTGGGTCAAAAAAGTGTGGCATGGCGAGGGGGAGGGGGTCAAAAAGGTTTAATATACCAAAATGAAATTACCCAGCCCCCCCCCCCCCCCCTACCAAAGTATTATGACGGTCCCTACGTCTGTGCGTGTTAGAGCGCTGGACAATTTCCAGTGAATGGTTGGGTTTTCACCTGGTCTTTAGATTTCCAAACATACTTAGAGAGCTCAGTATCATTTGCATAGCGTCTGTGTCTGAAGGACTTGGTATGGTTTTATAGCGTGTTTTGAATGGATGGGCCTCCACAAGGTAACTATTGTTTTGTACCGGTCTTCCGTGGTACCAGGCCCCTGCTACTGAGATTCTCGGCGGCTGTGACTCCGATACAACGTGCAAATCTGATAAAACCAATTCTTAACAAAGACGGGACCGGCTAAATGCTGAGAACAACGTGGAGAAAGCCATTGATTTTCGGCAGCTTAAGAATTACCCTGCATTGTCTGGTTCCCAATTTGAATACGATTTATACATTCAAAATAAACAATCGGGGTTTCAAGCCGTTGGCAATAAGTATGTTGAAAACACCATGTATACCGCCCTCTAAAGGCGCCAGTCCAATCCAGTTAAGGTTTGTCCGGCAAAACCTAGACAATCCAAGTGGGGCTACACCATAGATTTAAAATAGAGATCCAGTATGCCGCCGCCATTTTGAAACCTTCATGGGGACATAATTGGAGGTATGTCGGTATTTTCCGTAAATGCTCGTGAGCATCGGAAAGTGTCATTCTTTCCGCGTATTTCAAACCATAGTCCAACACGTACGCAGTCACTGCCAAAAATAATGCGCGCACAAGTTAATCGCTGTCACGCGCATCAATCGTTTTCTTCCTTGGGCGTGACAACAGGCATGACACGGGAAATGAATGTTTCGACCATTAAGCCAAACTTATAGTCTGTGGAATTGGTATGTTTATTAATTTATAAATAATGTATACGTCATTGCTATGAATCGGTGAATTTACAGAACGTGGCTAAACCCATATATAATTGTTTGTGATTTTGTATAGATCAGTTTTGAAGGCTTATAAATTTAAAAGGTTTAAAAGAAAATATTTTGCGTTGGTAAGTGCACATGACAGTAGGAATTGTGTTCAACGTAATATCTGAAATATAAAAACAACATCATATTCCACCTCTTTGTATACGTTGCGCCTCATATCGGGGTTTCAGTCACTAAAATATTAGCCCAATGCCCCCGTGGGGGGGGGGGGGGGGGGGGGGGGGGTACTAAACTCTTGTTTTGATAGGGGTGGGCCGATCATGCAGGGTCTCAAAAGGGGGCTACATAACTGAACTGAGTGGATTTTATGACCACAAAATAAGGTCTAAGGAACTGATTTCCCCCCCCCCCCCAAAAAAAAAAAAGGTCTTGAGAACTGGTCTATAGTTCAATTTTGAATAGCAAGAACGCACATTTTAATTTTTTTTGGTTTTAGAGCGCAACTCTTTTGAATTTTGAATAAAATTGGGGTCTTAATAACTGATGCAGGCTCACAAGAGGGGTCATAAGAGCTAGCAGCCGCGGGTGAAAAAGAGGGTCTTCAGCGCGGCACATACCTATACCCTTTTTCAATGTCAGTGCCCCCCCCCCCCCCCCCCCCCCCCCCCCCCCCCGGAGGGCCCAATGGTTGCTATTTAGTTTCGGGGAGGTATAACCCATCAGTGTTACATTTCGAGAACTTCTCACCGAGGCGATTATTTTCTTTTATAAGTTATACTAAAGTGACCCTTATACAAAGGCAATAATAAAACAAAGTAAATAAATATAATACTAAATAGATCGACTTGGCATAGGCTAAAGATAAAAGAACTTATGATAGCTAAGACAATCCGACAGTACTATAATCGATTCGCAGACATTGCCGATTTTAGCGATTTACCATTTCAGTAAAGAGGTAACAGAAGCAAAAGAGGGGGAGGCACTCGAATTTAATCGTAATATGCAAGGTTAATACCGTGTCTTCGTGTGCATGTACTACTGTGATGTAGTCACCACTATGTACCTAGTGACAGGGAACTTGCGGTTGTATTATCGGCATAACATAAAGAAAAGTATTGTTATTCAGATAAATTGATAAAGGTATTCAGGTGGTCTCATAGCCAAAAATGCTTGAAGTAACGTTTATAATCCGTATCTTGGTTGATATAACTGTGTTTCCAGTCCTAAACAAATGGTTTTGTACCTAGATATATATTTTTAAAAAATATTGAATTATTTTCCGGTTTTTTCTCGCAAATAAATACGTAGAACTGTTATTTTCATTTTAATGTTTCCTTTATTCCACGTGCATAATAAAAACGGAAAATAAAAAAGTATCCACTAAATTATGAATAGGTAAAATGACAAACATAATATTTTTCTTTCGAAACCTGTATACGGTCGATGATGGTCGATTTGGTGTTTTTTGTGGTAACCGCTTCCAAAGGGATAACACGTTTGAAGCTGCTGGATTAAGTTTTTGGTTGTCGTGATTGTAAAGCTATATGATCAGCCCTATTCATAAAGCCACACTATCATGAATAGCATTTGATTATGGAGCGCAAATAATCATGATAATAACATCTATAAAAGTACCGCTGTTTCATCATTGGTCAAAATGAGTTCCTCTAACGCCCAATGGACGAGGTCCAAAATCGATACCGATGCGCCAGAGTTTATGAATCTACTATAAAGCGTTGTCTAAGATCCAGTCGCTATATACAATTTACTATAGCTTGACACTTTCCACGCGGCATGCGTCTGCAGACGACATTTCAAATTTCACAAAATGTTTCAAAATGCAAACTTTTTAAAATGTCATTACCATATTATGAAATCACATAAAAATGCATTAAATTAAGTACAGACATAAACATTCGCTCTGTAATCCTTGAAAAATCTGTTTTGTTGCTTTAGGTAAAAACATATAGCCGTGTGAAAAGTGTTAACAATAAAAGAGAGAAACATTTATAATAGTTCAAGTACAAATGATACACACGATAAGACGATTTAGGCCACATACTCAATCATAACATGATCACATTATACATTACTATATTAATATTAATAGATTAAATGAGATCGGGATTTAATTCATACGGAGCGTTTAAAGTGTCACTATATGGCTACATAATTATCGTGACAAGACGACATATTATCAACGTTATGTTGAGATAGTCACATATTTTTTCTCACATTCTTGACTTAAACAGTTTTATTAGACGTCATGATGATATATACTATCTTGTCAAGTTGACTTTACAAAACATAGATGTTATCATGGCGAGATAGGTTAACTTGAAGAGTCAACTTCACAAAAAGTAGATGTCGTCATGGTGAGATACAATATCTCGTCGAGTCGACTTCACAAAAAGTAAATGTCGTCATGGTGAGATAGATTATCTCATCAAAGTCGACTTCACAAAAAGTAGATGTTGTCATGGTGAGATACATTATCTTGCCAAGTTGACTTCATAAAAAGTGAATGTCGTCATGGTAATAGACTTTCTCGTCAAGTCGACTTCACAAAAAGTAGATGTTGTCATGGTGAGATAGATTATCTTGCCAAGTTGACTTAATAAAAAGTGAATGTCATCATGGCAATATAGACTTTCTCGTCAAGTCGACTTCACAAAAAGTATATGTCGTCATGGTGAGATAGATTATCTCGTCAAGTTGACTTCATAAAAAGTAGATGTCGTCATGGTGAGATAGATTATCTTGCCAAATTGAATTCTGCGAAAGATGATGTCGTCATGGTGAGATAAAGTATCTGGACATGTTGATTTCATAAAAAGTGGATGTCGTCATGGTGAGATAAATTACCTCGTCAAGTCAACTTCCCAAAACGTGGATGTCGTTATTTCAAGATAGGTTATCTTTCCAAGTCGGCTTTGAAAAAAGTAGATGTTGTCATGAAGAGATACGTAATCTTGACATGTCGACTTCCCAACAAGGGGAAGTCTTCATTGGACGATAAATTTTCGTCAAGTCAACTTAACAAAAAGAGCATGTCGTCATGGCAAGATAAATTGTTTTGACAAGACGATTTCACAAAATGCTGATGTCGTCATGGTAAGATAAATTAACTTGTCAACTTGACTTCACAAAAAGTGGATGTCGTCATGTAAGTCGACTTGGCAAAAAGAAGATGTAGTCATGGCGAGATACATGATCTTGACATGTCGACATGGCGAGATAAACTATCTAAGCGAGATAAACTATCTTGTCAAGTCAACTTCATAGAAATAGATGTCGCCATGTCGAGATATATTATCCTGCCAAGTCAGCTTTACAAAGAGTCGAAATTGCCATCCGACTTGATATCAAAATAATTTATCTCGTCATGTCAACTAAATCACGGTCGACATGATAAGATAATATATCTGGCCAAGTCGAATTAGCAAAAGTTGGATGTTGACATGGCAAGATAAATTATCCCGCCAAGTGGACGTTCACTTTTTATGAAGTCAACTTGGCAAGATAATCCATCTCATCATGACGACATCTACTTGTTGTGAAGTCGACTTGACGAGATAATCTATCTCACCATGACGACATTCACTTTTTATGAAGTCAACCTGGCAAGAAAATCTATCTCACCATGACAACATCTACTTTTGAAGTCGACTTGACGAGATAATCTATCTCACCATGACGACATCTACTTTTTGTGAAGTCGACTTGACGAGAAAGTCTATATTGCCATGACGACATTAACTTTTTATGAAGTTAACTTGGCAAACTAATCTATTTTACCATGACAACATCTACTTTTTGTGAAGTCGACTTAATGAGATAATTTATCTCACCATGACGTCATCTACTTTTTGTA
Organism: Ophiura sarsii; assembly: GCA_035610835.1. Classification (NCBI taxonomy): domain Eukaryota; kingdom Metazoa; phylum Echinodermata; class Ophiuroidea; order Amphilepidida; family Ophiuridae; genus Ophiura; species Ophiura sarsii. The sequence goes on from CM069456.1 coordinate 3,667,195, forward strand.
GAGTTGACTTTACAAGTTATTCTATCTCGCCATGACGAGATCTATGTTTTGTAAAGTCAACTTGACAAGATAATCTATCTCACCATGACAACATCTACTTTTTGTGAAGTCGACTCGACGAGATAATGATGTCAATTTGGCAAGATAATCTATCTCACCACGACGATATCTACCTTTTGTGAAGTCGACTTGACGAGAAAGTCTATATCGCCATGAGGACATTCCCATTTTATGAAGTTAACTTGGCAAGATAATCTATCTTACCATGACAACATCTACTTTTGTGAAGTCGACTTAATGAGATAATTTATCTCACCATGACGTCATCTACTTTTTGTGGAGTTGACTTTTCAAGTTAACCTATCTCGTCATGACGACATCTATGTTTTGTAAAGTCAACTTGACAAGATAATCTATCTCACCATGACGACTAATAAAACTGTTTAAGTTAAGAATGAGAGAAAGAATATGTGACTATCTCAACATAACGTTGATAACATGTCGATTTGTCAAGATAATTATGTTGCGATCTAATGGCACTTCAAACGCTCCGTAAATTTAAAATCAATGAAGTTCTAAACTGCCAAGGCAGTAATTGATAATAACCGATGGGGCCGGTGTTTTGTCTGAGGTTTGTCTCAGACTCGAGAGATTATAAGTCAACAGATCTTTAGGTGCAAATCACAACTCTGAATGGAGATGCCGGATTGTATCGACTCGCAGATAATAGAAAATAATATGGGATTGTTTAGTTGTAAGCCTATATAAAAATTTGGTCTTGTTTTGTGTATTTATAAAACACATACAATCATAATATGTAGGTCTGCGGCCTTATCAACAGGGAAAACTAAACCTCTGCATTTTCCCCAAGTTTTGTTTAACCTTTCATACTTGTTCTTTATTAACACGTTCTTTCTTCGAGTTTATTTCATCAAGTTAATTGAATTTCCTAATTTCGAATTTTAAGACTTTTGGTGTCAACTTTCGATTAGCGTGACGTTCGTGAAAAATGCACTGGCGCGTGTGAAGTAATGCACGCCATTGCGCCAACGCAACCATGCACGCAACGACTGCGATTAACGCGAAGAGAGACACGGCACAAGTGTGCGCACGATCCCGCATTCGTTCTTTTCCGTGCAGTTCCGAAAAATACCGACATACCTCCGATTTCCCCCCATGGTGGAAATCCAAAATGGCGCCCGTTACACGTAAAGAGATAGGGCAATACATTTCGTCTGGATTCTCCTTTATAATTCTGTGGGCTACCTAGAGCTTGGACACAGTTTCGTCCGAGCTTAGCCTCTCAACAAGCTCTTGCATTGCAGTTTTCAATTCGCAAGCCAACGCATCACCACACCTATCATTAACCCTAACCCTAGAACGTGGCAGTGGGGATGGAACGAAGAACAGGGGGAGGGGGTTAAATAGAACATGCGAAAAAAGATGTCCGCCGGCCCCGGGAATTGAACCCGGGTCGGCCGCGTGACAGGCGAGATATACTACCACTCAGCCACGGGGGGAGGGCTTCACAGGCTAAAAATTCGGAGACCATATATACCCGTATTTTAGTGCTACATGAGATAGAACTTGTGCGCGCGCAAGCCAAGTGCTGCTGTTGTGTGGTTGCTGTGTGGTGTAGTAGGGTTAGGGTTATGACTTTATATCCAATTAAATAGCTATGCAGTACATGCAGTAGTTGTAATGAAATAATATATTCTATGTGAGGGGAAAATGCAACAAGCACCCACACACACATGAATGAATACACGTTGAACACGGGGTTGAACAAGCAAACAATAACAAACGACAGCTCTATTTCGATAGCTTCATATTTCTGTTTCATATACTGATAGTTTTGATTTTATGCATTGAATCATGTGTGTTAACGTGCAGCACCTGCTGCGAATGAGGTGGTTTTGGCTTGTCGCGCTGGGTAAAAATGAGCGGTTCTTGGCGAGTTTTTGAAGTCTTCACAAGTGGTAGACTATGGACATGAAATACAGCGCCTCCAAGTGACAGCATTTAACTATTGAACTAATCACCATGACTGAATTTTCCAACCAGCAGTTAGGCTAATAATAATAAAATATTGTTTGGTTGTCCTCGATATTCCTATTTTATTTTCCGTCAGTTCTAAAACCTCGTATAAACCTTATTCATAGTCAAATTTCCCGCTCATGCTTAACCGATGCAGATAATACCCTGAGCCGATATACCTGTATTGTGCAGTGCCGGATTGGACATACCTGATTGAGCAGTGTGCAATGAAAGCATTCATGTGTAGTAGCGTGTGATTATGCTAAGTTGACGTGAGTTCAAACGCCAATTATTAGCCGTTGATAAAGCAGAGTGTCGATTGGGAAATGTGTTGAAATTCATTTGTTGTTGTATTAGTGTGTTTCGTTATTGACATCATTGTTCACCGGCCTATGGTGAGCATGTGAACTCACTAAAACTGTTTTAGATATGACCAAATATAAGGACTGACCGTGGACAACTAAATTATTTATATTTTGGGACTTACGGGAGCATTGATATTAGACGATTTATAGAATCAATTTCAATAAGTAAGTTATCAAAATATTCCGTGATGTATAACTAAGTATTATGGAGGAAATCATTCTCTTTAATGCACAAATTACAGAGAAATCTTGAAATGAAAATTGCAAACATTTTTAATTTTTGTTGAATTTTTGAATTGTTTGCGACACATTCATTTTCGCTCGTCTGTATCGATCTGTTATGTTGCAGGGGGGGGGGGGGTGGCATTTGGCTCTCATCTCATCCATAATAGGGGTTTGACTAATATTCATTACATCCATACCATTAAACAACAACTTTGATATGTCAATTTTCTAATATATTGACTCCCAATAGTTAGCTTTAGACAATTGACATCAGAGCAAGCGACCATTGATGTTTAGCTGTGGTTCGATTCCTATTGTTCAGCTGGTCGCTAGTGGGCGCTGCATTTGATGTCCGCTATATGCTTGCGGTAGCACTTGTGTCTTGTCTTGCAAGTTTGGAACGGTAACAGTGTTAGCATGCTTAGAAGACACGGGCCACTACACTTCCCCGACGGCTTCAGTAAGCACACATTTGCCAGAAGACACAGACTCAGGATAAAAACTGTCTTCAATAGACTAATGGTCGTCGTACATATGCGTGTTATACGTGTCTTCGTCGTGATATTTCATCGCGGGACATCTTGCATTATTGCATATAGCCTTATGTTATGAAGAACTGTAAATTCTTACAACTTACTTTACAGTCGTATAGGCCTAGGCTTGGTTTGCCATTCTTTGATTGCTCTAATCGTTTTGCCTTGCAAGACATGACTTCAAAAAGTCTAAAAAACACCATCAGTACCTCGAGAATAGAAGAGTAGGCCTATTACATAACCCTTAGGTAGAGCCCAAAGTTATCTGCTTTGTCGAGTTCAAATTCTGCTTTGTAAATTTAACTTGCACCCGGGCTTATGCCTTCTTCAATTGTCAATTGATTTAAACACACTTGCACCCATGATAAACATTTCTTTTAATTTATTTAGACCAAGGCATAACGTGGCATAATATAATAACATCATCAAATCATCAAATTGTTTATCATCACTGCACCGCATATCAGTTTCAGCGTTCCCATACTACAAAATATATAATAATTTATAGGGGCTTTTCTTTGTTCAGATCCGGTGAGTTAACTATTAATGCTGCAGAAAGGTGTATGTAACAAAAAAACAGCCATATATTAATGATATGGTTGGATGGGGAATTGAACCCGGGATTCCTGCGTGGAAGCGCTAGAGCGTGGCCACTACGCTACACTAGACTAACTTATTTGGCATAGTCGTTGATAAAGATATATTTAGTATGGAGTGATTCAAGCATCACATTTCGTACGCGTTGATGATCCCCATACTTATTTCAAAATTAAAACAATGAATCGATTAGCATTTTAAACAATGAAAAATAAAATTGTTCATTAGTACAATTACGTGACTTCGTTTTCGCGTTAATTTCATTAGACTGATGCATAGTCTGTTATATAGTCTATCCATCTGAGAGCGATCTTTGGTGCTCGGATGGGCAGGGGAGATGAGTAAAAATAAGATGTGCTGTCTTCTGGCGTATATTTATATCTAGTTGTCGAAGGATCCCATTTTATTCCAACCTCCGGTCGAACCTCATCTACAATGTGAATTGAAACAACTAAGCTGCCTTATGCAAACACACACAACACTGTTCCAATGCATATTATTTTCATCACACACATGCACATAGCAGTTATGTCTAGTGTACCATTCAAAGAGAGACAAATATCGAACCATTTGCGTATTATCTGAAATCAAAAGGCTTTGAAATCGTCACCTGTGATTTCGGCCTATGAATAGAATCACAAAGCTGAAAAAGATCGAAAGTAATGGACCTTTAACATTTAGCATATTGTACGAGGCCACATTTAATTTTTATTTGCTATCTTGTAATGTTTCCCACAGTAAATAATGTATATTTTCACTCGGATTGGCCGGGCTAATAAGATAAAATGGTTGTAAAATGATATGAATCTCCGTATCCCTATGTTCTGTCTGCATGTCCGAATCAATCACATTTCCTTGTTAAGTATAGAAAGAAACAAATACGCTTACAATGATATGGTATCAATATTGAAAGGTATGATTTCGATATTCAAACAAATATTATACAATTTGAACGTTAACAAACTAAATAAAGTTTATTTTCTGACTTATAAAATGAAAGGTTGTCTTCATCGGGGTCTATCACTCTACATGTACCTGTTCGTAGAGGCCTGTAGTAACAGTAGGGTAACATAATTGTCTTTTATTATGGCCGTTTTTCACTCTACTGATTCCATCGATATTTTCGTCAGAAAATAGCCTCCTCTCCCAGTCAATGGAACGGCTGGGTCACGTGGTTGGAAGATCGGTCTCAGATGGATAGACTATAACTGTATTGTACCGAACTATTAAAAGAGTAAGACTAATATCCTCTTTTGGATTGCGCACAGAAATAGTCATACACTTTATACACTAAGTTTCAAGCGGGCTACTGCAACGTAGTCTAATCTAACTGGATTGACCTGGCGGTTTTTGAGGGCGTCCCAGCCCATATCAGTGCGACTTTCAAAAAGAGTGACCCCTCCTTAGTTTAATTCCTCTATGGTGGTACTTACATGACACAGTCGCTTTGTAAACGATGGAAGCCGGCAAACAATTCCCGCGCAGGGCAATCAGCTTTCTGTCGACAGTTGCATAGTTTGGTGGTTTGAGGTTTACTTTGGCTAGTTTTTTTTCAGGACGCGATTGTTGTGGGATTTTATTTATTTATATCCCTGTTCATATTGTTCATACAACTACTTAGGCCTTATGATACTTTGAGTGTGTATTTGCTGAAGATTTTGCTGAGAGCATGCCCTGGAGGAAAATGCTTGGCAACTTGCTTTAAGAATTTTTCGCCCTGACGTTCTGGTTAAAATGGGGGGGGGGGGGGGGGGGGGGGGGTTAAACCAGGTCACGTGTCTACGTTTGCGTTTGTTTTTGTTTATTGAGTACGTAGAGTGTGGTGCATCATCTTGATGTACTGCATAGTGGTGTGGTACCCCGGTGTGGTACCCGGCTGATTCTAGTGCTTTGTTATAAGCGGGGGCTACGTTGAAGAAGATGTCATGGTTGGATGAGAGAGCCGAGATTCTTTTTTCAATGGCTGGTTGGATGTTGTTAATAAAGTTGGGTGGGTGGTTTGACAGTTTGTTAATATAAACCGGATTGTCATTAGGTTTGCGGTATGGAGTGCATGTGCCGTTGTTAAGGTCTAATGTCACTTCCAGGAAGTTTGCGTGCTTTAGGTTGGTTTGGACGGTTATTGATAGTCCAGCTTTGGTACCGGATGCGTTTTCCATGACAGCGAGACCGTCGTCACGGTATAGACCGATGCTGGTGATATCTAGATTTTGCATGAGGGTGTTGAGTATGAATAGGCCGACCAATTCGCATATTTCGGCGCCGTCATACGCTACCATCATGACCATGGTGACGTCAAACTGCATGTCAGTGTCTCTTTTTCCCAGGATGCGCCATTGTTGTCGAAGAGGAGTGATCTACTGGCATGCATGTCATATAAATATATTCCAAATGGCCATGTGTTTTGACCCCACCACCTCAAAAAAGGTGGTGGTGTTTCATTTTTGGTGATGAATCATCCATCTTTGTATAATAACTCAACAACTAAATGTGGTACAACTATGGTTGAGGTGTAATTTGAAAGCCTATTTATCTAGCTACATTGAGTGAATAAACGACCTATTTTTAAGCCTAAAATGCTACTTCTCCTACAGATTTAATGCATTGACATCAGAATTGACACATATGTATTGTCATAAGAGGTCTTCACAGTATTTTGATAAGAGGTCAGCAAGGGGTCAAAACGTCAACACGCGAATAACACAGGGCCAAAATTAAACAAGAAAAAGGTCAATCATAATATCCAGGTTAAAGGTCAAGGAAGGGTCACTAGAGGTCACATTATCAAATTCAAATAATTTCACTCAAAATGCTACTCCTCCGAGAAGAAATGACTAACGACCATCAGAATTGGTCAAACGATTCCTGGTATCTATGTACATACAGGGTGTATGAGAATGATATACACCGGGTTTCAAGAATATATAAAAAATATATAACAAAAAGGGTTTCAAATTTAAACACTTGCGATATGATGGTAAAAATGTGTCCTACTTATTCTGTTAATTTCATTAAGATTTCTCTTTTCGTTCCGCTGTGCAAAGACATGATCGAAAATCGATGAAAAACGTATTTTCATATTTTAGCTCACATAATTCATCTTTACATTATTCTCATTATTCTCCCTAGCACTACCAGCATTTCAAACAATGAACCCCACACCTCATAGTTATATTCAAAACTCCTGCCAAAGAAAGGAAGGTTAAAACCACTCAAGCTAAACAAATCCTGCCCTATTCAATCAAAGCTTTGTTTTCTATGCACACACCAATCGATTGTTATCAAAAAGCTAATGAAAATAAGCAGAGGGTGCAATAATAATGCAAATAACATTTCAGAAATAATTTATGTTAAAAAAGGTTAGTGACTTTTATAGATTTTCATAATGGATCATTTCGACAAACACTTGAAATCTACTATCATTACAAAAAAGTTTTTAATTTTCATCAAAAATGTCCGATTTTCAAAATTTATAATTCCTAAAAAAGCTGGGCGTTTGCGCAAGATATATGATAAAGAGTTTGGACAATATCAATAAAGTTTATACCGAAAAAGATCTTATTACCTCGGTATGGATCATTCTGCTACACCCTGTAGACCCTCGTGAAGCGTGTCAGTTTTCCATGATACAATGCTCATAATCTCGCCAATTGACAGACACTTGGCGTGAGCCCATGTGGCTGGATAGATATTGTGTTTGTTTACTTCAGCATGAAATAACAAAAAATCAGTTACCTGATTAATGCAGTAGCATGAAACTCTGAGTAGCAACTCGTCCATTTGACTCTAATTTATATCCTGGTTAAATATCTCAACCTGCTTTTATATCCCAAAAACAAACGCTGGTATAAGCCAGGATGGCTTATAGTTATAACAATGAGCTCAGTGATTTCACTTACCCTATCACTTTGATTCTTTTATTTTTATATTTTTTTAAAGAATAAATAATGTTGAAAATGTCATATTCTTCTGCCAAAAGCACTGCGCGAGTACACATCTTGGTCATCGTTCTGATTTCCCCACTACGAAAAATAGCTTATAGATAACTCGCATGAGGAAAAAGTCAGTATGAACATCATGAACTGGTAGAGGAGCATGATACCAGGTCCATGGAATAACAGGATCGTCCAGAAGGTCTGATCCCAGAATCTACCTGGTAAAAACGCCGGACATACCAGCCCCGGACAACCACGACGGACATGATAATCGGACTGCAGATATAGAGTTCTGAATCACGGCTCTCTGAATTTGAGCTGTGGAAAAGAAAACTGTTTATATTGACGAACGAGTCATATCAGGTCATATGTCGTGAATTGGTGTATCAAACATATCAAAATAATTGTGATTGATATCAATTTAATTTTAAAGTAATTGACCTACTGAATTAAGTAGGGTATTGTTGCTAATTATGTCCTCTTTTAAATAAAAAAATCCCCAGATCATAACGATAAACAATAAAGGAGTTAGACCGTTAACGGAGCAGGAAGTCGGGGTGGACTCGGTGGGGGGCTGCTGCTGGGTGTGGGCGGATGCTATAGAGATTACACACAAAACAGTCAAAACAGTGTTTTCTTTAAAGTCTTATATATTGAAAACTATAACTCATAGGCATCTCAAACTGCACATGTATTACAATCAATAACACACATATCATTTGTCACCAAGAATCTAATTAATTAGTTAAATAGTTTCGTTTTGAAAGTGCATTTAACAGGTTTCTGTGTGTCAAAACATTTTACTAATTGTACTGGTGAGAAACCAGCATTATTAGGACATAGTCATTTTATGACAGGAATTACTTCATAGGCCTAGCGGTGAGTTTACCGCGTGGGTGTAGAATATCTTAATATTTACACAGATTTTTTAAGAGTTTTTTCGAAGCCAGCACGGTTCCGATATTTTTTTTTAGAGATAGATATCTCGCTCTTTCACATAACATTTTGCTTTCTGTAAGCAATGGTCACGCTAGACCTATACATGTTTATAGAATTTGATTTGTGTATGTAGCATATTTAGGTCAGTTGACCTTTGGCAGCCCGCTACTGATGAGATTCGTGGAGAATCGAAACGCGTCTAGCTATATCTGCATGCTCCAATTCGACTTATATCTGCGCCGTTAGGCACGGATTTAGTTAACCTCCACGATTATAGTTTTGAACGTGGTAGGCCTATGATTATCTATACATAAGTTCATGTATATTGGACATTCTCAGTTGAGAATTTCAGTCTCAGTTTCTACATTATTTTATAGTTTATACAACTATTTAATAAAGCACTTTTCCAGATTTAATTTCGGAGGCACGTGGGCCTTCGTTTCACCAGTATGTTATTCATTTTGAATATCTGAGCTATCTTCGCGTGTTTTTGTTTCTTTACGGAATAAACACATCTTTCCCTCTCCAGAATATTCTCTCATAGGTGGCAAGCAGCCACCTGATATTGTTCATAGTCTTGAATAATTGCCTCTTATTTGTTCTTTTTAAGAACGACGCATGCTTTTGATTTTCTATAATAGTCTTTATAGTTATTCCGCCTTTATACTTTCATATCAGTTGTATATGAATGCAAGATATTATTATAGTCATGAATATCTAATTGTGTGTTTTTTAAGGTCCTTACGGCCGGCCTTCACACTATCTTACACACTATCAACCAGACATTTGTACTTGTCAACGTCTTCATTATTAGAGTTTTCTAGTTTGAAAATTTTAATTCTTTGTTTATGTCGGATGTTTTACATAGAGCTTGAGTTTTAGCCGAAGTTTGTTACATAGAGCAAGTTTATACCGTTCTTCTGTCCAGAAGCAGGTTCCGCCTAGTGCCCTCCGCTTTTTTAGTATTTTATCTACCACCCGGTGTGTTCCACGGGTGCTTTTCGGAGTTGTTTACATCTCTGGAGGGCATGTCTGCCATACTTGAGGTGTGATTGGGGGATGGGCGGTTAGTATAGTCTCATGTCCTATTCTAGGGCATGGTACGCACTATCCCTCGTCGACGGGCATGTTTGTTTCGGTATATACGCTCTCGTGTTACCCTTTCCTTGTATACGCTCTCGTGTTACCTTTTCCTTGTATACGCTCTCGTGTTACCCTTTCCTTGCGAAAGTTTAGGCTATTCCTGCTTGTAAGCTCTACAATTTCTACTCAGTTCAGTAGACTTTATTCTTCATCCCGACATTTAGTCATCTAGCTTCTCTGATAGTTGTACCTCGTTGTCCCTGTGCGGACTAACTTCTATAGGCGTCAGCATGGCATCTACTCTAAAGGACATTCTTAACTTATTTGTCTCCTCCCTAGCAGCTAACACTCAAGGGAGAGGACATTTTAAGTCAGGAATGGCATCCTAGATTTGACCAAGAGGTCAAATGAATGAATATTCTTTTATTCAAAGTTTTGAATAATCCAAACCCAGCCTGAGTGTTGTGGTTTTTACATCACTAAAATAGATAGTTTTCTATTTTTATTTGTTTTTGATGGACAGTTTTCCATTCAATATAATTTGGGAGTGGAATGTGCATGAGCTCTGCGCGTGAACTATAATACGGTAGCCAATCGCATAGCAACCCGTTTTGTTCACCTAATTATTATGACCGGATGCAAAGTGTCTCCTATTGTGTGCATGGGCGGCGTGTATCATCATGATCATCAAGTGCTAGTTGCTTCTTCACGTTCCTAGAGAGTGGATTGACGAGAGCAACATTTTTGATGTCTTATCCGAAGAAGATGGATTTATTTACATCATGAGAAACCAGCATTATTGGGACATAGTCATTTTATGACAGGAATTACTTCATAGGCCTAGCGGTGAGTTTACCGCGTGGGTGTAGAATATCTTAATATTTACACAGATTTTTTAAGAGTTTTTTCGAAGCCAGCACGGTTCCGATATTTTTTTTTAGAGATAGATATCTCGCTCTTTCACATAACATTTTGCTTTCTGTAAGAAATGGTCACGCTAGACCTATACATGTTTATAGAATTTGATTTGTGTATGTAGCATATTTAGGTCAGTTGACCTTTGGCAGCCCGCTACTGATGAGATTCGTGGAGAATCGAAACGCGTCTAGCTATATCTGCATGCTCCAATTCGACTTATATCTGCGCCGTTAGGCACGGATTTAGTTAACCTCCACGATTATAGTTTTGAACGTGGTAGGCCTATGATTATCTATATACATAAGTTCATGTATATTGGACATTCTCAGTTGAGAATTTCAGTCTCAGTTTCTACATTATTTTATAGTTTATACAACTATTTAATAAAGCACTTTTCCAGATTTAATTTCGGAGGCACGTGGGCGTTCGTTTCACCAGTATGTTATTAATTTTGAATATCTGAGCTATCTTCGCGTGTTTTTGTTTCTTTACGGAATAAACACATCTTTCCCTCTCCAGAATATTCTCTCATAGGTGGCAAGCAGCCACCTGATATTGTTCATAGTCTTGAATAATTGCCTCTTATTTGTTCTTTTTAAGAACGACGCATGCTTTTGATTTTCTATAATAGTCTTTATAGTTATTCCGCCTTTATACTTTCATATCAGTTGTATATGAATGCAAGATATTATTATAGTTATGAATATCTAATTGTGTGTTTTTTAAGGTCCTTACGGCCGGCCTTCACACAATCTTACACAACTATCAACCAGACATTTGTACTTGTCAACGTCTTCATTATTAGAGTTTTCTAGTTTGAAAATTTTAATTCTTTGTTTATGTCGGATGTTTTACATAGAGCTTGAGTTTTAGCCGAAGTTTGTTACATAGAGCAAGTTTATACCGTTCTTCTGTCCAGAAGCAGGTTTCGCCTAGTGCCCTCCGCTTTTTTAGTAAGTAATATATTATTCCACATCGGTTATCAGATTAAATGTTGTTTCTGAACTAGCTATAATTGAATGCAACATTTGTATTGTATTCTTATTAATTATCAATATTGATAAATTATTGATTTATTGCCAAAGTTGCGATGGTTATCATATAATTGTGCATACATGAATGATTCGATCGAAACTTACTTGAGGCAAGGTGTAGTTATAATTTCTGATAGTGTACATTTGATTTTTAGATTGCGGCAATTACGACTCTCATTGTATTGTTGTCAACAGAATTTTGTTTTTCAAAATGTGTGCAAATAAAAATTAGAAAATGATCATGATCATACAATTGGCTTAGTTTAATATTTAGTTATATTTCTATTGACACCCTGAATCATATAATAAGATGGTATCCAGCTTGATGTTTTTTACACCAACTTTTGACATATGCAATCTTTTCCCCTTTTCTGTATGAAATTCCTCAGACTAGTATTTCTATGTATGTCGGTATATCATAAGAAGAATCCAATACTAATGAACCATAACTTGGATGTCACATATTATATAGCTGACCTGTCATAGGAGAAGACTTCTTATGCTATCCCAACCTAGATAATGTTTGTATAATAATATACAAGATGTAGTACTAGTAGGGGGGGGGGGGGGGGGGGGGGGGGCTGTTTCGGATATACCCTATAATATAAAAGAGCTCAATGAGTATAGGGAGGCTAGTGTTCCATAAAGATACTAGCCCAGGGATGATAGTTCTAGTTTACATTGAATAGCTGGCTAATACGAGGGTCATACGACAAGTACGCCTGTTAATCTCGGGCCAAAAAGATCGGGCATATCTTTATATTAAGTACTTTCCCCAGGCGCGTAGCCAGCATTGTCATTCCGGGGGGGGGGGGGGGGGGGGGCAAACATCAATATCGTCCCTATTTTTAAGATTCAAAAATGCGCGCATAGCGCGCGAAAATGTTCGACTTTACACCCATTTTTGCATGATTGAGGTACATTATGACTCTAAACAAGCTTGTAGCAAAAAATATTGCATTTTGGGATAGAACAAGTAATTATTGTGATATGCTAATTCGAATCTCAGATGGTGTAAAATGTAAAAATCTGGACATGCTACGGGAAGGGTGGCGAGTTCAAAACACATGGCCATACACGTTGTAACAATGATTTAGCCTCTTTTGGGTAGTACCACGGTGATCATCATCGTCTCATTGATGCTGGCAAGAAGTAACTCCTGTCGTCTAGCTTCATGCTCTAAATATACTATTATAAAGCAATATCACATGAATGAAAAATAAATAATAAATGACATTAAATAAATAATAAATAACAAATTTCATTAGTATATACAGCATGCATCTTATTTAGTAAACATAATTTGTTTGTTGTCCATATTCAAGTGATACACTTACATCTGTATCCTTAGCATCCAGTAGAACCTTGCAGCAATCTACTGATAAATGAAAAGCTGCATAGTGTAATGGAGTGTTGCCCTGTGAGATGACAAGACAAGGATATGTTATCATTATATAATCATTGTATTATAAATACACACATAAAGTCCCTGACCCGGTGCTTTGAGGTTGGCTTATTCAAAATAGATAATCGGTACCAAAAGAATGAGCAAATTTCTTCTCCGCAGTTTGATACCTCATTCAACAAAATCGAATGGATACTTTTAAAGTTATGGGGATTTCAATGACCGCGTATAACAACAGCAAAGTTGCACTAGGTATAGGAAATCATTGATTTGTGTGTGATTACGCACTGAAAAAACTCACAGCTAATCAGCTAAGACTTTTAATCTTCACAGCTAGTCACACCCTTTGTCCCGCTAATTGCGGTTATCACTCCAGACCCATTCATCTGTCTCGTTCAGATAGCACACAGTTATGACAGTAATCACACACAAATCAATGGTTTCCTATACCTAGTGCAACTTTGCTGTTGTTATCCATAACTTTAAAAGTATCCATTGTTGAATGAGGTATCAAACTGCGGAGAAGAAATTTGCTCATTTATTGTATATCTCAAATTTTTTGTACCGATTATATATTTTGAATTAGCCAACCTCAAAGCACCTGGTCAGGGACTTTATGTGCTAGGTGTATTCCATATACGCTAATAAAAATAAAATACAAATCATATAAATGAATAATGAATAATAAAACTTCATTGAATATAAATAAAAATGCATCACATTGTGTAAACATAATTAATTCGGAGTCCACATTCAAGTGACACACTTACATTTTTATCCCTAGCTTCTATGTCAGCCTTAGCATCCAGTAGAACCTTGCAGCATTCACCACCTGATGACTGACTAGCTGCATAGTGTAATGGAGTTGAGCCCTGTGAAATGACAAGACCTGTATCATAATGTTATCATTATAATAATTATTGCATTATAAATATATTTCATATACGCTCATTAGAATAAAATTCAAATAACACGAATGAATAATAAATAATAAATAAAGTAAATACAAAGTGCATCACATTTAGTAAACATAATTAATTCTAAAGTCCATATTAAATATAAATACAATTAAGAAACAAATCACATAAATAAATAAATACAAAATGCATTACATTTTAGTAAAAATAATTAATTCTTAGTCCATATTCAATTGATACACTTACATTTTTATTCCTAGCTTCTATGTTAGCCTGAGCATCCAGTAGAACCTTGCAGCATTCACCTGATGACTGACGAGCTGCATAGTGTAATGGAGTCCAGTCCTGTGAAATGACATAGATATGTTATAGATATCAAAAATGAATATTAAATGTTAAAATAAATTAGATAAATACGTAATTCATCACATTTGGTAAAAACAATTAATTCTTAGTCCATATTCAAGTGACTGGCAGCACGTATGTAAATACAAGCTGCTAAATAAATTACCGCTATTTATACCAATGGGTCAAATTTTCTGACATTTTCCATCGCCATTTTTTGTTTTAATTGGCCATACAATTTAGATCTGATATCCTAAAATGAACTGTTTTTTCAGTTAAATAGTTGCAGAATCGATTGAAAATGCAATAACGTTACTGATCTCAGATAATATATGGGATCATTCCCCTTGAAAAATTGGTACATTTCAGGGTCAATTTTCCTTTTCCTTTTTCTGACGGAACTTCCCTTCTACAAATTATATAATTGGCCCCCTCCCACTCCTGGGTGCTATGGTAGATCTCTTGTGTAAGTTCAGCATGCTAACATCGCTACAATACCCATGGGCCTTTTTAACTGAACAAACATTACCCAACACATTCAGTCATTCTGCATAACAAAGCCCTGTCAATTCTCAATAAAACTGTGATTTAGATTTAATGCTATCCTCATACTGACTCTTTATAGCTACAAGTAAGGATTCCAATGTTGAGCCATTTAGCAATCAATGATATTTTAAGAAACCAATGATATTGTACGAAATCAATGATATTGTACGAAATCAATGATATTGTACGAAATCAATGATATTGTACGAAATCAATGATATTGTAAGAAATCAATGATATTGTACGAAATCAATGATATTGTAAGAAATCAATGATATTGTAAGAAACCAATGATATTGTAAGAAATAAATTATATTGTAAGAAATAAATTATATTGTAAGAAATAAACTATATTGTAAGAAATAAATTATATTGTAAGAAATAAATTATATTGTAAGAAATAAATTATATTGTGAAAATAGACTGGTAGTGCGCTTATCGATGCCCTTAATACAGATGGTATTAAAGTGTTTATCAAACACAGTTATACAGAAGACCATTGATAAACCACTGATATGACCTGGCTTTTATTTTACATTTGAGAAAGTGATGTTGTTGGGTTGAAGATGGAAATAACAATCAGGATACTCACCTCATCATTTGTCACATGTACATTTCCACCCTCGTCTAGACTCTTCTGTAATGAATTCACGTCGCCCTTCTCAGCTGCCTCCAATAATTGCTCGTCTAGACTCTTCAGTAATGCATTCACATCGCCTTTCTCAGCTTTTTCCTTTTTGTGTTGACTTTTCTGTAATGCATTCACAGCTACCTCCAATAATTGCTTTTCTAGACTCTTCAGTAATGCATTCTCATAGCCCTTTATTGCTATGGGAAGCATTGAAGAGACTGTGGTCAAAGCCAGTCTGTCCAGATTTTGCACGTGGACTGCCCCAATGCTGTATTTGTGCATTGTTCCGGCTTAAAGGTGTATTAAAGAGATGTTTAAAATTTTTGTTTGTACAACATTTACTTAATATTAAAGATAATCATTACAATTGGCCATTATTGTTGTTTCTACTAACAAAAAAGCAGCAACACTTGATTAAAACAATGTTTAAATATGTCTAAATATAATCGCTATTCAAAACAGACAATGGCAATAACGAAAAATCATTGTGGCAAGACCCCCTGGTCACGTGCTAGTATCGTAAGAACACACCGGTAACACCAAGAAGTAAACCCGTCGGGATCCGTCGTAGCCGCGCCGTGCTTCTTAAAAAACCGTACAATTCTCAAATATTAAATTGCAATTAATTCAAATGTCCTATTTCAGAGGGAAAAATTCATTTGTATAGTATAAATAAAATTACCAATGTTTAAACGTCATTTGTTACAAAAATAAAGAAAAAAGTGAGATTCGAACTAATGAGTAAAAGTTTTCATAGCCGAATACAAGCCATTAGACCAATGCCTTAGACCACTCGGCCACCGTGACAGTTACCGATATTGGTGGCGAAAAATTAATAAATACCAAATACTTACTTAAATGTCGTTATTTCCCAATAATAAGGCCTGACTATCGTTAAGTATCATTTATTATTATTGCCTATAACTATCCCTTCTCTACCATTTCGCATCAAAATTGAGGTGCATAATATGAAATTTCGAGCTAAACATGTGACTAATTTAAAATTAGAGTGGAGTTATTCGATGGGTATTCGCGATCGCGAGTACGTGTTAAACCAATACGAATTGCAAAGTTGAAACTTTTTTTTAAAACACCCTCTAAGTAATATCGTACGTATTTTGAAAGGAATAGAAAAATCGCGTAACGCTGACCATAACATCCTGTCCGATCCGGGGATATATTTTGAAACAACTTTTTATTGCACGAGACAACGGATTTTCCTTAATCCTTACAGTTGTAAGTTTGTGTAAGTAATACAATTTTGTAAACATGAAGAAATCCCGGTTTTTATCCTAATTCACACCTGTTCGCGTAGTATTATTAACAGGACGACCTCAGTTTTCACCTTACTCTTTTGTTCGCCATATTTGGAAGTGATGTACCGAAATAACCAATATTGATTCCGCCCAAGTTGTAAGAAATGATTCTGTCCTGCTCGAGCTACGTAGCTTTAACTACGCATATCATTTCACACTTCATCTCGCTGAACGTACTGTCGATGCTAGTCTTTTACAACAACTTTGCGTATTGCGAAGATTTGTGCTCACAATACATACGCCATGGCAAAAGACTAGCGTCGGCAGACGTAAGGTTGATGAAGTCTAAACGTGTGTTCGTTTTGAATTATGTGTAAAAGCAAATGAATTGATTCTACAAGAAGAAAAAAAGATTTTTTTTTAATTATATCATTTCTTAACATGAGAAAATTGAAATAGTAGCCTACTATTATAGAAGCAATAGTCAAGATTACACTTTAACAATTGATTTGTTTAAGATGATGCGTTTTTACAGATTTCTAAAAAAAATGCTTAGAATAGAGCATAGAATAGAATAGAACTTTAGAAGGAATTAGCCTATGTTCTTTGTTCATTTATGTACGTATAACATTATTATGTCGAACCGGTGAAACGGAAACCTATTTGACGACTAACATTTCTCTCGCGTTGATTGAAATGGGAGGGACAACCGATATTCCAGCTCCGGCCTAGGCCAAATCCAGAATTGTGCCCACATTATTTTTATTTGGATGCGATATCAGATTTTGAGTTACGTATCACATTATTATGACGAATAGGTGAAACGGAAACATATTTGACGACTAAAATTTCTCTCGCGTTGAAATGGTAGGGATAACCGATATTCCAGGTCCGGCCTAGGCCAAATCCAGAATTGTGCTCACATTAATTTTATTTGGATGCGATATCAGATTTTGAGTTACGTATCACATTATTATGACGAGTCGGTGAAACGAAAACATATTTGACGACTAAACTTTCTCTCGCGGTGAAATGGTAGGGATAACCGATATTCCAGGTCCGGCCTAGGCCATATCCAGAATTGTGCTCATTTTATTTTTATTTGGATGCGATATCAGATTTTGAGTTACGTATCACATTATTATGATGAGTCGGTAAAACGAAAACATATTTGACGACTAAAATTTCTCTCGCGTTGAAATGGTAGGGATAACCGATATTCCAGGTCCGGCCTAGGCCAAATCCAGAATTGTGCTCACATTATTTTTATTTGGATGCGATATCAGATTTTGAGTTACGTATCACATTATTATGATGAGTCGGTGAAACGAAAACATATTTGACGACTAAAATTTCTCTCGCGTTGAAATGGTAGGGATAACCGATATTCCACGGCCGACCTAGGCCAAATCCAGAATTGTGCTCATTTTATTTTTATTTGGATGCGATATCAGATTTTGAGTTACTTATCACATTATTATGATGAGTCGGTAAAACGAAAACATATTTGACGACTAAAATTTCTCTCGCGTTGAAATGGTAGGGATAACCGATATTCCATGTCCCGCCTAGGCCAAATCCAGAATTGTGCTCACATTATTTTTATTTGGATGCGATATCAGATTTTGAGTTACGTATCACATTATTATGATGAGTCGGTGAAACGAAAACATATTTGACGACTAAAATTTCTCTCGCGTTGAAATGGTAGGGATAACCGATATTCCAGGGCCGACCTAGGCCAAATCCAGAATTGTGCTCATTTTATTTTTATTTGGATGCGATATCAGATTTTGAGTTACTTATCACATTATTATGATGAGTCGGTAAAACGAAAACATATTTGACGACTAAAATTTCTCTCGCGTTGAAATGGTAGGGATAACCGATATTCCAGGTCCGGCCTAGGCCAAATCCAGAATTGTGCTCATTTTATTTTTATTTGGATGCGATATCAGATTTTGAGTTACGTATCACATTATTATGATGAGTCGGTGAAACGAAAACATATTTGACGACTAAAATTTCTCTCGTGTTGAAATGGTAGGGATAACCGATATTCCAGGTCCGGCCTAGGCCAAATCCAGAATTGTGTTCACATTAATTTTATTTGGATGCGATATCAGATTTTGAGTTACGTATCACATTATTATGACGAGTCGGTGAAACGAAAACATATTTGACGACTAAACTTTCTCTTGCGTTGAAATGGTAGAGATAACCGATATTCCAGGTCCGGCCTAGGCCAAATCCAGAATTGTGCTCATTTTATTTTTATTTGGATGCGATATCAGATTTTGAGTTACGTATCACATTATTATGATGAGTTGGTAAAACGAAAACATATTTGACGACTAAAATTTCTCTCGCGTTGAAATGGTAGGGATAACCGATATTCCAGGTCCGGCCTAGGCCATATCCAGAATTGTGCTCACATTATTTTTATTTGGATGCGATATCAGATTTTGAGTTACGTATCACATTATTATGAGTCGGTAAAACGAAAACATATTTGACGACTAAAATTTCTCTCGCGTTGAAATGGTAGGGATAACCGATATTCCAGGTCCGGCCTAGGCCAAATCCAGAATTGTGCTCACATTAATTTTATTTGGATGCGATATCAGATTTTGAGTTACGTATCACATTATTATGACGAGTCGGTGAAACGAAAACATATTTGACGACTAAACTTTCTCTCGCGTTGAAATGGTAGGGATAACCGATATTCCAGGTCCGGCCTAGGCTATATCCAGAATTGTGCTCATTTTATTTTTATTTGGATGCGATATCAGATTTTGAGTTACGTATCACATTATTATGATGAGTCGGTAAAACGAAAACATATTTGACGACTAAAATTTCTCTCGCGTTGAAATGGTAGGGATAACCGATATTCCAGGTCCGGCCTAGGCCAAATCCAGAATTGTACTCACATTATTTTTATTTGGATGCGATATCAGATTTTGAGTTACGTATCACATTATTATGAAGAATCGGGGAAACGGAAACATATTTGACGACTAAAATGTCTCTCGCTTTGAAATGGTACCGCCAATTCTATGCAAAAAAACGTGTCCCTCAAAATTATCCTTTTTTTTCATGTCATACATTTTCTTAATAGCTAAAAATATTTTAATATTTTGTATCAATATGAAATATGTATACAGTGTCTGTTGACGTAATTGTTGTGTCTTTTAATGTTATTTGAAGTATTTATCGGTTTCCTTAGGGCCCCTTTCGGAAATAAGCCTTCGGGCCCTGCTTGTATCTCCCCCAATTTTATGTGGTTTTGTAATCTTAAGAAGTTAAGTGTAGTTAAGATTCTTTACATTTTTATCATTGTTATATATAATTATGTGGAGATACCGAAATAAATCTAAATCAAATCAAATAAGAAAAGGGATCTAGCAGTGATAAAATATTTTTAAAAGTCCCCCGTCCTATTATTCTGGTGCATATTAATCCCTTTTATCTATCAAACAGCGATCAAACAGCCGTGCGCCGAGCCGGCCAGAAACAAAATTCAGTGCACAGCTGTCGCCATTTTAGAAGCGCGCCCAACTGGTGTTTCGTTACGCTGATATCGACCAATTTGGATATCACTTCCAAATATGGCGATATCACTTCCAAATATGGCGAACCAAAAGAGTAAGGTGAAAACTGAGGTCGCCCTGTAAATAAGACTTTTTCGTATATACGCGAACAGGTGTGAATTGGGGGTGCAGCCTTCAACACATCTTTTAGCATCCCTTTAAAGGCATATTATGGGACAATTTTCCAAGGGGCGCCCACTATTCTTGATTTATTTTTGAAAGCAGCAGATTTTCTTGCAGATTTTCATTTCTGATCATAAATTATAAATATATAGTGAGTTTCACAGAACGATACGATTCACTCGTCCAAAGAAGTTCCTTGCCACTCACTGAAGTTCAAATATTGAAGTTCAAATATTGAAGTTCAAATATTGAAGTTCAAATATTAAAGTTCAAATATTGAAGTTCAAATATTGAAGTTCAAATATTTCACATAAATATTTAATATAAATAAAACAATTGCATGTCAAAATAAGCAGAAAATAATTCTCTATCACGTCTGTATGGAATTAAGATGTACGCATTCATGCATGGCTCAGCACATTCATTAAGCAATGGTTAAGGTTCATATTGTGTTCAATCATTCACATTAACATTTGAATGGAGGGATTATCCAATTTTTTGCAATCCTCTTCCACAGACCTTGCCATTGTCAAGTGAATGGAACCATAGACGGTAAAAATCAATGTTTTACCCGTCTATGGATTTACGCACTGAAAAACTCACAGCTTATCAGCTAAGAATTGTATTCTTCACAACCAGATACACCCTTTGTCCCGCACATTGCGGTTATCACTAAAGACCCATTCATCTGTCTCGTTCAGATAGCACACAGTTATGACAGTAATCACACACAAATCAATGATTCCTATACCTAGTGCAACATTTAGGTCATTGAAATCGCCATAACTTTAAAAGTATCCATTCGATTTTGTTGAATGAGGTATCAAACTGCGGAGAAGAAATTTGCTAATTTAATGTATAGCTCAGATTTTTGGTACCGATTATATATTTTGAATTAGTCAACCTCAAAGCACCTGAGCAGGGACTTTATGTGCTAGGTGTATATATTCTATTAAATATTATGTTTGAAATATTTGGACTCTACTAAGTGGCAAGAAACTTCTTTGGACGAGTGTATTTTAAAATAATGGTTTAAAGAGGTTGAAAATAGATAAGTCCTTATCCAGGACAGCTTATTTTCATTCTAAATTCACTCTAAAACCATGATTTGAAGTAATTAGAAATATCAAATCACCGATAACTCATAATGTATATATGATTTATGATCAGAGATGTAAATCTGCAAGGAAATCTGCTTTCATAAACATCAAGAGTAGAGGGTGTCCCATGGAAAAGTATTTAATCAAAGGTTTACCTTTGAATATATTATTTACATGACTAGGGCAGGAAAGATATCATTGTCATATTTAAAGTGTAAATACATGAAGTTTTAAACAAAAATCTATAGAGAGCATTGCCATACTTTGTAGCAGAAAGAGGAGATCATTTTCTTTAGAATTGGTAACCAGCTATTAAGTGATTCATCTCATTAAATGAATTAGAGGTAGGGTATCAGGGCGCTCAATCCAATATATGGTTTTTTTTTAATAACAAGGTTACTACAATGGGTATTCGTATATAATGCTGAATATAGATCGAACATACCTGCAATTCAACCCTTTCAAATTGGGAATACCTTTAATAAAATGTGGTTATTCCATGAAAAGCAACACCTTTAACAAGAAAGAGAACAAAATTAATAATGGAAACTTCAACAATAAAGTTTAAAACAGAACAGTCATTCTTTGCTATGATGTAATTAAATGTATTGTAGAACACTCAATTAAGAACAGAAACCCATGTAAACAGATGGCCGACTTGGTTTGACCAAACATCAGTCATTTCGGAGAATAAACTTCATGCAGGGAACCACCAGGGCTGTAGGACTCTGGACTCGGACTCGGACTCGAGTCCGAATCGAGTCCTTTTTTCAAGGACTCGGACTCGGTCCCAGTACTCAAAGACTCGGACTCGGGCCCCAAGGACTCGAGGACTCAAGGATTCGGACTCGGTCCCAGTACTCAAAGACTCGGACTCGGATCCCAAGGACGTACTCGGCTTCGAGTCCTCAACGAGTCCGGCAAAATTTGTTTTTTCAGGTGTTTTATTTTCATTAATTTACCTGAATTTTGTTTTGCTGAGGGACTGAATTTCGCAGTCCGCCGCTAGCAAAAAATAACCGATATATTAATAATAAAAAAAGATCGAATGAACCAAGACAAATGCCCAACAAATAAATCGATTCATCCTTTATTTGCCGAGGTGCGATACTTTTTGTAATACAATTTTATCATTGGTTCAGGTATACGTTACCGCGCGTGTTTTGAAATGATTTAGCATTGTTTCAGCTGGACTTTTACTACTTCAAATATTATTTTACCGTTCGTTGAGTTGAATTCAATTAAAAGCTTATAATAAAGTCAGTTAGTCAGTCACCCACTGCCACTGATATGTCCGCCACATCCCGAGTTATTCTGTTTGGGTTCCAAGATCGCCATGAGTACGATACATCGAAATGCAAGAAGCACAAAGCCAACTGCAGATTTTGCTACGCTACCCAGCCCTTCAAAAGTTAGCACGGAGGGTGCTGTCTGAACCAGCAAGTAGCGCTTCCGTGGAACGCATGTACGAGGGGCAGTCAGTAAATAATGAAAGTGATCATGGTATGGGATGCATGAGTGATTCCATTGAGAGGCTAATGTGATCAATACAAAGTATGAACCTTTGTCTTTCAAACAATACATTTTTGGATTTTTAAGTGTGAACTATGACGTCATAGCATTGTCTCAAAGTAAGTACACTTGGGACACTGATAAATCAGTTATTTGGCGGGAAATTTGAATTGTTTTTATGAAACACGTGGTAAGAAGATTGCATAACATGACATCAGAAGCAGGTAAATCCCGATTTTTTTTCGCATAAATATGATACAAAAGACAATAACTTTAATCCCTGTGTAATTTGGAATGTGTAGTATAAGAGGAAAAAGTAAGGAGAAGCAATTGAATAAAAGGTATACAAATATCAGTATTTCAAATAGGAAATTTTCATTTAAAAATGCCCAGTCAGTGAATCACTAATATTGCGGAAAATCAAACAATTTAGGAATCATTCAAGCAATTAACCAGTTTGGAAGATTCCATATGATAGTTAACTAATTATCTGAACTTATTCGCATGAAACCTGCAGAAAAAATGCGCATGCGCAGACGGCAGATAATTTTGAAACGGGCCCAAAATGGCTAAAATCATGAAATTTACGAAATAAAAGCCTACTGTGCCTTCAAATTCTAATCAGAAATAATGAAAAATGCTTAAATCAATGTGTAAACATATTGTGATAATCAAAATGAAGATATACAGGAATGTATCAATCAAAGATGGCTGCCACAACCTCTCTTATTACTGTTATCTTTAGAGCTACTAGATATGTATTGCGTAAGTAATCGTCATATAATTTCAATGGTTTGAGGAAATTTTATGAACAGCTCCTTTTGAAATCCCCACTATTATTGCTTTACATCCCACAACAATTTATTAAATTATAATCCC
Source organism: Ophiura sarsii (assembly GCA_035610835.1). Classification (NCBI taxonomy): domain Eukaryota; kingdom Metazoa; phylum Echinodermata; class Ophiuroidea; order Amphilepidida; family Ophiuridae; genus Ophiura; species Ophiura sarsii. The sequence goes on from CM069456.1 coordinate 3,691,171, forward strand.
TTCATTGTTCTTTATCCTTTGTTGTTTTCTAAGGTATATTATTGCGGATTTTGCTAAATAAAAGCGTATTTGAGATGGTCCCTTCTTGTTCGTATTAAGGCATTCAGAACTAAAAAAGAGTGTCAAACAGAGATAAGTGTGTATTCTAACTATGTGCCAAGTGTTATCTGTTTTTATGCTTGCATTGCCGAGATATACGCAAATGTATCAATCAACCCATATTCAACATATTACATATCCAGCCAAATAATTGACAAATTTTAGTCAGTGTCTGAAACCTATTGTTTTTATGTTAATGACGTTACATAATCAAAGGTATCTAACAATCCAAAAGTGTATCGTTTGAAAGACAAAGGTTCATACTTTGTATTGATCACATTTTCCCCTCAATAGAATCACTCATGCATCCCATACCATGATCACTTTCATTATTTACTGACCGCCCCTCGTATAGCAGGGGGGGGGGGGGTGATCATGCTGCCACATCGCGCCTGATTATCTCCCAAAATGGTGCAGATACTGATGTTCCTGAAGTGCAATGAGCATCTTTTTTGAATTCAACATATAACATTAGACCAACTCAAAACTGCTTTTGATGATTGATGAGGTCAAAACTCAGGTGTTGTCAAGCAATGAAATATTCAATTTTCTTCCCTGTTTCATTTCCATAGCCTTATTTTACTGACATGCTTATTCCAATGTAAGTACTTCCAGATCAAAAGATATCGTCAATTTAGTATTGCTTTAATAACAGTGAAATACAAAGAATATAAAATTATATCCTAACTTTTATCAGAATATTTAGCTTTAGCAATAGCAATAATTTACTTCTTTAGCTTGATCTGTTGTTGTTCGTCCATCGCAAAGCAAAGATGACAATAACAACAAAGATTAGTTAGTTGAATTTGATCTATGTGTCCGAAGATGACTAACAAGACCAGTCAGGGCAAGGAAGCATCACCCACCAGTGTATCTCCCGGGGTCTGAGGGGGGGGGGGGGGGCAGAGTGCACCCCCAGACGGCTTTGACCGGGAAGGCCAGCTCAAACTACCGGGCTAAAAAAAATCGAAGAGAAGGAGGGAAGAGAGGAAGAGAAAAGGGGAAAGGAAAGGGAAAATGGGAGGAAAGGGAAAATGAGGAAGAGAAAGAGAAAAGGAAAAGGGAAAGGAAAAGGGAGAAGAGGAAGATAAAATGGAAAATCTAAGGGATTTACTAAATTCCCGTCTGAATGATAACTTTGATAAACCCGGTTTGATAATGGGCAATTTAGAATAAAAATGGCAAATTTTCACGCGCTATGCGCGCATTTGTCCAGGTGTATCATTATAGAAGCCCGTTTGAATGAAAAATGTACCTTAGGGACCGTTCATAAATACTTTGGTAGAGGTGGGGGGGCTGGATAATTTCATTTTTGGTATATCAAAACTTTTTTGACGCCCCCCCCCCCCCTTCCCCCCTTCCCAAGATAAAAAACTCTTGTTTGACAATATACCTTTTTTGTGTACCACTGTACCTTTTTCAGAGACATAGGTAGGTTCCGTCGGTACATTTGCCACTTGTACCCTGCGATTTTTTTTTGCCGGTTTTGGGACAACCACATCGCTACCACCCCCCCCCCCCCCCCCCACCCCCAACCAATTAGGATGCTCCCTCCAATTATATATCCTGGCTTTAAATATGTTTTTGCTATTGACATGAATTTGCCCTTCATTATTTTTTAGCTGGGCTAGTACATGAAAATAGGCCCGTAGACATCTGCGCGCGTATCGCGCCAACAAATTAGCGATTTCTACGTTGATTTATGAACGTTCCGTAAATAATGTGCCTACAGGTAACGCAGGGGTTTGGGGCCGAAGCCCCCAGAAAATTTTGGAAACTAATAAGTGTTTTCAAACTTTTTTGACCCCCCTTCTGTTGGGGTTTTCAAACACTTTTTTAAAAGTACTCCATGAATCGACGGGTCAAATGTTAATTCCTAATTATCACAAACACCCAAATAGATTCTGTACTGTCATGATCATTAACCTCGTGTCAATATTATCTGTGACACATTACACAACATTGCACCACTAAGAGCACGATTTGATTAAATGAAACTAGAAAAACTTACTGTTTGCAGCAATTCTGAACTTACCGAACCGCAATAAACCACCGCAACAACCAAACCTTGGGCACCAGATTGGCAAAACAGTAGGCCTATAGACGGCGTCGACAGGCTACCCGGAGAGAAATAACAATACATAGATAATGAGTATACATAACCCTACCAACGATACTCTGTCTGAAATGAATCTACAATACAAATAATCATGTTTGATTGGCTTTATCAATTTTGAAGTACAAAGGTTATGTAAATCACACACAAAATATACACATATTATTCTGTTTGAGAATTCAGAAGCCCCTGTTGACCCGATAATCAGAAAAGAAAATTAACGGGTTGAAGGCCCGGTGGGGGCACTGACATTGGAAAAGGGTACATAGGTATGTGCCGCGCTGAAGACCCCTTTTTTACACCCTCTGCTGCTAGCTCTTATGACCCCCCCTTTTGAGCCTGCATCAGTTCTTAAGACCCCAATTTTATTGAAATTTTCATTACAAGTTTTTTTGAAAAATCGCGAAATGTTGCGTTCCAAAGCCCCAATTCTAAAATGATGCGTTCTAAAACCAAAAGAAATCGAAAATGTGCGTTCTTGCTATCAAAATTGAACTATAGGCCAGTTCTCAAGACCTACTTTTAAAAAAAAAATCAGTTCCTAAGACCCTATTTTTAGTCATAAAATCCACTCAGTTCAAATCTGTAGCCCCCCTTTTTTGAGACCCTGTGCGTCCAAAAAAAGTTGTGTGCCCCCCCCCCCCCCCCCCCCCCCCCGTTGAAGGTAAAACATATGACAATCCGAATTTTGAAAATAATAGTTTACTTCTTTCATCAAATTCTTGAAATGATCACATGCCTAAAAAGATTTTTTTGCTGATTCACGCTGTACCACTTTTTCACTCATTATTTTTCAAAGGGTGGGGCACTGACATCACAACCTTGATTTACATTGAAATGAATAATTTAATTGTCCCCCCAAAAAATGAATAAACACACCCCGTTAGGTACATTAATACTTTCATACAGCCTGTGAACCAAATTTGTACCGTTTAAACTTTTGTATCAATATTCCAATAATATCCACAGTGGTAAACAATTGACTCCATCATTTATATTGGAGAAATACTTTCATGAAAATGAAGTTTTATTAAGTTTCTTTAACTCAGTGTTTTAATTAATTTCGCTCAGTGTGATTTTTTTACAAACCAATTATATACATAAATATCATATATTAACATAATCTTACTTACAATGACTTCCAATAGAGTTTTAGCATGTGGTCTCTCGATGGTGCCAATCACTTATCTTCCAATGAAGGCAGCCATAGCATTCAAAATAATAAAGCCAGGCTGTCCGAACCCTATTACCAACTCTCATGAAAACAGTGCATGCAAAATGTTTTCTTGCTTGAAAACTTCTTTTCTAGATAGATCTTGATGTTTTCTACTTGGATATATATACTTTGCTATACTTCTGATCGTGTTTTCACTAAAAAAAAATTAAAAAATTGCCCTCATATACCCCAAATTAGCGAAATTTCCATGTCCGCAGCATAAAAGTAAATTTTGCCTTTATTAATTACAATACAAAAAGTACACCATTTTCTACAAGATATGTCCTAATTTGTAGGGAACATTATAGCGATATTCCATGGTTAGAAAAAAATGCACATCTTTTACGATGTTTACCTGTTTCAATTTCATATATTTTGTCCGAGATGTTGATGTTTATTACGTTACCTGCGACATATTGAGGATCAAAATTGTTCAAAATTAACATTTAAACACTCAAATATACATATTCTGAATCTAAAAGAACATGGGTGTTGGAAAATAATATTTTCAAAAATCTATAACAGCATGCCTGACCTTGAGAAGAAATCAAAATGCTGCAAAATATACGACCTTAAGGATGTTTATTACGTTGTTCAGATTTCTCCCGAACTATGTATTAAAACACACGTTATCGTTTATTACGTTATCGAATAAATCGAAAGAGAGACAGCTGCTCACTACGACTGTATTTAAGAAAGGTCCCTTTCGCAGGCATGCATGGAGAATATTCGTTGAAAGTACAATGCAAAAAAAACACGACGAATGGTAAGAATTTCTCATTTTTTTCTTGTAAGTAATATGAAAATTAAGCTGAATGACAGTTGAAGTCATTATAGATCTCTTAAGAACATTGAAAATGGACCCAGGGATATTATTAATTTTGGGATAAGAAAGTCCTATACTAACGTACGTAGCGAAAACGGTCCCTTTTGCATATTTACATAAATTATGGTAATCGTCTGGAATGCGTTGGTGACCGGCGTATGACGCGTTTGACGTCATTATTTAGTCAGCATAGAATTGGTGGCGCTATTCACGCGGTAGATTTACACACAGCTTGCTGTCAAAAAATGATACTGACACTGGAGTTGGTTGGAGTTGGTTATCCAACTCCAGCGGTTTTTGGATGAAATAATTAAGTTCCAACGTGTAATGAATTTTATGGGGTCATGTAATCAAAATCCCGGGCAAAATCAATTGTTACATTGAAAGCAATGGAAATTCAAAATTAACGGCCGTTCGTGTCTACCATCGTCTGCTTCAATCACGCCTTATCAGTATAGCGCCACCAATTCTATGCTGACTAAATTTTAATTTAAAAGTGGACCCGATCGGCAAGCTCAGTGGCATGCCCCTGATGGACCTATGATATCAGCATGGGGTTAATAATGTGAAGAAATGCAGTAGGTATCGCTAACATCTACATTGATTGCTTTGTATATACGTTATAAGCCAGCATTAGGCATTGTTGCAGTTGCCAATAACGTAATAAACGGGATAACGTAACCATCCTCATTGTCTATTCTCATGTCAATGTTGGCGTCAATTCCGTAGCTTTCATGATTGATGTACATCGCTAACATCTACATTGATTGCTTTGTATATACGTTATAAGCCAGCATTAGGCACTGTTGCAGTTGCCAATAACGTAATAAACGGGATAACGTAACCAACCTCATTGTCTATTCTCATGTCAATGTTTATCCAATGTTATAATTTTAATATGTGGACTATATAACTATCAATAATGAGAAAAGAGGGCCAGGTAATTGGAAATTAAATACATCAGTTTTAAATGATGTTGCATATGTAAAAGGTATACAAGACATCATCCATGGTGTTAATGAAAAAGCAGAATCTATAAATGATGACCACTTATTATGGGAATATTGTAAGGTCCAAATAAGAGAATTCTCGGTTAGATATTGTGTGACAAAACAGCAACAAAAAGGTCAGGTTGAGAAGAATTTAGTGTCTTATTTAAAAGGTCTAAATGCTATCCGCTTTCCAGATATAAGTGTTGTAAATGAAATTGATAGAGTAAACGGTATACTTGACAAGATGTATGAAAATACAGTAAAAGGGCAAATAGTGAGATCTCGAACAAGATGGTACGAAGAAGGAGAAAAAAGTAGTGCGTATTTTCTTGGTCTCGAAAAGTTTCACGCAACAAAAAAATCTATCACAAAACTTAAACTACCTGACGATTCCTTGCTTACTAAGCAATCAGACATTATGAAGGAAGAGGAAAGGTTTTACACCAATCTGTATACAAGTGCTAATGTTGATGGTGATAATATTAAAGGGTATCTGAATAATACAACTTTTCCTAAGATTTTAACCGAAGAAGAACAAGGTAAATGTGAAGGTTTATTGACGCATAATGAATGTAAAGAAGCAGTAGATCAACTAAGACCAGGTAAAAGTCCAGGTTGCGATGGTATTCCAGCAGAGTTTTATAAAGTGTTCTGGAATTGCATAAGTACCTTAGTGATTAACTCATTAAATTGCTGCTTTGAAAAAGGTCACATGTCACCAACCCAAAGAAGAGCAATTATCAGTTTAATTTACAAAAAAGGCGACAAACTGCAATTAAAAAACTGGCGCCCAATAAGTCTGTTGAACACTGACTACAAAATCATGTCAGTGGTTTTGGCAAATCGTTTGAAGAAAGTTATAAGTAAAATCATACATACAGATCAAACTGGGTACATAAAAGGTAGATGTATTGGTACAAATATAAGATTAATTGATGATGTTATTAATTTATGTATAAATGAGAATAAATCGGCTGCGATTTTGTTTGTAGATTTCGAAAAAGCTTTCGACACCGTCGAATGGAACTTTATAGTTTAAACATTACAGAAGTTTAATTTTGGACCATCGTTTATCAATTGGATTCAGTAATGTATAATAATATTGAGAGTTCTGTTTTAAATCTTGGTTGGAAATCAAAGTTCTTTAGATTGAGCAGAGGTTTGCGTCAGGGCTGCCCGTTATCTGCACTCTTGTTTGTTGTAGTCTCCGAAGTCTTAGCTTTGAACCTAAGACAGGATAAAACTATCTCAGGTGTTGTCATTGATGACAATGACGAAGAAAAATGTGAAGCTCGTATTAGCCAATTTGCTGACGATACAACTCTTTTCTGCTCAACGAAAGAATCTCTTGATAGCATGTTGACAATCATAAATACATTTGGATATTTTGCAGGACCAAAAATTAATGTGGAAAAAACCCAAGGTTTAGCATTTGGTCACTTTGTAAAACATAACTCTGTAAAATGGCCAACTGAAAATGTTAAGTCTCTTGGTGTTTATTTTGGACACAATATGATAGAATGTTACAAGAGCATTTGGCAAAAGAAAAAAGATCGACTAATTCGAATCTTAAACTCATGGTATAGAATGGTAAGGGGAGACGTCAAAACTCGACCGCCCGTTGACTGCCGGTTACGGGCGGTTCCGCCCGGTTCTTTCAGGTCAAATGTTTTACTGGTATATGAATATTCACGCATGCAACACTGAACAACCGCCGGTTGACTTAATGCTGTAATCTGACCAATTTACACTATCAATCTGTTACTTTGCGGTCATAATAGCTCTCTCTATAATCGTTCTATAAAAAAAAACCATTCATAGACTTTCGGTATTGATTTTAAAAAGTTAATTGAGCTATAAACAGATTGAAAAAGCCAACCCCAGCGAAAATCAATAGCTGTATTGTACTGGTTGTCAACTGAGACTTTTAAGTCTTAAAAGAGCCCATTACTTCAAGATGTTATTGCTCACGTGTGTGACGAGGCACTTTCAACCGGTCGTGTTCACCAGAGTGTTACTATTTGACCTCATTATGTGTGTATATTATAACAGACGACACGTTTTGTGAGAACCGAACGGAACCGGCCGTAACCGGCGGTTGCCGGGCGGTCGAGTTTTGACGTGATCCCTAAAGCAACTATTATAAAATGTCTTGGTATATCCAATTTAACATTTTTAATGTCTTGTCTACCCGTTCCTGAAAACTTCACGAATGAAGTGAACTCAATTATTTTCAATTTCTTATGGAATAAAAAACCGGAGAAAATAAAGAGAAAGACTCTCATTCGAAATTACAATATGGGAGGAATAAAAATGTGTGATTTTAAATCTCAGTGTATAGCTTTGAAATGTATATGGTTAAAACGTTATATGTATGGTATGGTGATGATAGTAAATGGAAATGCCTTTTTAAACGATATTTAAATGCTCATGGTACAAACTTTTTAATCTTAAATATGAATTTTGTGGAAGCAAAGAATGCCCCATCTTTAATTGGTCTACCAAAATTTTATTCAGATCTAGTAAAAGCATGGCATAATCTAGATAATGATTATAGAAACTTACCAATCAACGACTCATTAAGGGTCAAAAGTCATATTATATGGGGAAATGACCTGATCATGCACAATGGCAAGACCCTGTATTTCAAACACTGGATTGATAGTGATATAATATATATCATTGATCTTATAAATAATGATGGTATCATTTCCACTACATATATACTTGACAAGCTTAAAAATAAGCACAACTGGATTGCAGAGCTTTTTATTATTTTCAAATCAATTCCAAAGAATTGGTTGGCTTTATTAAACGCCAACAATATGCCTATTGAAATAAGTACTCGTTTAAGAACCTCGTGTATATATGTAAATAAAAAACGTGTAAATATAATGTATTGGCAATCAAGGTATATTTACGTTCATGTAGTTAAAAAGTTTACAGTCGTGCCAATTATTTAGAAAAGATGGGCACAGGAACTGTCTACGTCACCAAAATAGGACGATATTTGGACTATGAAAACTATTCTTGAAAAAGAGAGAAAATTGGCAGAGTTCAATTACAAATTATTATATAGAATCATCGCTATATATAAATGGAACAAGGCGAACTCACCCAATTGTTTTGAGTGCAACACATCGGATGATTATCTACATTCATTTATTGCCTGTCCTTTGTCAAAAAGCTTTTGGGTTCATTTTAAAAGATTTATTATCTCTAACAATATTCCATGTCCAGAGATATCGTTAAAAATCATTGTGCTTGGTTATAAACCAGATAATCAAAATGTATTGAATGTAATGCTAAATAGAATGCTTAGTTTGGCGACGTTCACTCTGTATATATCCAGACATATGAAGATCACTGATAATAAAAACGTTGATGTATTTAAATGGTTTCTATACGAATTAAAATGGAGAATTAGTATCTTGAGACACAGTGAAAATGTGTGGCATAAGATTGGCAAAAGCCTACATAGCACAGAGTAAATAGTAGGTTTTGATATTCTTCTTGTAAAACACTTGTACATGACAGCCCATATTATATATTGCTTTGTTTGTCAACTCAACTGCGAAGGTCATGTGCCATTGATGATCATTAGCCATCTATCTTCATGCAAATGGTAATTGTTGGTACATGCTGTTCGCTGGTAGAGTCATGTTTTCATATTTGTAACTTATTGATACCAGTATGTTTGATATATTGTTATTATGTTATATAACTATGTATAGAATATAGATGAATGAAAAATAAAATGAATGGAGAAAAAAAAACACAAAAAAAACAAACAAAACAAAAAACCCAATCTAAACATGATGCTATGTATTGTAAACATGATATACCGTGTAATGTTGAAATAAACATGCTGAAAAGCAAAAATGTAAACATGATGAAAAGCATATGAAAATGTGTTATACATGTAATTGATATGAAATGTAAACATGAAATGTAAACATGAAATGTAAACATGAAATGTAAACATGAAATGTAAACATGAAATGTAAACATGAAATGTAAACATTATGTAAACATGAATGTAAACATGCCGAAATGCATATGTGTTATGTAATGATATGCAATGTAAACCTGAAAAGCATATGAAAATGTGTTATACATGCAATTGAAACTATGAAAATTATGTGAATGAAAAGCATATACAAACATGCTGAAAAGCATATGAAAATGTGATATACATGACATGCAATGTAATCATGCTGAAAAGCATATGACAGGCAAGTAATGTACACATGTGAAATGTGAAAAATGATGTGAACATGAATGTAAACATGAATGTAAACATGAACATGTAAAAATGATGATATGTAATGTAAACATGTGAAATGTGATGTGAACATGAATGTAAACATGTAAAAAGGCTGAAAAGCATATGAAAATGTGTTATACATGTAATGATATGCAATGTAAACATGCTTGAAAAGCATATGAAATTGTGCTAAACATGATATGCAAGGAAAACATGCTGTAAAGCATATGAAAATGTGAAAAGCATATGTATTTGTAGGCATGAACAATGAAATGTGAAAAGTATGTATTTGACATGAAATGTGAAAATTACGAATGTAAACATGCCGAAAAGCATATAAAAATGCTGGAAAGTATGTGAAAATGATATGCAATGTAAACATGCTGAAAAGCATATGAAAATGTGTTATACAGGGTGTCCCAAAAGTCTATGCACGACTTTGAAGCTTTGTATTTCACAAAATATAAGTCGTATTGAAAATATGAATACATATTTAGAAAGAGGGGATGTGGGAAATAATTTTGATACCAAACATTGGAGTAACATCTGTTTGTAATGCCACCCTAGAAGTAAAATATGTATTACTGCAAAAATGTAATTTTATACTTCGGAGGAATAAAATTCATGAATCCATACCTATTGAGATTAACAAAAATACGGGTAGAGTTGGTTACACGGAAAGTGATCCGTCAATTGTAATATTTAAAATTTTACATAAGAGTGATATCATCATAATAACAAACTATATCACACATAATTTTCGTTTCTATAGTGAAATCTAACTTAAATGTTTTCCATGTATACAGAGACGTGTGCTAATGCAAAAAAACAGACCTAAACAATTGAATAACGTAACAGAAAAGTGAACACACACATCACACAGCTGTCAAACATGTTAACATTTAAACTTAGCTGATTATTTTATTGCTGCTTGAAGGCCTCATCGAAGGTTGTTTTACCCATTTAGAATATGTTCCTGTGTTCAAAAATGTATCCACCAACTTCAGAATGGATATTCTTCCTGGTGCGCGTTTCACTTTGAAATGTTTCTGAACTTTTGTTGAGTTAGTTGAACTGAATGTGTTTCAGCGTAGAACCATACAATTTGTATTCGCTTATATATGCTGTAAACTATCTTGAATGAAGACTTTTGCTGTGCAATGTTGTCTACTACGCTTATTTATGTTGTGAGTGACCGAGTTTGGTATTAAATAACATTAATGTTGCAAGGTAAGCAGTGAACTGTGAATAATGCGCAACGTTGCTTTCATACCGTTAATTTATGCGCACCTTTAGCAACAATATGTGGTATTTGGTATGGGTTGGTCTGGCATATGGCCAATGACTTTCAACCAGTTTTATAATGTTGTGGGTTCACCAATAGGGTTGTGTTTGGTATCAAATTAATTTCCCAAATCTCGTCTATCAAAATATGGTTAAATTTATAACATATGATTTATATTTTATGAAATATGTCTCTTCAAAAACGTGCATAGACTTTTGGGACACCCTGTACATGTATCGATATTATGAAATGTAAACATGATGAAACCATGTAAAATGTGAAAATTATGATAGTAACAAACAATAAAAGATATTAAAAAATTAAAATTAAAAAAACACATTGATAAAAAAAATAAATATGTGGACTATAATATTCTATCTCATAACTGAAATCACCTTATAATGGATAACGTAATCAACTTTTCATAATTTGATAAAGATAATTGCACCTTGTTCACAGTGATTCAACATTTATTATGTGTTTATGAATATTAACTTAGTGTACATACATATTGTATTACATACTGACACAATCTCATTTGTTTGCATTCTTCAATGGTGTATAGTTCTATGGCTAATTGGATAACTTAATAAACCAATACGTATAATTGGGTGAATAAATATGGTATACCTAGCTGAAACAGCTACAATATCTTTCATCAATTTTGTTTTGTTTTGGTATTAAAATAGACATAACTCCTCTTAGCAATGATCAATTTGTGTCATTCTTTTCTCCTAATAAGCAGGAGAGAATGCTTGTTAAATATATGCTTTACTGAACTCTCGAGTGTCATTTGTTTGTTTTTTAAAACATCACCAATCCGGGTAAACTTCTTTTTGACTCACCCTGTAATGTGAAGACCTAAAAACGATTCATAGTACTTGCAATTTACAAAATTACATTGCATTTTTTTTCGCTGTAATCGATAGAAGTATGCTTTCGTAACTACAATTTTGTGTTTTGGGCATCACAGTTTGTAAACTCATTCTGATTTAGAGCTGATATGCAGTAGATAACGTACTAAACATGGAACAAACTCTGCAAAAAAGTGATTCAATATTTTGAATTCAACGTTATATTTTTTTAGAAATGCAAGGAGTGTTGTTCACACAATTTAAAATCTAGTATCCAGTTCATGTCTACTCTTAAAAAAAGCGTAATAAATTAAATTGGAGACAATTTTTTTTCTTCCAACTTCTGAAATCTCATTTGCACTATTTTCATTATGCCGTCAAATTTATGGCCTGCGCATAAAATCCACTCAGTTCAAATCTGTAGCCCCCTTTTTTTGAGACCCTGTGCGGCACACCCCTATCCCAAAAAAAAAGGTTGAGTGCCCCCCCCCCCCCCCCCCCCCCCCCCCCTCCGTTGCCAAATGTGTGCTAAGGTTAGACGACTGCACCCATGATTAAGAGATAGACAATACGGGTCCATACGGGGCAAATATTATATTGAAAGTAAAGACATGCACACCTAATAAATGCGCCCAAACCACATTTTATCTATTGTGAATCAAATCAATGCTGGAGTTATCACAAAGCAAATACAAATTGAGCGTAACGTGTGTTGAAGGAGATAAATACATTCATAATAATATTAGACTTTATAATACACATTTAATTTGACTTGGAACAAGTCAATCAAAATAGCTTGTGCCAAGTCTATTCATGCATTCCACAAAGGCATGCCCAGGTGTGTGGATGTTATGCTTGACTAGATTTAATTCTTTAATCAATGATATCAGTTTATTATGTTATTTTATTTGATCAATCAGTTCTGTTCATTCTGTTATTGTGTATACTCATTGCATTCCAGTTGCCTGTAAAGCTTGAGCTCATGTTTGAGAGGTTGAACTAACCATGAAGCTACTCTCTTAATGTAAAAGAGTGAAAATGTCACTCGTTGTTTAAAGAGTGATTTTTCACTCGGTGTCGAGTGACTTTTCACTCTGTGCGGTTGATGAGTTCAGAGTGAAATTATTGTCACTCGAAAAGAGTGATTTTCACTCTGTATCGAGTGACTTTTCACTCTGTGCGGCTGATGAGTTCAGAGTGAAATTATTGTCACTCGAAAAGAGTGATTTTCACTCTGTGTCGAGTGACTTTTCACTCTGTGCGAGTGATCAGTTGTACCAGATTTAAATAATTTGAGAGCCGGAACACAATCAAATAGAAAAATATTCAAATGCTCAAAATATTCTTTATTTTATTAAATTTAAACATTATTGAAGTGATAATTAATGATGATATCAATGTTAATTGTTTCTGCAATAATTTTAAAGTCCAAATAATGATTAAATATAAATTACATTAGGGGACCGTTCATTATTTATGGTTGAGGGGGGGTAAACTATAGGGGGGTCATGTAACTTTCATATTTTGTATTATGTAACTTTTTATTCTTGAACAGGGGGGGTGTAAATTTGTTTAAACTATAAAGATGGTGTGATTGGAGTGATTTCAGAGGCTATTTTGGAGTGTAAATGCCATTTTTTCTGCGCTTCGGACATGTTTTCTTAAAACCTATCGACTTCTAAAAACTTTTACTATGAGACGACTTCTGGACAGCAAATCGACGATATGGTGGAAACACATCTATATAATCATCAACGGTCGAGACATTAGAGCAACAGGGTGCATAATGTTACAAAATCCAATTTCATGATTTAAAAATGTGATTTATTGCATGCTTTTCACCTCATCTCTGCTTTGCACCAATGC
>CM069456.1:3704791-3987800 GCA_035610835.1 Ophiura sarsii
TTCAAACGATACACTTTTGGATTGTTAGATACCTTTGATTATGTAACGTCATTAACATAAAAACAATAGGTTTCAGACACTGACTAAAATTTGTCAATTATTTGGCTGGATATGTAATATGTTGAATATGGGTCGATTGATACATTTGCGTATATCTCGGCAATGCAAGCATAAAAACAGATAACACTTGGCACATAGTTAGAATACACACTTATCTCTGTTTGACACTCTTTTTAGTTCTGAATGCCTTAATACGAACAAGAAGGGACCATCTCAAATACGCTTTTATTTAGCAAAATCCGCAATAATATACCTTAGAAAACAACAAAGGATAAAGAACAATGAAGGGATTATAATTTAATAAATTGTTGTGGGATGTAAAGCAATAATAGTGGGGATTTCAAAAGGAGCTGTTCATAAAATTTCCTCAAACCATTGAAATTATATGACGATTACTTACGCAATACATATCTAGTAGCTCTAAAGATAACAGTAATAAGAGAGGTTGTGGCAGCCATCTTTGATTGATACATTCCTGTATATCTTCATTTTGATTATCACAATATGTTTACACATTGATTTAAGCATTTTTCATTATTTCTGATTAGAATTTGAAGGCACAGTAGGCTTTTATTTCGTAAATTTCATGATTTTAGCCATTTTGGGCCCGTTTCAAAATTATCTGCCGTCTGCGCATGCGCATTTTTTCTGCAGGTTTCATGCGAATAAGTTCAGATAATTAGTTAACTATCATATGGAATCTTCCAAACTGGTTAATTGCTTGAATGATTCCTAAATTGTTTGATTTTCCGCAATATTAGTGATTCACTGACTGGGCATTTTTAAATGAAAATTTCCTATTTGAAATACTGATATTTGTATACCTTTTATTCAATTGCTTCTCCTTACTTTTTCCTCTTATACTACACATTCCAAATTACACAGGGATTAAAGTTATTGTCTTTTGTATCATATTTATGCGAAAAAAAATCGGGATTTACCTGCTTCTGATGTCATGTTATGCAATCTTCTTACCACGTGTTTCATAAAAACAATTCAAATTTCCCGCCAAATAACTGATTTATCAGTGTCCCAAGTGTACTTACTTTGAGACAATGCTATGACGTCATAGTTCACACTTAAAAATCCAAAAATGTATTGTTTGAAAGACAAAGGTTCATACTTTGTATTGATCACATTAGCCTCTCAATGGAATCACTCATGCATCCCATACCATGATCACTTTCATTATTTACTGACTGCCCCTCGTACATGCGTTCCACGGAAGCGCTACTTGCTGGTTCAGACAGCACCCTCCGTGCTAACGTTTGAAGGGCTGGGTAGCGTAGCAAAATCTGCAGTTGGCTTTGTGCTTCTTGCATTTCGATGTATCGTACTCATGGCGATCTTGGAACCCAAACAGAATAACTCGGGATGTGGCGGACATATCAGTGGCAGTGGGTGACTGACTAACTGACTTTATTATAAGCTTTTAATTGAATTCAACTCAACGAACGGTAAAATAATATTTGAAGTAGTAAAAGTCCAGCTGAAACAATGCTAAATCATTTCAAAACACGCGCGGTAACGTATACCTGAACCAATGATAAAATTGTATTACAAAAAGTATCGCACCTCGGCAAATAAAGGATGAATCGATTTATTTGTTGGGCATTTGTCTTGGTTCATTCGATCTTTTTTTATTATTAATATATCGGTTATTTTTTGCTAGCGGCGGACTGCGAAATTCAGTCCCTCAGCAAAACAAAATTCAGGTAAATTAATGAAAATAAAACACCTGAAAAAACAAATTTTGCCGGACTCGTTGAGGACTCGAAGCCGAGTACGTCCTTGGGATCCGAGTCCGAGTCTTTGAGTACTGGGACCGAGTCCGAATCCTTGAGTCCTCGAGTCCTTGGGGCCCGAGTCCGAGTCTTTGAGTACTGGGACCGAGTCCGAGTCCTTGAAAAAAGGACTCGATTCGGACTCGAGTCCGAGTCCGAGTCCAGAGTCCTACAGCCCTGGTGGTTCCCTGCATGAAGTTTATTCTCCGAAATGACTGATGTTTGGTCAAACCAAGTCGGCCATCTGTTTACATGGGTTTCTGTTCTTAATTGAGTGTTCTACAATACATTTAATTACATCATAGCAAAGAATGACTGTTCTGTTTTAAACTTTATTGTTGAAGTTTCCATTATTAATTTTGTTCTCTTTCTTGTTAAAGGTGTTGCTTTTCATGGAATAACCACATTTTATTAAAGGTATTCCCAATTTGAAAGGGTTGAATTGCAGGTATGTTCGATCTATATTCAGCATTATATACGAATACCCATTGTAGTAACCTTGTTATTAAAAAAAAACCATATATTGGATTGAGCGCCCTGATACCCTACCTCTAATTCATTTAATGAGATGAATCACTTAATAGCTGGTTACCAATTCTAAAGAAAATGATCTCCTCTTTCTGCTACAAAGTATGGCAATGCTCTCTATAGATTTTTGTTTAAAACTTCATGTATTTACACTTTAAATATGACAATGATATCTTTCCTGCCCTAGTCATTTAAATAATATATTCAAAGGTAAACCTTTGATTAAATACTTTTCCATGGGACACCCTCTACTCTTGATGTTTATGAAAGCAGATTTCCTTGCAGATTTACATCTCTGATCATAAATCATATATACATTATGAGTTATCGGTGATTTGATATTTCTAATTACTTCAAATCATGGTTTTAGAGTGAATTTAGAATGAAAATAAGCTGTCCTGGATAAGGACTTATCTATTTTCAACCTCTTTAAACCATTATTTTAAAATACACTCGTCCAAAGAAGTTTCTTGCCACTTAGTAGAGTCCAAATATTTCAAACATAATATTTAATAGAATATATACACCTAGCACATAAAGTCCCTGCTCAGGTGCTTTGAGGTTGACTAATTCAAAATATATAATCGGTACCAAAAATCTGAGCTATACATTAAATTAGCAAATTTCTTCTCCGCAGTTTGATACCTCATTCAACAAAATCGAATGGATACTTTTAAAGTTATGGCGATTTCAATGACCGCGCATGCAACAGAAATGTTGCACTAGGTATAGGAATCATTGATTTGTGTGTGATTACTGTCATAACTGTGTGCTATCTGAACGAGACAGATGAATGGGTCTTTAGTGATAACCGCAATGTGCGGGACAAAGGGTGTATCTGGTTGTGAAGAATACAATTCTTAGCTGATAAGCTGTGAGTTTTTCAGTACGTAAATCCATAGACGGGTAAAACATTGATTTTTACCGTCTATGGTTCCATTCACTTGACAATGGCAAGGTCTGTGGAAGAGGATTGCAAAAAATTGGATAATCCCTCCATTCAAATGTTAATGTGAATGATTGAACACAATATGAACCTTAACCATTGCTTAATGAATGTGCTCAGCCATGCATGAATGCGTACATCTTAATTCCATACAGACGTGATAGAGAATTATTTTCTGCTTATTTTGACATGCAATTGTTTTATTTATATTAAATATTTATGTGAAATATTTGAACTTCAATATTTGAACTTCAATATTTGAACTTTAATATTTGAACTTCAATATTTGAACTTCAATATTTGAACTTCAATATTTGAACTTCAGTGAGTGGCAAGGAACTTCTTTGGACGAGTGAATCGTATCGTTCTGTGAAACTCACTATATATTTATAATTTATGATCAGAAATGAAAATCTGCAAGAAAATCTGCTGCTTTCAAAAATAAATCAAGAATAGTGGGCGCCCCTTGGAAAATTGTCCCATAATATGCCTTTAAAGGGATGCTAAAAGATGTGTTGAAGGCTGCACCCCCAATTCACACCTGTTCGCGTATATACGAAAAAGTCTTATTTACAGGGCGACCTCAGTTTTCACCTTACTCTTTTGGTTCGCCATATTTGGAAGTGATATCGCCATATTTGGAAGTGATATCCAAATTGGTCGATATCAGCGTAACGAAACACCAGTTGGGCGCGCTTCTAAAATGGCGACAGCTGTGCACTGAATTTTGTTTCTGGCCGGCTCGGCGCACGGCTGTTTGATCGCTGTTTGATAGATAAAAGGGATTAATATGCACCAGAATAATAGGACGGGGGACTTTTAAAAATATTTTATCACTGCTAGATCCCTTTTCTTATTTGATTTGATTTAGATTTATTTCGGTATCTCCACATAATTATATATAACAATGATAAAAATGTAAAGAATCTTAACTACACTTAACTTCTTAAGATTACAAAACCACATAAAATTGGGGGAGATACAAGCAGGGCCCGAAGGCTTATT
This sequence comes from Ophiura sarsii, assembly GCA_035610835.1. Taxonomy (NCBI): domain Eukaryota; kingdom Metazoa; phylum Echinodermata; class Ophiuroidea; order Amphilepidida; family Ophiuridae; genus Ophiura; species Ophiura sarsii. Next base: position 3,709,115 of record CM069456.1, read on the forward strand.
TCCGAAAGGGGCCCTAAGGAAACCGATAAATACTTCAAATAACATTAAAAGACACAACAATTACGTCAACAGACACTGTATACATATTTCATATTGATACAAAATATTAAAATATTTTTAGCTATTAAGAAAATGTATGACATGAAAAAAAAGGATAATTTTAAGGGACACGTTTTTTTGCATAGAATTGGCGGTACCATTTCAAAGCGAGAGACATTTTAGTCGTCAAATATGTTTCCGTTTCCCCGATTCTTCATAATAATGTGATACGTAACTCAAAATCTGATATCGCATCCAAATAAAAATAATGTGAGTACAATTCTGGATTTGGCCTAGGCCGGACCTGGAATATCGGTTATCCCTACCATTTCAACGCGAGAGAAATTTTAGTCGTCAAATATGTTTTCGTTTTACCGACTCATCATAATAATGTGATACGTAACTCAAAATCTGATATCGCATCCAAATAAAAATAAAATGAGCACAATTCTGGATATAGCCTAGGCCGGACCTGGAATATCGGTTATCCCTACCATTTCAACGCGAGAGAAAGTTTAGTCGTCAAATATGTTTTCGTTTCACCGACTCGTCATAATAATGTGATACGTAACTCAAAATCTGATATCGCATCCAAATAAAATTAATGTGAGCACAATTCTGGATTTGGCCTAGGCCGGACCTGGAATATCGGTTATCCCTACCATTTCAACGCGAGAGAAATTTTAGTCGTCAAATATGTTTTCGTTTTACCGACTCATAATAATGTGATACGTAACTCAAAATCTGATATCGCATCCAAATAAAAATAATGTGAGCACAATTCTGGATTTGGCCTAGGCCGGACCTGGAATATCGGTTATCCCTACCATTTCAACGCGAGAGAAATTTTAGTCGTCAAATATGTTTTCGTTTTACCAACTCATCATAATAATGTGATACGTAACTCAAAATCTGATATCGCATCCAAATAAAAATAAAATGAGCACAATTCTGGATTTGGCCTAGGCCGGACCTGGAATATCGGTTATCCCTACCATTTCAACGCAAGAGAAAGTTTAGTCGTCAAATATGTTTTCGTTTCACCGACTCGTCATAATAATGTGATACGTAACTCAAAATCTGATATCGCATCCAAATAAAATTAATGTGAACACAATTCTGGATTTGGCCTAGGCCGGACCTGGAATATCGGTTATCCCTACCATTTCAACACGAGAGAAATTTTAGTCGTCAAATATGTTTTCGTTTCACCGACTCATCATAATAATGTGATACGTAACTCAAAATCTGATATCGCATCCAAATAAAAATAAAATGAGCACAATTCTGGATTTGGCCTAGGCCGGACCTGGAATATCGGTTATCCCTACCATTTCAACGCGAGAGAAATTTTAGTCGTCAAATATGTTTTCGTTTTACCGACTCATCATAATAATGTGATAAGTAACTCAAAATCTGATATCGCATCCAAATAAAAATAAAATGAGCACAATTCTGGATTTGGCCTAGGTCGGCCCTGGAATATCGGTTATCCCTACCATTTCAACGCGAGAGAAATTTTAGTCGTCAAATATGTTTTCGTTTCACCGACTCATCATAATAATGTGATACGTAACTCAAAATCTGATATCGCATCCAAATAAAAATAATGTGAGCACAATTCTGGATTTGGCCTAGGCGGGACATGGAATATCGGTTATCCCTACCATTTCAACGCGAGAGAAATTTTAGTCGTCAAATATGTTTTCGTTTTACCGACTCATCATAATAATGTGATAAGTAACTCAAAATCTGATATCGCATCCAAATAAAAATAAAATGAGCACAATTCTGGATTTGGCCTAGGTCGGCCGTGGAATATCGGTTATCCCTACCATTTCAACGCGAGAGAAATTTTAGTCGTCAAATATGTTTTCCTTTCACCGACTCATCATAATAATGTGATACGTAACTCAAAATCTGATATCGCATCCAAATAAAAATAATGTGAGCACAATTCTGGATTTGGCCTAGGCCGGACCTGGAATATCGGTTATCCCTACCATTTCAACGCGAGAGAAATTTTAGTCGTCAAATATGTTTTCGTTTTACCGACTCATCATAATAATGTGATACGTAACTCAAAATCTGATATCGCATCCAAATAAAAATAAAATGAGCACAATTCTGGATATGGCCTAGGCCGGACCTGGAATATCGGTTATCCCTACCATTTCACCGCGAGAGAAAGTTTAGTCGTCAAATATGTTTTCGTTTCACCGACTCGTCATAATAATGTGATACGTAACTCAAAATCTGATATCGCATCCAAATAAAATTAATGTGAGCACAATTCTGGATTTGGCCTAGGCCGGACCTGGAATATCGGTTATCCCTACCATTTCAACGCGAGAGAAATTTTAGTCGTCAAATATGTTTCCGTTTCACCTATTCGTCATAATAATGTGATACGTAACTCAAAATCTGATATCGCATCCAAATAAAAATAATGTGGGCACAATTCTGGATTTGGCCTAGGCCGGAGCTGGAATATCGGTTGTCCCTCCCATTTCAATCAACGCGAGAGAAATGTTAGTCGTCAAATAGGTTTCCGTTTCACCGGTTCGACATAATAATGTTATACGTACATAAATGAACAAAGAACATAGGCTAATTCCTTCTAAAGTTCTATTCTATTCTATGCTCTATTCTAAGCATTTTTTTTAGAAATCTGTAAAAACGCATCATCTTAAACAAATCAATTGTTAAAGTGTAATCTTGACTATTGCTTCTATAGTAGGCTACTATTTCAATTTTCTCATGTTAAGAAATGATATAATTAAAAAAAATCTTTTTTTCTTCTTGTAGAATCAATTCATTTGCTTTTACACATAATTCAAAACGAACACACGTTTAGACTTCATCAACCTTACGTCTGCCGACGCTAGTCTTTTGCCATGGCGTATGTATTGTGAGCACAAATCTTCGCAATACGCAAAGTTGTTGTAAAAGACTAGCATCGACAGTACGTTCAGCGAGATGAAGTGTGAAATGATATGCGTAGTTAAAGCTACGTAGCTCGAGCAGGACAGAATCATTTCTTACAACTTGGGCGGAATCAATATTGGTTATTTCGGTACATCACTTCCAAATATGGCGAACAAAAGAGTAAGGTGAAAACTGAGGTCGTCCTGTTAATAATACTACGCGAACAGGTGTGAATTAGGATAAAAACCGGGATTTCTTCATGTTTACAAAATTGTATTACTTACACAAACTTACAACTGTAAGGATTAAGGAAAATCCGTTGTCTCGTGCAATAAAAAGTTGTTTCAAAATATATCCCCGGATCGGACAGGATGTTATGGTCAGCGTTACGCGATTTTTCTATTCCTTTCAAAATACGTACGATATTACTTAGAGGGTGTTTTAAAAAAAAGTTTCAACTTTGCAATTCGTATTGGTTTAACACGTACTCGCGATCGCGAATACCCATCGAATAACTCCACTCTAATTTTAAATTAGTCACATGTTTAGCTCGAAATTTCATATTATGCACCTCAATTTTGATGCGAAATGGTAGAGAAGGGATAGTTATAGGCAATAATAATAAATGATACTTAACGATAGTCAGGCCTTATTATTGGGAAATAACGATATTTAAGTAAGTATTTGGTATTTATTAATTTTTCGCCACCAATATCGGTAACTGTCACGGTGGCCGAGTGGTCTAAGGCATTGGTCTAATGGCTTGTATTCGGCTATGAAAACTTTTACTCATTAGTTCGAATCTCACTTTTTTCTTTATTTTTGTAACAAATGACGTTTAAACATTGGTAATTTTATTTATACTATACAAATGAATTTTTCCCTCTGAAATAGGACATTTGAATTAATTGCAATTTAATATTTGAGAATTGTACGGTTTTTTAAGAAGCACGGCGCGGCTACGACGGATCCCGACGGGTTTACTTCTTGGTGTTACCGGTGTGTTCTTACGATACTAGCACGTGACCAGGGGGTCTTGCCACAATGATTTTTCGTTATTGCCATTGTCTGTTTTGAATAGCGATTATATTTAGACATATTTAAACATTGTTTTAATCAAGTGTTGCTGCTTTTTTGTTAGTAGAAACAACAATAATGGCCAATTGTAATGATTATCTTTAATATTAAGTAAATGTTGTATAAACAAAAATTTTAAACATCTCTTTAATACACCTTTAAGCCGGAACAATGCACAAATACAGCATTGGGGCAGTCCACGTGCAAAATCTGGACAGACTGGCTTTGACCACACTCTCTTCAATGCTTCCCATAGCAATAAAGGGCTATGAGAATGCATTACTGAAGAGTCTAGAAAAGCAATTATTGGAGGTAGCTGTGAATGCATTACAGAAAAGTCAACACAAAAAGGAAAAAGCTGAGAAAGGCGATGTGAATGCATTACTGAAGAGTCTAGACGAGCAATTATTGGAGGCAGCTGAGAAGGGCGACGTGAATTCATTACAGAAGAGTCTAGACGAGGGTGGAAATGTACATGTGACAAATGATGAGGTGAGTATCCTGATTGTTATTTCCATCTTCAACCCAACAACATCACTTTCTCAAATGTAAAATAAAAGCCAGGTCATATCAGTGGTTTATCAATGGTCTTCTGTATAACTGTGTTTGATAAACACTTTAATACCATCTGTATTAAGGGCATCGATAAGCGCACTACCAGTCTATTTTCACAATATTATTTATTTCTTACAATATAATTTATTTCTTACAATATAATTTATTTCTTACAATATAATTTATTTCTTACAATATAATTTATTTCTTACAATATAATTTATTTCTTACAATATCATTGGTTTCTTACAATATCATTGATTTCTTACAATATCATTGATTTCGTACAATATCATTGATTTCTTACAATATCATTGATTTCGTACAATATCATTGATTTCGTACAATATCATTGATTTCGTACAATATCATTGATTTCGTACAATATCATTGGTTTCTTAAAATATCATTGATTGCTAAATGGCTCAACATTGGAATCCTTACTTGTAGCTATAAAGAGTCAGTAAGAGGATAGCATTAAATCTAAATCACAGTTTTATTGAGAATTGACAGGGCTTTGTTATGCAGAATGACTGAATGTGTTGGGTAATGTTTGTTCAGTTAAAAAGGCCCATGGGTATTGTAGCGATGTTAGCATGCTGAACTTACACAAGAGATCTACCATAGCACCCAGGAGTGGGAGGGGGCCAATTATATAATTTGTAGAAGGGAAGTTCCGTCAGAAAAAGGAAAAGGAAAATTGACCCTGAAATGTACCAATTTTTCAAGGGGAATGATCCCATATATTATCTGAGATCAGTAACGTTATTGCATTTTCAATAGATTCTGCAACTATTTAACTGAAAAAACAGTTCATTTTAGGATATCAGATCTAAATTGTATGGCCAATTAAAACAAAAAATGGCGATGGAAAATGTCAGAAAATTTGACCCATTGGTATAAATAGCGGTAATTTATTTAGCAGCTTGTATTTACATACGTGCTGCCAGTCACTTGAATATGGACTAAGAATTAATTGTTTTTACCAAATGTGATGAATTACGTATTTATCTAATTTATTTTAACATTTAATATTCATTTTTGATATCTATAACATATCTATGTCATTTCACAGGACTGGACTCCATTACACTATGCAGCTCGTCAGTCATCAGGTGAATGCTGCAAGGTTCTACTGGATGCTCAGGCTAACATAGAAGCTAGGAATAAAAATGTAAGTGTATCAATTGAATATGGACTAAGAATTAATTATTTTTACTAAAATGTAATGCATTTTGTATTTATTTATTTATGTGATTTGTTTCTTAATTGTATTTATATTTAATATGGACTTTAGAATTAATTATGTTTACTAAATGTGATGCACTTTGTATTTACTTTATTTATTATTTATTATTCATTCGTGTTGTTTGAATTTTATTCTAATGAGCGTATATGAAATATATTTATAATGCAATAATTATTATAATGATAACATTATGATACAGGTCTTGTCATTTCACAGGGCTCAACTCCATTACACTATGCAGCTAGTCAGTCATCAGGTGGTGAATGCTGCAAGGTTCTACTGGATGCTAAGGCTGACATAGAAGCTAGGGATAAAAATGTAAGTGTGTCACTTGAATGTGGACTACGAATTAATTATGTTTACACAATGTGATGCATTTTTATTTATATTCAATGAAGTTTTATTATTCATTATTCATTTATATGATTTGTATTTTATTTTTATTAGCGTATATGGAATACACCTAGCACATAAAGTCCCTGACCAGGTGCTTTGAGGTTGGCTAATTCAAAATATATAATCGGTACAAAAAATTTGAGATATACAATAAATGAGCAAATTTCTTCTCCGCAGTTTGATACCTCATTCAACAATGGATACTTTTAAAGTTATGGATAACAACAGCAAAGTTGCACTAGGTATAGGAAACCATTGATTTGTGTGTGATTACTGTCATAACTGTGTGCTATCTGAACGAGACAGATGAATGGGTCTGGAGTGATAACCGCAATTAGCGGGACAAAGGGTGTGACTAGCTGTGAAGATTAAAAGTCTTAGCTGATTAGCTGTGAGTTTTTTCAGTGCGTAATCACACACAAATCAATGATTTCCTATACCTAGTGCAACTTTGCTGTTGTTATACGCGGTCATTGAAATCCCCATAACTTTAAAAGTATCCATTCGATTTTGTTGAATGAGGTATCAAACTGCGGAGAAGAAATTTGCTCATTCTTTTGGTACCGATTATCTATTTTGAATAAGCCAACCTCAAAGCACCGGGTCAGGGACTTTATGTGTGTATTTATAATACAATGATTATATAATGATAACATATCCTTGTCTTGTCATCTCACAGGGCAACACTCCATTACACTATGCAGCTATTCATTTATCAGTAGATTGCTGCAAGGTTCTACTGGATGCTAAGGATACAGATGTAAGTGTATCACTTGAATATGGACAACAAACAAATTATGTTTACTAAATAAGATGCATGCTGTATATACTAATGAAATTTGTTATTTATTATTTATTTAATGTCATTTATTATTTATTTTTCATTCATGTGATATTGCTTTATAATAGTATATTTAGAGCATGAAGCTAGACGACAGGAGTTACTTCTTGCCAGCATCAATGAGACGATGATGATCACCGTGGTACTACCCAAAAGAGGCTAAATCATTGTTACAACGTGTATGGCCATGTGTTTTGAACTCGCCACCCTTCCCGTAGCATGTCCAGATTTTTACATTTTACACCATCTGAGATTCGAATTAGCATATCACAATAATTACTTGTTCTATCCCAAAATGCAATATTTTTTGCTACAAGCTTGTTTAGAGTCATAATGTACCTCAATCATGCAAAAATGGGTGTAAAGTCGAACATTTTCGCGCGCTATGCGCGCATTTTTGAATCTTAAAAATAGGGACGATATTGATGTTTGCCCCCCCCCCCCCCGGAATGACAATGCTGGCTACGCGCCTGGGGAAAGTACTTAATATAAAGATATGCCCGATCTTTTTGGCCCGAGATTAACAGGCGTACTTGTCGTATGACCCTCGTATTAGCCAGCTATTCAATGTAAACTAGAACTATCATCCCTGGGCTAGTATCTTTATGGAACACTAGCCTCCCTATACTCATTGAGCTCTTTTATATTATAGGGTATATCCGAAACAGCCCCCCCCCCCCCCCCCCCCCCCCCCCTACTAGTACTACATCTTGTATATTATTATACAAACATTATCTAGGTTGGGATAGCATAAAAAGTCTTCTCCTATGACAGGTCAGCTATATAATATGTGACATCCAAGTTATGGTTCATTAGTATTGGATTCTTCTTATGATATACCGACATACATAGAAATACTAGTCTGAGGAATTTCATACAGAAAAGGGGAAAAGATTGCATATGTCAAAAGTTGGTGTAAAAAACATCAAGCTGGATACCATCTTATTATATGATTCAGGGTGTCAATAGAAATATAACTAAATATTAAACTAAGCCAATTGTATGATCATGATCATTTTCTAATTTTTATTTGCACACATTTTGAAAAACAAAATTCTGTTGACAACAATACAATGAGAGTCGTAATTGCCGCAATCTAAAAATCAAATGTACACTATCAGAAATTATAACTACACCTTGCCTCAAGTAAGTTTCGATCGAATCATTCATGTATGCACAATTATATGATAACCATCGCAACTTTGGCAATAAATCAATAATTTATCAATATTGATAATTAATAAGAATACAATACAAATGTTGCATTCAATTATAGCTAGTTCAGAAACAACATTTAATCTGATAACCGATGTGGAATAATATATTACTTACTAAAAAAGCGGAGGGCACTAGGCGAAACCTGCTTCTGGACAGAAGAACGGTATAAACTTGCTCTATGTAACAAACTTCGGCTAAAACTCAAGCTCTATGTAAAACATCCGACATAAACAAAGAATTAAAATTTTCAAACTAGAAAACTCTAATAATGAAGACGTTGACAAGTACAAATGTCTGGTTGATAGTTGTGTAAGATTGTGTGAAGGCCGGCCGTAAGGACCTTAAAAAACACACAATTAGATATTCATAACTATAATAATATCTTGCATTCATATACAACTGATATGAAAGTATAAAGGCGGAATAACTATAAAGACTATTATAGAAAATCAAAAGCATGCGTCGTTCTTAAAAAGAACAAATAAGAGGCAATTATTCAAGACTATGAACAATATCAGGTGGCTCCTTGCCACCTATGAGAGAATATTCTGGAGAGGGAAAGATGTGTTTATTCCGTAAAGAAACAAAAACACGCGAAGATAGCTCAGATATTCAAAATTAATAACATACTGGTGAAACGAACGCCCACGTGCCTCCGAAATTAAATCTGGAAAAGTGCTTTATTAAATAGTTGTATAAACTATAAAATAATGTAGAAACTGAGACTGAAATTCTCAACTGAGAATGTCCAATATACATGAACTTATGTATATAGATAATCATAGGCCTACCACGTTCAAAACTATAATCGTGGAGGTTAACTAAATCCGTGCCTAACGGCGCAGATATAAGTCGAATTGGAGCATGCAGATATAGCTAGACGCGTTTCGATTCTCCACGAATCTCATCAGTAGCGGGCTGCCAAAGGTCAACTGACCTAAATATGCTACATACACAAATCAAATTCTATAAACATGTATAGGTCTAGCGTGACCATTTCTTACAGAAAGCAAAATGTTATGTGAAAGAGCGAGATATCTATCTCTAAAAAAAAATATCGGAACCGTGCTGGCTTCGAAAAAACTCTTAAAAAATCTGTGTAAATATTAAGATATTCTACACCCACGCGGTAAACTCACCGCTAGGCCTATGAAGTAATTCCTGTCATAAAATGACTATGTCCCAATAATGCTGGTTTCTCATGATGTAAATAAATCCATCTTCTTCGGATAAGACATCAAAAATGTTGCTCTCGTCAATCCACTCTCTAGGAACGTGAAGAAGCAACTAGCACTTGATGATCATGATGATACACGCCGCCCATGCACACAATAGGAGACACTTTGCATCCGGTCATAATAATTAGGTGAACAAAACGGGTTGCTATGCGATTGGCTACCGTATTATAGTTCACGCGCAGAGCTCATGCACATTCCACTCCCAAATTATATTGAATGGAAAACTGTCCATCAAAAACAAATAAAAATAGAAAACTATCTATTTTAGTGATGTAAAAACCACAACACTCAGGCTGGGTTTGGATTATTCAAAACTTTGAATAAAAGAATATTCATTCATTTGACCTCTTGGTCAAATCTAGGATGCCATTCCTGACTTAAAATGTCCTCTCCCTTGAGTGTTAGCTGCTAGGGAGGAGACAAATAAGTTAAGAATGTCCTATAGAGTAGATGCCATGCTGACGCCTATAGAAGTTAGTCCGCACAGGGACAACGAGGTACAACTATCAGAGAAGCTAGATGACTAAATGTCGGGATGAAGAATAAAGTCTACTGAACTGAGTAGAAATTGTAGAGCTTACAAGCAGGAATAGCCTAAACTTTCGCAAGGAAAGGGTAACACGAGAGCGTATACAAGGAAAAGGTAACACGAGAGCGTATACAAGGAAAGGGTAACACGAGAGCGTATATACCGAAACAAACATGCCCGTCGACGAGGGATAGTGCGTACCATGCCCTAGAATAGGACATGAGACTATACTAACCGCCCATCCCCCAATCACACCTCAAGTATGGCAGACATGCCCTCCAGAGATGTAAACAACTCCGAAAAGCACCCGTGGAACACACCGGGTGGTAGATAAAATACTAAAAAAGCGGAGGGCACTAGGCGGAACCTGCTTCTGGACAGAAGAACGGTATAAACTTGCTCTATGTAACAAACTTCGGCTAAAACTCAAGCTCTATGTAAAACATCCGACATAAACAAAGAATTAAAATGTTCAAACTAGAAAACTCTAATAATGAAGACGTTGACAAGTACAAATGTCTGGTTGATAGTGTGTAAGATAGTGTGAAGGCCGGCCGTAAGGACCTTAAAAAACACACAATTAGATATTCATGACTATAATAATATCTTGCATTCATATACAACTGATATGAAAGTATAAAGGCGGAATAACTATAAAGACTATTATAGAAAATCAAAAGCATGCGTCGTTCTTAAAAAGAACAAATAAGAGGCAATTATTCAAGACTATGAACAATATCAGGTGGCTGCTTGCCACCTATGAGAGAATATTCTGGAGAGGGAAAGATGTGTTTATTCCGTAAAGAAACAAAAACACGCGAAGATAGCTCAGATATTCAAAATGAATAACATACTGGTGAAACGAAGGCCCACGTGCCTCCGAAATTAAATCTGGAAAAGTGCTTTATTAAATAGTTGTATAAACTATAAAATAATGTAGAAACTGAGACTGAAATTCTCAACTGAGAATGTCCAATATACATGAACTTATGTATAGATAATCATAGGCCTACCACGTTCAAAACTATAATCGTGGAGGTTAACTAAATCCGTGCCTAACGGCGCAGATATAAGTCGAATTGGAGCATGCAGATATAGCTAGACGCGTTTCGATTCTCCACGAATCTCATCAGTAGCGGGCTGCCAAAGGTCAACTGACCTAAATATGCTACATACACAAATCAAATTCTATAAACATGTATAGGTCTAGCGTGACCATTGCTTACAGAAAGCAAAATGTTATGTGAAAGAGCGAGATATCTATCTCTAAAAAAAAATATCGGAACCGTGCTGGCTTCGAAAAAACTCTTAAAAAATCTGTGTAAATATTAAGATATTCTACACCCACGCGGTAAACTCACCGCTAGGCCTATGAAGTAATTCCTGTCATAAAATGACTATGTCCTAATAATGCTGGTTTCTCACCAGTACAATTAGTAAAATGTTTTGACACACAGAAACCTGTTAAATGCACTTTCAAAACGAAACTATTTAACTAATTAATTAGATTCTTGGTGACAAATGATATGTGTGTTATTGATTGTAATACATGTGCAGTTTGAGATGCCTATGAGTTATAGTTTTCAATATATAAGACTTTAAAGAAAACACTGTTTTGACTGTTTTGTGTGTAATCTCTATAGCATCCGCCCACACCCAGCAGCAGCCCCCCACCGAGTCCACCCCGACTTCCTGCTCCGTTAACGGTCTAACTCCTTTATTGTTTATCGTTATGATCTGGGGATTTTTTTATTTAAAAGAGGACATAATTAGCAACAATACCCTACTTAATTCAGTAGGTCAATTACTTTAAAATTAGATTGATATCAATCACAATTATTTTGATATGTTTGATACACCAATTCACGACATATGACCTGATATGACTCGTTCGTCAATATAAACAGTTTTCTTTTCCACAGCTCAAATTCAGAGAGCCGTGATTCAGAACTCTATATCTGCAGTCCGATTATCATGTCCGTCGTGGTTGTCCGGGGCTGGTATGTCCGGCGTTTTTACCAGGTAGATTCTGGGATCAGACCTTCTGGACGATCCTGTTATTCCATGGACCTGGTATCATGCTCCTCTACCAGTTCATGATGTTCATACTGACTTTTTCCTCATGCGAGTTATCTATAAGCTATTTTTCGTAGTGGGGAAATCAGAACGATGACCAAGATGTGTACTCGCGCAGTGCTTTTGGCAGAAGAATATGACATTTTCAACATTATTTATTCTTTAAAAAAATATAAAAATAAAAGAATCAAAGTGATAGGGTAAGTGAAATCACTGAGCTCATTGTTATAACTATAAGCCATCCTGGCTTATACCAGCGTTTGTTTTTGGGATATAAAAGCAGGTTGAGATATTTAACCAGGATATAAATTAGAGTCAAATGGACGAGTTGCTACTCAGAGTTTCATGCTACTGCATTAATCAGGTAACTGATTTTTTGTTATTTCATGCTGAAGTAAACAAACACAATATCTATCCAGCCACATGGGCTCACGCCAAGTGTCTGTCATTTGGCGAGATTATGAGCATTGTATCATGGAAAACTGACACGCTTCACGAGGGTCTACAGGGTGTAGCAGAATGATCCATACCGAGGTAATAAGATCTTTTTCGGTATAAACTTTATTGATATTGTCCAAACTCTTTATCATATATCTTGCGCAAACGCCCAGCTTTTTTAGGAATTATAAATTTTGAAAATCGGACATTTTTGATGAAAATTAAAAACTTTTTTGTAATGATAGTAGATTTCAAGTGTTTGTCGAAATGATCCATTATGAAAATCTATAAAAGTCACTAACCTTTTTTAACATAAATTATTTCTGAAATGTTATTTGCATTATTATTGCACCCTCTGCTTATTTTCATTAGCTTTTTGATAACAATCGATTGGTGTGTGCATAGAAAACAAAGCTTTGATTGAATAGGGCAGGATTTGTTTAGCTTGAGTGGTTTTAACCTTCCTTTCTTTGGCAGGAGTTTTGAATATAACTATGAGGTGTGGGGTTCATTGTTTGAAATGCTGGTAGTGCTAGGGAGAATAATGAGAATAATGTAAAGATGAATTATGTGAGCTAAAATATGAAAATACGTTTTTCATCGATTTTCGATCATGTCTTTGCACAGCGGAACGAAAAGAGAAATCTTAATGAAATTAACAGAATAAGTAGGACACATTTTTACCATCATATCGCAAGTGTTTAAATTTGAAACCCTTTTTGTTATATATTTTTTATATATTCTTGAAACCCGGTGTATATCATTCTCATACACCCTGTATGTACATAGATACCAGGAATCGTTTGACCAATTCTGATGGTCGTTAGTCATTTCTTCTCGGAGGAGTAGCATTTTGAGTGAAATTATTTGAATTTGATAATGTGACCTCTAGTGACCCTTCCTTGACCTTTGACCTGGATATTATGATTGACCTTTTTCTTGTTTAATTTTGGCCCTGTGTTATTCGCGTGTTGACGTTTTGACCCCTTGCTGACCTCTTATCAAAATACTGTGAAGACCTCTTATGACAATACATATGTGTCAATTCTGATGTCAATGCATTAAATCTGTAGGAGAAGTAGCATTTTAGGCTTAAAAATAGGTCGTTTATTCACTCAATGTAGCTAGATAAATAGGCTTTCAAATTACACCTCAACCATAGTTGTACCACATTTAGTTGTTGAGTTATTATACAAAGATGGATGATTCATCACCAAAAATGAAACACCACCACCTTTTTTGAGGTGGTGGGGTCAAAACACATGGCCATTTGGAATATATTTATATGACATGCATGCCAGTAGATCACTCCTCTTCGACAACAATGGCGCATCCTGGGAAAAAGAGACACTGACATGCAGTTTGACGTCACCATGGTCATGATGGTAGCGTACGACGGCGCCGAAATATGCGAATTGGTCGGCCTATTCATACTCAACACCCTCATGCAAAATCTAGATATCACCAGCATCGGTCTATACCGTGACGACGGTCTCGCTGTCATGGAAAACGCATCCGGTACCAAAGCTGGACTATCAATAACCGTCCAAACCAACCTAAAGCACGCAAACTTCCTGGAAGTGACATTAGACCTTAACAACGGCACATGCACTCCATACCGCAAACCTAAAAAATAAGGCCTAAGTAGTTGTATTAACAATATGAACAGGGATATAAATAAATAAAATCCCACAACAATCGCGTCCTGAAAAAAAACTAGCCAAAGTAAACCTCAAACCACCAAACTATGCAACTGTCGACAGAAAGCTGATTGCCCTGCGCGGGAATTGTTTGCCGGCTTCCATCGTTTACAAAGCGACTGTGTCATGTAAGTACCACCATAGAGGAATTAAACTAAGGAGGGGTCACTCTTTTTGAAAGTCGCACTGATATGGGCTGGGACGCCCTCAAAAACCGCCAGGTCAATCCAGTTAGATTAGACTACGTTGCAGTAGCCCGCTTGAAACTTAGTGTATAAAGTGTATGACTATTTCTGTGCGCAATCCAAAAGAGGATATTAGTCTTACTCTTTTAATAGTTCGGTACAATACAGTTATAACAGACTATGCATCAGTCTAATGAAATTAACGCGAAAACGAAGTCACGTAATTGTACTAATGAACAATTTTATTTTTCATTGTTTAAAATGCTAATCGATTCATTGTTTTAATTTTGAAATAAGTATGGGGATCATCAACGCGTACGAAATGTGATGCTTGAATCACTCCATACTAAATATATCTTTATCAACGACTATGCCAAATAAGTTAGTCTAGTGTAGCGTAGTGGCCACGCTCTAGCGCTTCCACGCAGGAATCCCGGGTTCAATTCCCCATCCAACCATATCATTAATATATGGCTGTTTTTTTGTTACATACACCTTTCTGCAGCATTAATAGTTAACTCACCGGATCTGAACAAAGAAAAGCCCCTATAAATTATTATATATTTTGTAGTATGGGAACGCTGAAACTGATATGCGGTGCAGTGATGATAAACAATTTGATGATTTGATGATGTTATTATATTATGCCACGTTATGCCTTGGTCTAAATAAATTAAAAGAAATGTTTATCATGGGTGCAAGTGTGTTTAAATCAATTGACAATTGAAGAAGGCACAAGCCCGGGTGCAAGTTAAATTTACAAAGCAGAATTTGAACTCGACAAAGCAGATAACTTTGGGCTCTACCTAAGGGTTATGTAATAGGCCTACTCTTCTATTCTCGAGGTACTGATGGTGTTTTTTAGACTTTTTGAAGTCATGTCTTGCAAGGCAAAACGATTAGAGCAATCAAAGAATGGCAAACCAAGCCTAGGCCTATACGACTGTAAAGTAAGTTGTAAGAATTTACAGTTCTTCATAACATAAGGCTATATGCAATAATGCAAGATGTCCCGCGATGAAATATCACGACGAAGACACGTATAACACGCATATGTACGACGACCATTAGTCTATTGAAGACAGTTTTTATCCTGAGTCTGTGTCTTCTGGCAAATGTGTGCTTACTGAAGCCGTCGGGGAAGTGTAGTGGCCCGTGTCTTCTAAGCATGCTAACACTGTTACCGTTCCAAACTTGCAAGACAAGACACAAGTGCTACCGCAAGCATATAGCGGACATCAAATGCAGCGCCCACTAGCGACCAGCTGAACAATAGGAATCGAACCATAGCTAAACATCAATGGTCGCTTGCTCTGATGTCAATTGTCTAAAGCTAACTATTGGGAGTCAATATATTAGAAAATTGACATATCAAAGTTGTTGTTTAATGGTATGGATGTAATGAATATTAGTCAAACCCCTATTATGGATGAGATGAGAGCCAAATGCCACCCCCCCCCCCCCCTGCAACATAACAGATCGATACAGACGAGCGAAAATGAATGTGTCGCAAACAATTCAAAAATTCAACAAAAATTAAAAATGTTTGCAATTTTCATTTCAAGATTTCTCTGTAATTTGTGCATTAAAGAGAATGATTTCCTCCATAATACTTAGTTATACATCACGGAATATTTTGATAACTTACTTATTGAAATTGATTCTATAAATCGTCTAATATCAATGCTCCCGTAAGTCCCAAAATATAAATAATTTAGTTGTCCACGGTCAGTCCTTATATTTGGTCATATCTAAAACAGTTTTAGTGAGTTCACATGCTCACCATAGGCCGGTGAACAATGATGTCAATAACGAAACACACTAATACAACAACAAATGAATTTCAACACATTTCCCAATCGACACTCTGCTTTATCAACGGCTAATAATTGGCGTTTGAACTCACGTCAACTTAGCATAATCACACGCTACTACACATGAATGCTTTCATTGCACACTGCTCAATCAGGTATGTCCAATCCGGCACTGCACAATACAGGTATATCGGCTCAGGGTATTATCTGCATCGGTTAAGCATGAGCGGGAAATTTGACTATGAATAAGGTTTATACGAGGTTTTAGAACTGACGGAAAATAAAATAGGAATATCGAGGACAACCAAACAATATTTTATTATTGGCCTAACTGCTGGTTGGAAAATTCAGTCATGGTGATTAGTTCAATAGTTAAATGCTGTCACTTGGAGGCGCTGTATTTCATGTCCATAGTCTACCACTTGTGAAGACTTCAAAAACTCGCCAAGAACCGCTCATTTTTACCCAGCGCGACAAGCCAAAACCACCTCATTCGCAGCAGGTGCTGCACGTTAACACACATGATTCAATGCATAAAATCAAAACTATCAGTATATGAAACAGAAATATGAAGCTATCGAAATAGAGCTGTCGTTTGTTATTGTTTGCTTGTTCAACCCCGTGTTCAACGTGTATTCATTCATGTGTGTGTGGGTGCTTGTTGCATTTTCCCCTCACATAGAATATATTATTTCATTACAACTACTGCATGTACTGCATAGCTATTTAATTGGATATAAAGTCATAACCCTAACCCTACTACACCACACAGCAACCACACAACAGCAGCACTTGGCTTGCGCGCGCACAAGTTCTATCTCATGTAGCACTAAAATACGGGTATATATGGTCTCCGAATTTTTAGCCTGTGAAGCCCTCCCCCCGTGGCTGAGTGGTAGTATATCTCGCCTGTCACGCGGCCGACCCGGGTTCAATTCCCGGGGCCGGCGGACATCTTTTTTCGCATGTTCTATTTAACCCCCTCCCCCTGTTCTTCGTTCCATCCCCACTGCCACGTTCTAGGGTTAGGGTTAATGATAGGTGTGGTGATGCGTTGGCTTGCGAATTGAAAACTGCAATGCAAGAGCTTGTTGAGAGGCTAAGCTCGGACGAAACTGTGTCCAAGCTCTAGGTAGCCCACAGAATTATAAAGGAGAATCCAGACGAAATGTATTGCCCTATCTCTTTACGTGTAACGGGCGCCATTTTGGATTTCCACCATGGGGGGAAATCGGAGGTATGTCGGTATTTTTCGGAACTGCACGGAAAAGAACGAATGCGGGATCGTGCGCACACTTGTGCCGTGTCTCTCTTCGCGTTAATCGCAGTCGTTGCGTGCATGGTTGCGTTGGCGCAATGGCGTGCATTACTTCACACGCGCCAGTGCATTTTTCACGAACGTCACGCTAATCGAAAGTTGACACCAAAAGTCTTAAAATTCGAAATTAGGAAATTCAATTAACTTGATGAAATAAACTCGAAGAAAGAACGTGTTAATAAAGAACAAGTATGAAAGGTTAAACAAAACTTGGGGAAAATGCAGAGGTTTAGTTTTCCCTGTTGATAAGGCCGCAGACCTACATATTATGATTGTATGTGTTTTATAAATACACAAAACAAGACCAAATTTTTATATAGGCTTACAACTAAACAATCCCATATTATTTTCTATTTTCTGCGAGTCGATACAATCCGGCATCTCCATTCAGAGTTGTGATTTGCACCTAAAGATCTGTTGACTTATAATGTCTCGAGTCTGAGACAAACCTCAGACAAAACACCGGCCCCATCGGTTATTATCAATTACTGCCTTGGCAGTTTAGAACTTCATTGATTTTAAATTTACGGAGCGTTTGAAGTGCCATTAGATGGCAACATAATTATCTTGACAAATCGACATGTTATCAACGTTATGTTGAGATAGTCACATATTCTTTCTCTCATTCTTAACTTAAACAGTTTTATTAGTCGTCATGGTGAGATAGATTATCTTGTCAAGTTGACTTTACAAAACATAGATGTCGTCATGACGAGATAGGTTAACTTGAAAAGTCAACTCCACAAAAAGTAGATGACGTCATGGTGAGATAAATCATCTCATTAAGTCGACTTCACAAAAGTAGATGTTGTCATGGTAAGATAGATTATCTTGCCAAGTTAACTTCATAAAATGGGAATGTCCTCATGGCGATATAGACTTTCTCGTCAAGTCGACTTCACAAAAGGTAGATATCGTCGTGGTGAGATAGATTATCTTGCCAAATTGACATCATTATCTCGTCGAGTCGACTTCACAAAAAGTAGATGTTGTCATGGTGAGATAGATTATCTTGTCAAGTTGACTTTACAAAACATAGATCTCGTCATGGCGAGATAGAATAACTTGTAAAGTCAACTCTACAAAAAGTAGATGACGTCATGGTGAGATAAATTATCTCATTAAGTCGACTTCACAAAAAGTAGATGTTGTCATGGTAAAATAGATTAGTTTGCCAAGTTAACTTCATAAAAAGTTAATGTCGTCATGGCAATATAGACTTTCTCGTCAAGTCGACTTCACAAAAAGTAGATGTCGTCATGGTGAGATAGATTATCTCGTCAAGTCGACTTCAAAAGTAGATGTTGTCATGGTGAGATAGATTTTCTTGCCAGGTTGACTTCATAAAAAGTGAATGTCGTCATGGTGAGATAGATTATCTCGTCAAGTCGACTTCACAACAAGTAGATGTCGTCATGATGAGATGGATTATCTTGCCAAGTTGACTTCATAAAAAGTGAACGTCCACTTGGCGGGATAATTTATCTTGCCATGTCAACATCCAACTTTTGCTAATTCGACTTGGCCAGATATATTATCTTATCATGTCGACCGTGATTTAGTTGACATGACGAGATAAATTATTTTGATATCAAGTCGGATGGCAATTTCGACTCTTTGTAAAGCTGACTTGGCAGGATAATATATCTCGACATGGCGACATCTATTTCTATGAAGTTGACTTGACAAGATAGTTTATCTCGCTTAGATAGTTTATCTCGCCATGTCGACATGTCAAGATCATGTATCTCGCCATGACTACATCTTCTTTTTGCCAAGTCGACTTACATGACGACATCCACTTTTTGTGAAGTCAAGTTGACAAGTTAATTTATCTTACCATGACGACATCAGCATTTTGTGAAATCGTCTTGTCAAAACAATTTATTTTGCCATGACGACATGCTCTTTTTGTTAAGTTGACTTGACGAAAATTTATCGTCCAATGAAGACTTCCCCTTGTTGGGAAGTCGACATGTCAAGATTACGTATCTCTTCATGACAACATCTACTTTTTTCAAAGCCGACTTGGAAAGATAACCTATCTTGAAATAACGACATCCACGTTTTGGGAAGTTGACTTGACGAGGTAATTTATCTCACCATGACGACATCCACTTTTTATGAAATCAACATGTCCAGATACTTTATCTCACCATGACGACATCATCTTTCGCAGAATTCAATTTGGCAAGATAATCTATCTCACCATGACGACATCTACTTTTTATGAAGTCAACTTGACGAGATAATCTATCTCACCATGACGACATATACTTTTTGTGAAGTCGACTTGACGAGAAAGTCTATATTGCCATGATGACATTCACTTTTTATTAAGTCAACTTGGCAAGATAATCTATCTCACCATGACAACATCTACTTTTTGTGAAGTCGACTTGACGAGAAAGTCTATTACCATGACGACATTCACTTTTTATGAAGTCAACTTGGCAAGATAATGTATCTCACCATGACAACATCTACTTTTTGTGAAGTCGACTTGATGAGATAATCTATCTCACCATGACGACATTTACTTTTTGTGAAGTCGACTCGACGAGATATTGTATCTCACCATGACGACATCTACTTTTTGTGAAGTTGACTCTTCAAGTTAACCTATCTCGCCATGATAACATCTATGTTTTGTAAAGTCAACTTGACAAGATAGTATATATCATCATGACGTCTAATAAAACTGTTTAAGTCAAGAATGTGAGAAAAAATATGTGACTATCTCAACATAACGTTGATAATATGTCGTCTTGTCACGATAATTATGTAGCCATATAGTGACACTTTAAACGCTCCGTATAAATTAAATCCCGATCTCATTTAATCTATTAATATTAATATAGTAATGTATAATGTGATCATGTTATGATTGAGTATGTGGCCTAAATCGTCTTATCGTGTGTATCATTTGTACTTGAACTATTATAAATGTTTCTCTCTTTTATTGTTAACACTTTTCACACGGCTATATGTTTTTACCTAAAGCAACAAAACAGATTTTTCAAGGATTACAGAGCGAATGTTTATGTCTGTACTTAATTTAATGCATTTTTATGTGATTTCATAATATGGTAATGACATTTTAAAAAGTTTGCATTTTGAAACATTTTGTGAAATTTGAAATGTCGTCTGCAGACGCATGCCGCGTGGAAAGTGTCAAGCTATAGTAAATTGTATATAGCGACTGGATCTTAGACAACGCTTTATAGTAGATTCATAAACTCTGGCGCATCGGTATCGATTTTGGACCTCGTCCATTGGGCGTTAGAGGAACTCATTTTGACCAATGATGAAACAGCGGTACTTTTATAGATGTTATTATCATGATTATTTGCGCTCCATAATCAAATGCTATTCATGATAGTGTGGCTTTATGAATAGGGCTGATCATATAGCTTTACAATCACGACAACCAAAAACTTAATCCAGCTGCTTCAAACGTGTTATCCCTTTGGAAGCGGTTACCACAAAAAACACCAAATCGACCATCATCGACCGTATACAGGTTTCGAAAGAAAAATATTATGTATGTCATTTTACCTTTTCATAATTTAGTGGATACTTTTTTATTTTCCGTTTTTATTATGCACGTGGAATAAAGGAAACATTAAAATGAAAATAACAGTTCTACGTATTTATTTGCGAGAAAAAACCGGAAAATAATTCAATATTTTTTAAAAATATATATCTAGGTACAAAACCATTTGTTTAGGACTGGAAACACAGTTATATCAACCAAGATACGGATTATAAACGTTACTTCAAGCATTTTTGGCTATGAGACCACCTGAATACCTTTATCAATTTATCTGAATAACAATACTTTTCTTTATGTTATGCCGATAATACAACCGCAAGTTCCCTGTCACTAGGTACATAGTGGTGACTACATCACAGTAGTACATGCACACGAAGACACGGTATTAACCTTGCATATTACGATTAAATTCGAGTGCCTCCCCCTCTTTTGCTTCTGTTACCTCTTTACTGAAATGGTAAATCGCTAAAATCGGCCAATGTCTGCGAATCGATTATAGTACTGTCGGGATTGTCTTAGCTATCATAAGTTCTTTTATCTTTAGCCTATGCCAAGTCGATCTATTTAGTATTATATTTATTTACTTTGTTTTATTATTGCTTTGTATAAGGGTCACTTTAGTATAACTTATAAAAGAAAATAATCGCCTCGGTGAGAAGTTCTCGAAATGTAACACTGATGGGTTATACCTCCCCGAAACTAAATAGCAACCATTGGGCCCTCCGGGGGGGGGGGGGGGGGCACTGACATTGAAAAAGGGTATAGGTATGTGCCGCGCTGAAGACCCTCTTTTTCACCCGCTGCTGCTAGCTCTTATGACCCCTCTTTTGAGCCTGCATCAGTTATTAAGTGCAATGGACTCTATCCATGGAGGATAGGGTGGCCACGGGGCCGAGATAGATTTTCTTTATACTTTCATATTTGATAGACCTTAACCCGAAACTAACATATCTGGAAATATTTTTGAAAAATAATCCTTGTTACCATGGGAATAGCCAAAATGGCATTTTCGGACGATTATTGCCATTTTGGCATTTTTAATCTTTCAATTTGTCAAATTTTGAAGCCTGCGTAACTATTGCACTCAGTGGTCATGATTTTTTTTCATTACAAGCTATGGGTAGATAGATACTTAAATGCTTCATTGAATGTATCCAAAAAATTGCCAGGTGTCACGGAGGGTTATACCATTTATTTGAAATAGGGGTGTTTTTCAACTTTTTCAAAGTATGCAAATATACCAATTCTGCATAGCTTACAACCCACATGGTAACGCTCCGATTTCAACGTGGACCATGTCATGATGAGATGAGACATTAGTCTTATCAAAAATGTTAATTTGAGTTTGGGGAAAATACTTCCTGTATATGCAGTGTTGCCAGACATTTTCACCAAAAATCACATTTTGTTCAAAATCAAATCCACTTTTTATTCTATTTAATGATATGAGACTGGAACTTATCATTCACAGCTAAGTTTTAACAATGGGATGTATGTGTTAGACCACTAGAAACTCAAATCTAGTATTTTTGCTTTGTTAACATACTTTAAAACCAAAATGGCCGCCAAATGAATGGTCAAAAGTGGTCAAAATTCCATACAATAGCATAATATCAACTGAAATGTATGATACAAATATAATTTTAATGATGGGATGTATGTGTTAGACCACAAGTAACTCATATCCATTATTTGTGCTCTGTTAAAAAAATTCAAAATCCAAAATGGCCCCCAAAATAGTTCCTAAAGTGGCTGCAAAATTGTCAAATTCCATAAAATGGGATAATATCAACCTAAATGTATGATGAAAATATAGTTATAATGATGGGATGTATGTATTAGACCACTAGTAACTCATATCTATTATTTTTGCTTTATTAACATACTTAGAAATCCAAAATGGCCCCCAAAATGGGTCCCAAAATGGCTGAACAAATTGTCGAAATTCCATAAAATGGTATAATATATCAACCAAAATGTATGATGAAAGTATGAAAGTATAGTTTTAAAATATATGGATGGTATGTATTAGACCACTAGCAACTCATATTCAGTATATTTGCATTGTAATAACATATTTTAAATCCAAGATGGTCACCAATATGGCCGCTGTAAATGTACAAAGTGTACAATAATCCACAAAAGATATTGCAAGAGTGTATATAACATCACATTCACCAAATATTATGTTCAAAACTGCTAAGCTTTTGCTTTTAGATATAAGGCCCACCTCTATATGAAAATGTTGACTCGCTGTATCACTTTCCAAAATGGCTTCCAAAGTGGTTAATTTGATGTTAAATGACCTAAAACAAATATGTCTATGATAAAGCCTAGGGGCTGTAGATTTAGTTTGAGTATTTTAAAATATATAAGATGGCTGCAAAAGGTTAAAATAACTGAAAAACAGTATTAGTCTTATTGTTAGTGTTACATTAGATATGAACAAAAGATTATATCTATGGATTTTAATCCACCCAGTAAACGTATCTGTATGTGACAAGATATGATTGTATCCATATCTTAATCAATTGGTGGCCACCTGTGGTAATTATGTTGACCATTTGGAGGTAATTTTATTGACCAGGGGGTAATTTTAATAAAAATGGTCATTATAATTCCCATCTTTATAACATCACATTGTCAAAATGGAGTCTATACCATTTAAGTATACCTTGTCACATATACAAATACGTTTACTGGATGGATTAAAAGTTGCAGATATACTTATTTGGTCATATCTAATGTAACACTAACAATAAACTAATACTGTTTTTCAGTTATTTTAACCTTTTGCAGCCATCTTGGATATGTTAAACTACTCAAAGCTGTATAGATCTACAGCCCTAGGCATTATCATAGATATACTGAATACTGTCCCATCACATTTGGGTGTATTGGTATTACATAGTATGGTACAAAACCATTGTTTTAGGTCATTTAACATTAACTTATCCATTCTGGCAGCCATTTTGGAAAGTGATACTGAATCAAAATTGTCAGAGAAGGGCCTTATTTCTAAAAGCAATAGCTTAGCAGTTTAGAATAATACTATTTGGTGAATTTGATGTAATTTACACTCTTACAATATCTATTTTGGATTATCATACCCTCATGTAGACTATTTTTACATTTACAGCGGCCATTTTAGTGGCCATCTTGGTTTTAAATTACTACAATGCAAATTATTACAATGCAAATATGAAGAGGTATTTTGCAAAAGGGCCTACATCCACTTTGGCTCTTATTGAGAAAACGTCAAAAAACTGTTTCTAAATATTCAAGTTGAGCAATTGAAAAACTGAATGGATTATGAAAGAGGTACACTACATACTAATTGAAATTGAAATAAATTTTAAATGTGCTAGTTTTAATTTTTTTTTAAATCATGTTTACATTTTTTGAAAATTTGGATGTAGGCCCTTTTGCAACAAAACTCCATCTGTTTGTACATAAAGAAAAAATACCACACACAAAAAATCATTTATTTTAATCATTTCAAATAAATAAGTTTGATATTGAAATGTATAGGTCACAATCATATGTTTCAAGGAAATAAAGTCATTTTTTTTCAAAAATACCTACATCTCATTGTAAACAGCCATTGAAGTTGTTGTTTTGTTGCAAAAGGGCCTGTATCCCGATTTGATTCTGGATACAGGCCCTTTTGCAACAAAACAACAATTTCAATGGCTGTTTACAATGAGATGTAGGTCTTTTTGAAAAAAATGACTTTGTTTCCTTGAAACATATGATTTTTCCCTATACATTTCTATATCAAACTCATTTTTTGAAAAAATGCACCATAGCCCTTTTGCAAAATACCTCTTCATATAATATGAGTTACTAGTGGTTTATTACATACAGTTAAGCCCACAATTATTCATACCCCTTGAAAAATATGAGTTATTTGCGTTTTTATACCAGCTGGAGTGGTGGAACTTTGGCTTTACTCTAAAGACAATTAGTTTGCAAGTGCAAATCAATATATCGGAGCTCAACCTATTTTGCATAACAATAGAATTGAACAAGAATTGTGTTTTTATGCCTGTCCAAAATTATTCATACCCTATACCAAGCCTCAGGATTGAGGTCACTTTTTGTGATAATACACATGTTTTTGACATTCCAAACATTTTTTATATTGTGTGATAGGCTTTTATATTGTTATGTAATTATTCCATGATGTGTGCATACGATGTGGATGTATTACAGATGTGTCCTATTGAATGTACAGTGAGGGATATTATAGGACAACACTCTAGCTCTTTGACAGCATGGCAAACAAGATCAAATAACTTTGTGTGTGCATATTATGAATGCTCACAAAGAGGGGAAAGGCTACAGAGCTATTTTGAAACAATTCCAAGTGCAAGAATCCACCATACAAAGCATAATTAGGACGAACAAGACGTTCAACTTACTAAAAACATGCAGTCGGAATCCAGCGGTGTTCCCTTGTTTGGCAAGAAAAGTATTGCGAAAGGCCAACAACAATCCACAGATCACCATCAATGCTCTCCTGAACAACCTTGGCAATTCTTGGACCACGATATCATCGCAGACACTCCAGCAGACATTGCACATGAGAGGTCTCCATGAAGGCCGACCAAGAAAGACTCTACTCCTTAAAAGAGACACAGAGAAACTTGTCTTGCACCTTAGACAACCCCAAAACTGAAGACCAAAAACTTGGATCTTTGTCCAGAAGTGCTCTTGCAAATGCTAGATGAGTTTCTCTTTGTCTTTTTTCAGGAGTAGAGTCTTTCTTGGTCGGAGTCCATGGAGAACTCTTTTGTACTATGTCTGCTGGAGTGTCTGCCTTAATATATTGGTCCAAGACTCACCAAGGTTGTTCAGGAGAGCATTAACGGTGATTTGTGGATTGTTGTTGGCCTTTCACCATACATTTTTGTCAAACAAGGGGACACTGTTGGCTTTCGACCGTATTCGTCAAGGTTTTTAACCTGATTTGAACTGATTTGAACTGACTTGTTCTTCGTAGTTATGCTTTATATTGTGGAATTTGGCACTTGAAATTGCTTCGAAATAGCTTTGTAGCCTTTCCCCTCTTTGTGAGCATTCATAATGCACAAAGAAAGGTCCTCACTGAGTTATTTGATCTCCCTTGCCATGCTGTCAAGGAGCTATAGTGTTGTCCTATAATATCCCTCACTGTTCCTTCAATAGGACACATTTGTAATGCATTATCATTGTATACACACATCATGGAATAATTGCATAACAATATAAAAGCCTATCACACAATATAAAGAATGTTTGGAATGTCAAAAACATGTGTATTATCACAAAAAGTGGCGTCAAACCTGAGACTTGGTATGGGGTATGAATAATTTTGGACAGGCATAAAAACACAATTCTTGTTCAATTCTATTGTTATGCAAAATATGTTGAGCCCAAATATATTGATTTGTACTTGCAAACTAATTATCTTTAGTGTAAAGTGAAGGTTCCACCACTCCAGCTGGTATAGATAGGAGAAAATCTCAAAAAACTCATATTTTTCAAGGGGTATGAATAATTGTGGGCTTAACTGTACATCCCAATGTTAAAACTATATATACTTTCATCATACATTTTGGTTGATAATATGCTATTTTATGGAATTTTGACCACTTTTGACCAGTTTTGGCCATTAATTTGATTTAATTTGGTGGCCATTTTGGTTTTAAAGTATGTTAACAAAGCACAAATACTGGATATGAGTCTCTAGTGGTCTAACTCATACATCCCATTGTTAAAACTATACTCAGATCATATATGTTGGTTTAAATATGCTAATATATAGAATTTTGGCGGCCATTTTGGTGGCCATCTTGGATATAGGTGTGTTAACAAAGCAAGAGTTCTGGATATGAGTATCTAGTGGTCTAAAACATACATCCCACTATTAAAACTACACTTTTACCATACAAAGTGATTGCTAATACATGTCATTTTATGAGATTTGACCAGTTGTGGTGGCCATTTTGGACGCCATCTTGCATAACCCCTTAGCATTATGAAAATATTGTTGGTAACATCCTGATTATGTCTTAGGATCATGATAGGAAGTACAAAAGTTGGTTTGGGGAGGCCTGGGGGGGGGGGGGGGGGTGCACACTAACCCTTTGTAGATACCCGACTAATATCTAAGACTAATCCCTCAGATCACAATCATGGCACATGTATTCAAATTGGTAAAGACAGCCCGTAGCCAAGGTGTATGGCAAGTCAAACGTGTCATAATAATGTAATCATTTGTATTTAGTGGTATTTGTAGTCTTTACATGTTTTTTAATACTACTGTGGTTTACTTTTTCCTAATGATGCATGTAAAGTTGATTTTTCATTTCCGTAGTATTTAACTTACGGTAAGATTTATATTGATTTTTTTTTTAGAAAATAGGTAAAAGACTGGCAACACTGTTTTGCTTTCCACAAATACATATAAACATTTTGGGGTGAACACCAATTGATTGACAATTAATTTGTGATTATAATGAGTACACATGACAACATATTTGGGGTTATAAGGATTTTTCACGTTGAAACCGTAATCTGTAATCATATTACTTGCTATGGCAACACCCGTTAAGTTAATGACTGGCAACACTGACCGTTTAAAATGATCAAATTTATTATAATATCAAATTTTCTTCTAATTAACATCTCGCTGTGAATTTAAGGTTCCGGTTTCATATCATTAAACACAGCGAAACATGCGTTAGCTTTTGAAGGAATTGTGAAATTTTGTGAAAATATCTGGCAACACTGCATATTCAGGAAGTATTTTCCCCAAACTCAAATTAACATTTTTCATAAGACTTATGTCTCATCTCAACATGACATGGTCCACGTTGAAATCGGAGCGTTACCATGTGAGTTGTAAGCTATGCAGATTTGGTATATTTGTATACTTTGAAAAAGTTGAAAAACACCCCTATTTCAAATAAATGGTATGACCCATCATGATATCCCATATTTATGTCTATGCACTTAGTGAAGCATCTACATATTCACCTATTCAGCTTATATAAAGAAAATATTTCATATACTTTTTGTCTATTAGAAATAGACGCTTACAAATTTGATAATTTGTGAGGTTAAAAAGGCCAAAATGGGGAAAATATCCCTAAAATTGTATTTTGGCCGTTGCCATGGAAACGAGAATTATTTTTCAAAATTAATTCCACATTTGTTAGTTTTAACTAAAGGGTCATCAAATATGAAAGTATAAAGAAATTCCATTCCGGGGCCGTGGCCAACATTTAAAAAAAATCCTCCATATTTACAGTCCATTGCACTTAAGACCCCAATTTTATTCAAAATTCAAAAGAGTTGCGCTCTAAAACCAAAAAAAATTAAAAATGTGCGTTCTTGCTATTCAAAATTGAACTATAGACCAGTTCTCAAGACCTTTTTTTTTTTGGGGGGGGGGGGGGGGGGAAATCAGTTCCTTAGACCTTATTTTTGGTCATAAAATCCACTCAGTTCAGTTATGTAGCCCCCCTTTTGAGACCCTGCATGATCGGCCCACCCCTATCAAAACAAGAGTTTAGTACCCCCCCCCTCCCCCCACGGGGGCATTGGGCTAATATTTTAGTGACTGAAACCCCGATATGAGGCGCAACGTATACAAAGAGGTGGAATATGATGTTGTTTTTATATTTCAGATATTACGTTGAACACAATTCCTACTGTCATGTGCACTTACCAACGCAAAATATTTTCTTTTAAACCTTTTAAATTTATAAGCCTTCAAAACTGATCTATACAAAATCACAAACAATTATATATGGGTTTAGCCACGTTCTGTAAATTCACCGATTCATAGCAATGACGTATACATTATTTATAAATTAATAAACATACCATATTCCACAGACTATAAGTTTGGCTTAATGGTCGAAACATTCATTTCCCGTGTCATGCCTGTTGTCACGCCCAAGGAAGAAAACGATTGATGCGCGTGACAGCGATTAACTTGTGCGCGCATTATTTTTGGCAGTGACTGCGTACGTGTTGGACTATGGTTTGAAATACGCGGAAAGAATGACACTTTCCGAATGCTCACGAGCATTTACGGAAAATACCGACATACCTCCAATTATGTCCCCATGAAGGTTTCAAAATGGCGGCGGCATACTGGATCTCTATTTTAAATCTATGGTGTAGCCCCACTTGGATTGTCTAGGTTTTTGCCGGACAAACCTTAACTGGATTGGACTGGCGCCTTTAGAGGGCGGTATACATGGTGTTTTCAACATACTTATTGCCAACGGCTTGAAACCCGATTGTTTATTTTGAATGTATAAATCGTATTCAAATTGGGAACCAAGACAATGCAGGGTAATTCTTAAGCTGCCGAAAATCAATGGCTTTCTCCACGTTGTTCTCAGCATTTAGCCGGTCCCGTCTTTGTTAAGAATTGTTTTTATCAGATTTGCACGTTGTATCGGAGTCACAGCCGCCGAGAATCTCAGTAGCAGGGGCCTGGTACCACGGAAGACCGGTTACAAAACAATAGTTACCTTGTTGGAGGCCCATCCATTCAAAACACGCTATAAAAACCATACCAAGTCCTTCAGACACAGACGCTATGCAAATGATACTGAGCTCTCTAAGTATGTTTGGAAATCTAAAGACCAAGGTGAAAACCCAACCATTCACTGGAAATTGTCAAGCGCTCTAACACGCACAGACGTAGGGACCGTTCATAAATACTTTGGTAGGGGGGGGGGGGGGGCTGGGTAATTTCATTTTTGGTATATTAAACCTTTTTGACCCCCTCCCCCCTCGCCATGCCACACTTTTTTGACCCACCTGTATTACTGCCTGCACCTGAAACTTTCTTGTCCCCGTTCATTGTTAAGTTCAGAGAACATAGAACATAGATATGATATCGTTTATGGGATTTTTTTGTGACCATGTATCATATTCTATTTTTGATGGACGCATCACTAGGAGGGCAGGTTATAGAATCTAGAGTGAATCAGAACTCCCACTTCAATTGCAATTCAATTGGTTTAGTGCCATGGTCTTTAATCCCCTGAATAACTTCACATATTTATGCACGGGTCTCTGTTTTTGAAACCAATTAGGATGCTCCCTCCAATTATATATCCTGGCTTTAAATATGTTTTTGCTATTGACATGAATTTGCCCTTCATTATTTTTAGCTGGGCTAGTACATGAAAATAGGCCCGTAGACATTAGCTATTTTTACGTTGATTTATGAACGTTCCGTAAATAATGTGCATACAGGTAAAGCAGGGGTTTGGAAACTAATAAGTGTTTTAAAACTAGGCCCGTAGACATTAGCTATTTTTACGTTGATTTATGAACGTTCCGTAAATAATGTGCATACAGGTAAAGCAGGGGTTTGGAAACTAATAAGTGTTTTAAAACTTTTTTGACCCCTCTTCTGTTGGGGTTTTCAAAAACTGTTTTGACCCCCCCCCCCCCCCCCCCCCCCCCCCCCCCCCCCTCTTTGCAGAGTATCAAGACTTTTTGGGCCCCCTATAATTATTCAGCCTCCACACCAAAATATCTATGAACACTTCCTAATATGCATGGATGAGAAACTCGAAATCCTACCCCAGCAACATCCTCAATAGGCGCACAGAGCTTATCTCAACCTGCCGTCACGGTATCAAACCCCCAAATCGATCCAAGAAACAAACACATCCATAACCAGCACTAGCCTGATGATCGTCGTGCAGTAAGCACGGCGTGAAACACAGTGTAGCCAATGTAAATGTTTGTTTATTACCATCTTATATTACAATGATAATAATGATTGCATTTCCATGATTGTACGGTATTTTGTACACAGAGGGCTGATTTTTTTAATCCTGTACATTCATGCATGTAAAACATAAACGTATCATCACAATACTGTAGTGGTCAATGTAACACTTCATTAAACAGACGACAAAGCACGAAATAGTGTTGATTTTGGCACATTCAGATTGTGACCTCCCCATGTTCTCAAGCAAGTAGCCGGGGGGGGGGGGGAGATTGCTTCAAAGTTGGTATCATTGTAAAGATGAATACGTCAGCTTTTGAATGATATATTATACCAAATGAACATATATCCAGATATATTTGAACAAATTATGACTAACAAAATATTCAACCTTTTTTGGAGCAGTTTAGTATGATCACGTAGATATTTCTCTAGGCTGGTCAGTAATGATCATGTACTATTTTAATGATTATATTTGGATACAAATTAACAACAACATTTAAACTATAACTCCTGTATTGAGGATGTTAAATATTTGGATTTACAAGAATGTATAATATTATATGCTGTAAAGAAAAGTTACTGAATAAAACTGTTGCTTGGTGCTTGGAGGAGAAAAATAAAAATAAAAATAAAAACATAATGATTGCATTTCAATGTCTTATTTCACAGGACTTGAATCCATTACACAATGCAGCTAGGCAGTCATCGGGTGGTAAATACTGTAAAGCTGACACAGAGGCTAGGGATAAACATGTAAGTACATCCATCGGATATGGACTAAGAATTAAGTATGTTTGCACAGTTTAATCTATTTTGTATTCATTTAATGAAGTTTATTATTCATTATTTATTAATGTGATTTGCATTTTAATTGTTAAAATAGCATAGGCCTATATGGAATATATTTATAATACAATTATTACGCATTAGCTAAAGGGTGAGTGTGTTATCGATTAGCTAAAGGGTGAGTGTGTTATCCGTGTGTTATCAATTATAATAGTCCGGGTTAAGCCTTCCCTAGCAGCTTCATGCTCACCAGACCTGAGCAAGGCACCATTATAATTGATAACAACACACTCTACGAACATTTTATCTTACATATACTTTCAAGGCCTTTCCGAATCTCAAGTATTTGCCCTGGGCAAAAGTCACATGACTTGCTACATACCTGAGTCTCCGAATACACATCATATAAACTCCATGATGCAATTATGATAAATTGCGTACCAAAGGCTACAAACAGCAAAATGTACGAACGAAATTCATGTCTAGTAATGTTTCGACAAGTCGTTCTATTTATTTCAATGAAACCAGAGTTACAATCTGAAACAGCATCGACAGTCAGTATGCAGTCGCGCACAATGCCGTTGTTTTTCTAATCCACACAGCGACCCGGAAGTACTCACCCGTAGCGATACGGCTTCGTAGTCAGAGTTGACTTCGTGATAGCACGATGTAAATGAGCTCTTTTCATGATTATAATGACGAATCATCACGAATCATTCACGAATCATTTCAAAAACATTTGCCATGAAATTGTAAGATAAAAAGGCATGCGATGCAAATAATATATCTAATATTATCTGTGATCTTCATAACAAGTTTGATTTTCGGTTCAAATTATTGCCATCACATTAGAGAAAATTCGAGAAAAACTTGATGAAACTAAAGCCATCCACGGTGAATTATTCACTTATGAAGAATCTGGCACCAATTTCATCCATGGTATCCTAATATTTATAGTCTTTTGTAACTAGAAACATGCTTAAAATATTATACAATTATTTGGTCCAGTCAAGTGAATGGTTATAATATAGCTGCCCGAATCTGGTCTCGAGCTAAATTAATTTCGTAGTGTCGATTGGTTGTTACTGATCACGTGGTGCGCTTTCAGACAGGGTCGTACATGATCGCTTCAAGTTAAATTTTAGATTTGGTATTGTGGTTTATTTATTTTCCACATTATTGTTCCAAAATAATTAAATAACATTCTACAGTATTATTTAAATTCATATTTTAATAATATCTAGGAAAATAAACTGAAAGTACGAAATTTCAACAGATAATGTTTCTGAATTATCATAACTCAAGCCCAACTAACCTTTGGCCCTTGCATGAAATTGATGATATTGACATGATCAAAAAGAAAATATATTATTTAGTTGTGGGCAAGAAAGCAAATGGGGGGAGGGAGAGGGGGTAAAATGCGCAGGAATATTTTCACTTTCTGTAAAACTTGCCTGAATTTGCACTGATTTGACATTTCCGACCAATTAAGCTAGTTTTATCCCCCAGAATGTTCAAGAGTGTTTGGGACAACATGGAGTGGGGGTTGTGCTGACTTGGGGGAGGTGAGACCAAATGTCATGCCTTGGAGCCCCTTCCCCTCGGAAAGGGCAATGTTAGTGACTTACTTATAATTAACTTGTAACATGTTGATATTTCGCGGGTCGAGTGGATTTTCTTTTCCCTCTCTGCTACTTTTCCCGATCTCATGGGGGGGGGGGGGGTGCGGTCGGGCATGAATGAGGTGGGAGAAAGGTTATGAGCAAAGGGAGCTCATTAAAAAAATGTAATAAACAATAAATAATACCAGGATTGATTTTAGTGGCGTGCACATGATATTGAAGTGGTGGGGGGCACCTTTTTTTTATAAATTCCCAAACAGTTCAAACCAAACCCTTGCAGTGATTGTGTAAACACAATATCAACTGCACTGTTTCCATGGCATAAAAAAGTGGTGTTGTTTTCCTGAAATTTGGCATAACTGTTTTATTGTTCTGGATGGAAATATAACCACTCAGTCTCATATGGGCTTGAATTGCATAAGTGAATCAATGAAATTAAACCCAAGTAACGAAATTAACAAACTGGGTGGTATTATTTGAATAATGCAAACATAGTAATATTCCCTGATTATCGACAGTTATTTGTTTTGAAATTTGAATTATATAGTAATGACTATATAAATTAAGTTTATTATCATAATCATTACTTGCCCTAAGGTTGACATAGGCATTTAGCGCAAGGCAGACATCCTGAAATCGATCTTTGTGCGGGTTAGAAATCGGCAAGGTCACTCATTGAAAGAGATCCTTTCGTGCTGACTGGCCTCGAATCACTTTTTGAGCGAGAACCCTTATATTAAATACATACAAAACTAGGAATATAAAGCATCTTAACTTCCTATTTATAGGATAGTGTTCGTGAACTATCATTTGGATTTATGTCTGTCCTACCATTGTCAATCAGTGCCCCATTAACTCAAACGGTAGAGCGTTAGACTTACAACCGAAAGATTAGAGGTTCTAATCATACAGAGAATGTTCTGTTTTCCCGTTACTATTTTAGTAATTGTATTATTATTTTAATATCGTTCAATCATAACCATATTTGATCTTAATTATGTTTACTAATGTGATGCATTTTTTATTTATTTAATTCATTTATTATTTATGTGATTTGTTTCTTAATTGTATTAGCGTATATAGATTATATTTATAATACAATGATTATATATTGATAATATTTCCACGTCATTGCACAGGGTTCGACTCCATTACACTATGCAGCTGGTCAGTCATCAGGTGGTGAGTGCTGCAAGGTTCTACTGGATGCTAAGGCTAACATAGGGGCTAGGTCAAACAATGTAAGTGTATAACTTGAATATGGACTAAGAATTGTTACGAAATGTGATGCATTTTTGTATCTAAATTATTGTATTATCGTATATGGAATATATCTAT
This sequence comes from Ophiura sarsii, assembly GCA_035610835.1. NCBI lineage: Eukaryota > Metazoa > Echinodermata > Ophiuroidea > Amphilepidida > Ophiuridae > Ophiura > Ophiura sarsii. Next base: position 3,743,772 of record CM069456.1, read on the forward strand.
AATACAATGATTCTATAACAATCAGTAAGATCGAATAAAAAATACGAATTTTTAAATTCCTGTACCGCATTTATGGAGGCCGCCGTTTCTATCTTTACGTCATTATAGCTGCTGCCAATCATGCCAATTTGTTACCTTTTACTTGCATGAAATATCCAGTTCATCTTTGAATAATCATAATTTGGCTTAATCTCGATTACAGATGCTCTATTTTAGGTTCAATTGACCCGAACATAATTGTTTATGATGTCATTTTGTACTGACAAAAAACCGAGCCCACATGTAAAAATTAGGACCATTTTTGAGACTTAAACTCGTTTTTTTCCTTTTGCCTACGATTGATTTTTCTTTCCGTCGGTGATAATCTAGTTGATATATTTAACTACCCGATTTATAAGTCTTACATTTCACTTTAACTCATACAAATTCACCGCAAACAAAAAAACTTTTAAAAATCTGTAATCGCCCTATACTTTACTGTGTACATCCGGGGCACTGGTAATAAATAATAATAATAATAATAACCATATTTGTATAGCGCCTAACATCGAGATCCCTAAGCGCTTGAATGAATGAATGAAAACGTGATTTATTAAGCGCATTTCCAAAAACACGATCAATGCGCTGTACAGGAATTATATAATATAAAAGATAAGCATAATAAAAAATACCAATCAAAGTACATTAAAGATAGGTTAAAAGATAATTAAATATACATGTACAATGTAATAATGTACAGATACAATATAAACATTAAAAAGCATGGATTAAAAGGACACACATTTTTTTATATAAAAGGGTGCATTTGCATCCGAAATTGACCAACAAATTACGCCTGCGGAAATAGATGAGTTTTAAGCATCTTTTTAAAAGATTTGACACTGCATGCGGTGCGTATGGGAGATCATCCCACAGCCTTGGACCGATATATGAGAAAGCGGTTTCAGTCTTAGTATGTTTGTTGAAAGGTACAACAAGGCGGAAAGTGTCGTTGGAAGATCTCAAACCAGCTCTTGGACAGACATACGGCATCAAAATCTGAGATAAATAGGTAGGCCCCAGATTATGTACACCATTGTACACATGCAGCAAGATCTTGAAGTCAATTCTCTGCTGGATAGGCAACCAATGAAGCTTCCGCAAGAGTGGTTCAGCACTTGTGCGTCTATTTTTACAAAAGACTAGACGCGCAGCACGATTTTGAAGTTTTTGCAGGCGCTGAACATTAAATTTAGAAATGCCACCTAAAAGAGAGTTGCCATAATCCAGCCGAGACAGGACTAAAGACCTTACCGCATGTGCACAAGTATCGTGATCAACGGATACGACGAATGTTCCGCTGGTGAAAATTAACCGTACGACATATGGAACTGACCTGCAGATCCATTTTGAGAAAGGTGTCAAATGTAACTCCTAAATTTCTGATGGAGGGAGAAGAGTCAACCACAGATTCACCGATCTTCAAGTTAACCTCAGACAACAAATTTACCTGTCGAGGCGAGGAAATGAGGATAAACTCAGTTTTAGTGTCATTCAGCTTGAGCTTGTTTGCCAACATCCATTTCCCCACCTCAGCAATGCACATCGTTAGTCTGCTCTGCGCATCGTCGAAGTCACCAGGCACTTTCGGATCAAAACTAACGTACATTTGGGTGTCGTCAGCATACACGTGGTAAGGAACATTAAAGCGGCGCAGGATGGCAGTCACAGGTTTACAGGGTACAGTAATACAGGGTAAAAATCGGTGGACCAGCAACTGACCCTTGAGGAACACCGTATTTCAGTGAATGAACAGATGAGTAACTATCTAACACACGAACTCTACTAGTACGATTAGTAATATAAGAATTGAACCAGCTTAAAACACAGCCGTCGATACCGTATTCACTATTGAGCCTATTAGCAAGAATGTTGTGATCGATAGTATCGAAGGCTGTTGACATATCTAATAAAACGAGCATGACAATGTTACCTCTACCAAGTTCATTTATAATGTCATTTTTTACACGAAGAAGAGCAGTTTCAGTACTGTGAGCAGCTTTGTAAGCGGATTGGAATTCATCAGTAAGATTTTGGGATTTTAGGTGTTCATTTAGTCTGCAAACAGCGGGGTATTCAAGGATCTTGCCAAGGGTGGGGAGATTCGAAACTGGGCGGTAATTTTTAAGTACATCTTGGTCAAGGGTCTGCTTTTTAATCAAAGGAGTGATCACTGCTTCACGGAGAACAGATGGGAACAGACCAACTCGAAAAGAATTGTTAACAACAGACATAACAAATGGAACCATAATATCAACACACGCTTTTAACAACCAGGTGGGCATTGGATCCAAGAAACTAGTTTTGTTTGGAATTTTGGAAATTATCTTTCTAACCTCGAATTCATCAACATGTGTGAAGTTTGTAAAAATGTCAACATTATCAGTATTGCACATGTCTTTTGATTCATCACAATAAACATGACTTAAGTTATTGGTATACACATTATTACACTCTTCCTGAGAATCACAAGCGTTAACATCAGATTTATCAAGTTCCACTCTGATATTATTGATCTTCTCACTAAAATAATCAGCGAAATTATCACTAAGAGTCTCATTTGATGATGACGAAGGAAGTGCTCTGCAAGAATTATTTAGCAATGAATTTAAAGTGCGATAAATTGTTTTAGCATCTGCACCATTTAACTCATCTTTAAAGTACTTGGTTTTTGACGCGACAATTAAATCAAGAACAATTTTGTTCTGCTCAGTGTAGCTATCGCGGTCACTGTGTGATAAAGTCTTGCGCCATTTGCGTTCACGTTTTCGACGTTCCCTGCGTGCTTCTCTAACTTCGTCGTTGAACCATGCTGGACTCTTGATGACTTTTATAGAACGAGATAGTTCAGGGCAATGCTTATCAAGAATACGGCGAACCACGGTATTATAACATTCTGACTGCTTGTCAGGGTCACTTAGAAGAGAAACATCTTGGAGTCCATTAGAGAGCTCACCCTTGAAAGCTTCAAGATCAAGGTATTTATAATTTCTCACCTTCACGATCTTCCTTACTTGAACTGGCTTCAATTTGTTTATCTGACATTCAATCATATGGTGATCAGAGCCGTATCTATTGGGTGAAACTTTACAGGCAGTCAGCAAGTCATCATCAGGATGACAGATCACATGATCAAGTGTATGACCTTTCTTATGCGTAGGGCCATGAACAAATTGAATCAAATCATACTGCGACAACAATGCCAGATACCGTGAAACTTCAGGTTTGGACGGCTCATCAACATGAACATTTATGTCACCAATAATGAGCGGTTTACCGGGTAATTCTATGATTTCACGTAAAAAGGTGTCAAATTCTTCCAAAAACTTGGTAGTAGTGTAGGCATTTTCTGTGCTAGGCGGAGGTCGGTAGATTGCAATGAGGTTAAATGATTTCGTAACATCAGTCACACACGCATATTCAAAAGTAGAGTACATGTTCAAATCGGGTTCAGTAGATATTGGAAAAATACTCAGTTTTAAATTTGACTTGAATAGTATTGCAAATCCACCATGCTTATCAGTGATTCTGGGAAAATTGAGAAAGGAGTAGCCTGATGGTGTGCTTTCACCGATTACAACAGGATCCTCCTCACCAAGCCAAGACTCGGTGATGACAAGTATGTATAAATCAGAATCAAGAATAAAGTCATGAACAGTTGTAGTTTTATTGCACATTGATCGAGCATTCCAGAGGTTGATATCAAGATATCTCTTCGGTTTAGATCGAATATGAACGAGATTTGAAGGGTTAACACTGTTATTATTTGGTTTCATGGAACGAGACGAGTCAGCAATTGTGGGAATTCTTTTATTTTTCCCACCACGTTTACCTCGTTTGGGCCATCTCGAACGAAATCGGCCAGCTCTATTATTATGATGACAAGAGGGATGAGTGTGAAGTTCATGTCCATGGCAACAATTTGATAATATGTTCAGCGATTCTAAGTTCTTCATCAAAACAGCTGAAATATTGCACGTTGAACCTGGTACACAGGCACTCCTATTGAGTAGTAGATAGTCTGTTTGACATCGTATCTGATTGCACATCATGCATAATAAAAGGTCTATTGAAATTGCAGGTATTGTTCTGTAACATTTATTGATCGATGTCTGTGTTGTTACTTGTACTATGGATAAGCTTAATACATGTACAAATAGTATACACTGTATGAGCACAACCATTTGCAAAATACATGAAATATATAGTTCAAAATGTAGTCTCACCGTTCCAGTCATCTTCTTGGACATCAAATACATATACAGAGTTAAAAATTGCATACCAATGGACATTAAAAAGTTACAATTTGAAGCCAAAAACAAAGCGAAAAGCTGACCGATGTGGCGCTGCGCAGTGTTTCTAGTGTGTTGAACATAAAAACATATACATGGATATGGACTACAATTAAAAAGCCATTGTGAACAAATGAGTCTTTAAGGATTTCTTAAACTGAAATATAGTCTCTGCATTCTTCACATGAAGTGGAATATTATTCCAGAGTTCTGCAGCTGACACAGAGAAAGAACGTTGACCATACTGAGTGGACGTTGAAGAGCAGACAAGACGCGATAGAGATAAAGAACGAAGATTGCGTGAAGGTGTATATTGTTTGATTAGATCTTGAAGATAGATTGGCGCAGTACCATGAAGACATTTATAAGTCAGAAGTAAAATTTTATACACAATACGATACTTGATTGGCAGCCAGTGCAGATCACGGAGAGTTGGAGTTATGTGATCATGTTTGCGAGAAAGAGTGATTAATCTGGCAGCAGAGTTTTGAATTCTTTGAAGCTTGTTTATCTGCGAATTTGGTAGGCCGTGTAAAAGACTGTTACATTGATCTAAGCGACATGTAATAAATGCATGTACCAGCATTTCAGTTGATTTTCTGTCGAGAAACTTTCTAATCTGTCCAATACGATACAGAGCAAAAGAAAGCAGAACGGCATATGTTTTTGACAAAGATATCCATTTTCAAATCATTCTGAACAATGACTCCCAAATTGCGAGCACTCTTTACTGGTTAAATCAAAGAGTCACATATTTGAACATGTTTCAAAGGAGATGAATTTCTGAATCGGGATGAAATATGAAGAAACTCAGTTTTATCATCATTAAGTTTCAGATCATTGGCAGTTGACCACAGTTTAATAGCATTGATGCATGTTTCAATTTTTGGGATGAGGGATGAGTGGTCATCCTTGTCAAAAATGATATAAACTTGTGTGTCATCGGCATAAATCATTTTGCCAAGGTCATGTAAATCAATGACGTCTTCAAGCGGTGCTGTGTACATGGTAAATGATAGTGGTCCAATAACTGATCCTTGTGGGACGCCTTCCAGAGGAGTATGAGGCTTAGACATTTTGTCATTTACAGAGATAAATTGAGACCTATTTTGAAAATAGGAGGAAAACCAGCTTAGCACACATCCTCTAATACCATATCTGTGAACAAGTCGGTTAAGGAACACATCATGGTTGATGGTGTCAAATGCTGCAGAGTAATCAAGAAGTATTAGGGCAGCCTATTTTCCTTTATCTACAGCCAAAAACAGGTCATTATAAACACGAAGTAATGCTGTCTCTATACTATGCCCAGATCTGTATGCTGATTGCATTTTTCCGCGGAGATTGTTCAAAGTGAGGTAGTCCTGAATTTGTGATGCAAACGCACGTTCAATTGTTTTGGCAAGGAACTTTAAGTTTGCGACAGGTCTGTAATTCTTCAATTGTTCACAGTCAAGTTTAGGTTTCTTTATGAGTGGTGTAATGATTGCTGATTTGAGAATATCTGGGAAATGACCATTTTGGAGAGACAAGTTGACGATTTTTGTGATAATGGATACAAGTTCATCAAAACACTTTTTGAGAAGCCATGTTGGTATAGGATCCAGGTTGCATGACGTAGAAGGCGATTTCATGATAAGTTTTCTCGCTGATTCTTCTGATATAATGGTTAAATCAGAAATCGTTGACGTACATGTCGAGGCAGTGTCCTTAAGTGAAGAAGGGTACTTTTGTGAGGATTTGGTGATCTTGAGATTGTTCTTAATATGTTGCACTTTATCACTGAAGAATTGTGAGAAGCGATCAGCCAGTGGTATTTCATTAACATCAGAAGGTAAGATTTTGGCTGATTTTGGTCACTTTTCGAAAGAGTTGTTTGGCATTACAGCTTTCCAATTGCATTTTAAGGTAATTCATATTTGCCTCTTTGATCATAACATTGTATTGTTGACTTAACTCTCGAAAAGATTGCTTATCGACTTCTAATCCTGTGGATAGCCAACGACGTTCTAGACGGCGTACATTTCGTTTCATTTCACGAAGTTTCTCATTATACCATGGTGCGTTGTAGCCTTGGTTCCAGGCTGATCACTCACCCCCTTTACACTATAGGCCTACTACCAAGGAGTATATACAATAGGAGGGGACACTTAGCTCATTTGCATATTTTCTCATTAATATGATTAACCCCGTGAACCCAGTCAAAGGTCGCCTCGAAGAGTCGAGGGGACTTTTCTATTGTTCTCTAACGACAGCGTTGGTACAGCGCATGAAGTTTCTTGGCGATGAGCGATTGAGAAGTAAACTGCGCCAATAAAGTATCGAAACACTTACAAATGGTCAGATTTATCGGAACCTGAATTAGTATGCAAAAAAATAATTAAATAATTCGATTTACAGTTATCTTCTGCGCATTTTGACACCTCTTTTGTTGCGCTATGATGTTGTTTGGCGGATTTATGGGCACTTGAGTGGCTTAAAGTCGAATTCTAAAGTTGCCAAAGCTCCTATTCACCCAAATTCCAGAAAGGAACTCGCACAAAGCATCACACACACAGACAAAATTAAGACAAAAGACACCAATTTGTTCTGTTTACTTAACCATGACAATTAATGATTGATTAATTATTGATTTATGCCTCCCATCTCTGACCCTTTTGTTTTGTTATTGAAAATTAATGCTGATATTCATTGCAATCGATTTATACAACACGCGACTTACACATCATTTAAAAAAGGCGGGCAAAAATAATGATGATCTTATTCGTTGATTGAAGTTGAGTTCACTTTGATAATGATAGCAACACTTGTTGTAAAACCATTTTACCAGTGTGCCCGACCATTTCTCCTTTGCACACTTTGTTTAAAATACATTCAGAGATGTCATTTTTATAGCTTGTTATAGCTAGGCTAATATACAACTGTAAGCTATTTGGATACACAAAGCAAACACATTTCCAAAACAGGCCATAGCCAATCGTACAACATGAGAAAGGAGACCGTTTATACCAATGTTAAATCTACCATGATTACCAATTTTTTTTAAATCTGTACAACCGATGAATTTCTAAAAAAATCTTTGGTACAACTTCATTTCAAGAAAGTTTGCGTATGGTTATTTCCATTCTGATAGGTTTAGGCCGATCAATGTTAAGTGAACACAAACTGCAGCATGATCTGATGGAAGATAACTAGTAGTTTTAATATCCGAAACAAAATCATCAGTAGAGCAGCGCGTGTCAGAATAAGATCAAAAGTGTGGCCTGCAATATGAGTGGGTTTGTCAACATGTTGTTTTCAATTTGTAGAATTCACAATATCCAAGAATAACAGGGCTTCTCTATCAGTGAGAATATCAACATAAAAGTTAAAATATCCTGTAATCATATGATGACCTGGTACCGTTGCAATTTCCTCCAAAAAAAATGAAAACCCGCGAAAAAATATAGGTGCTGTAGGTTGTTTAGATTTGAATCTCTGCGGTCTATATAAGACAATTAGGCGGAGTGGCAGTTGTCGACGAGAAGTAATTGCAAGATCCATAATATTCAAATGATTCAAATGATGCAGTAGTAGCCATGTTAACATTAAATGATTTCCGTATGACAACACATACACCACCTCCAGATCTATCTTTCCGTGGGATGTGATGCACAGCATAGTTAGGAAGTGTCGATGTCAAATCGGCTAGAGTATGGTCCTCACGGTGGTCTCCTGTTAGCCAAGATTCCGTTATGGCTAATACATCAAGTTTGTGAGATATTATTAAGTCACAAATAATTGGAATCTTTAGCTTCATAGATCTCGCATTCCACAAACCAAAGTTAGATCCATAAGAGAGTATCTGCTTACAGTACATTCCAGCTTGGCTAAAGTTGGATGGTAGGTTGTATCGGGAATGGTTGGACAGACTGAACAGATTGGTTAAAAATGTCATGATATTTCAATATATCAACCAGGCTCTGTAGCATATCAGAGTGGACAGCATTGGAATTGTTGATGTCCAATAGCTGATCAAGACTATAAGAAATTGGGGTATGGTTATTGGACAGATCAGGACCGGGATTTGGGTTCATGTCACCCGAAGATAATATATTTATGTTAAAAGTGGAGCAAGAGTTATTATAATAAAATGTTCTGGATTTAAGATATTTCTGATGCTGAAATTGACTAAAACCATGCATATGATGTATCTGTTGATGGTATACTAAAATACAAAAATGGCGGCTCCCCGGTAGTCGGACACGAATTTATAAATTCGATCTTACCGACTGTATAATGATAACATATCCATGTCTTGTCATTTCACAGGGTATGACTCCATTACACTATGCAGCAGCTCGTCAGTCATCAGTTCAATGCTGCAAGGTTCTACTGGATGCTATGGCAGACATAGAGGCTAAGGCTATAGATGTAAGTGTATCACTTTAATATTGACTTTAATATAATTTATTCATGTCATTTGAATTTTATTCTAAATAGCGTATATGGAATATATTTATAGTACAATGATTGTTATAATGATAACATATACAGTTCTTGTTATTTCACAGGGCTCGACTCCATTACACTTTGCAGCTAGTCAGTCATCAGTTGAATGCTGCAAGGTTCTACTGGTTCTACTGTTTCTACTGGATGCTAAGGCTGATATAGAGGCTAGGGATAAAAATGTAAGTTTATCATTTGAATATGGACTAATAATTATTTATGTTTACCCAATGTGATGCATTTTGTATTTACTTAATTTATATTATTATTTTAATATTTTTTGATGTGCTTTGAATTTTATTCTAATGAGCGTATATGGAATATATTTATAATACAATGATTATATAATGATAACTATACAGTTATTGTCATTTCACAGGGCTCGACTCCATTACACAATGCAGCTAGTAAGTTATCAGTAGAATGTTGCAAGGTTCTACTGGTTGCTAAGGCTAACATAGAAGCTAGGAATAAAATAGTGAGTATATCACTTGTAAGAATGAATTATGTTTACTAAAATGTAATGCATTTAGTATTTATTTAATTATTTATTGATGTGATTTGTTTCTTAATTGTACGAGGGTCATTCAATAAGTTCTACCTCCTCCCTCATAACATCGCTAATATTAATGTCAACCTCATGACATTGGTCATGATTATAGCTACGAATCATAGCTACAAATGTGTAGATAATGATAATTGATATCTGTTTTACTTTTTTTATAACGTGGTCAAAGCAGAGACAGATTTTGGACAACGGACACAGAAAATTACCTTAAAAATATACACATGTTTTCGGGTGTTTTTCGTATTGTATGGTTATATATAAGAGCATGATTTAAATACTGAAATGGAAATGAATGAATGATATATGAATATATAACAGAATTATCATGTATAGATAAGATTGTAAACAATAATACTCTTGTAGGCCTGCAAATAGTATACTATAAACTCAATGTATTGCTATGCCTTTGGCATACCAGAATACTGCCATCAGTCAAATTTCGTTGTTACAACTTAAGCCACAATGATGCCTCGAATGTTAAATCTTTACCATAATAGTTACTTTATGAGTTTTACTTATGTGCAACCTTCAGAATAGTCAATCAGGTAGTCAATGATAGAAAATTATCGCTTTGACAGACTTTAAATCTCTCCATTTAGTTCGATATATTGAAGATCGCTTAGTTATCAAGCAATTCAACTAGGGGAGGGGTAAGCTGAATGGTTGTCCTGACCTGGATCTTGCTAATCAGAGGGCATATTTTTTCCAAACCAATCCGTCAACTTTATTTTTTACAGTCTGCTAAAGTGATATCTGACATTTAGGACGGTTATAATTGACCGATATGTATGTTTTGCCTCTTACAATAGGCCAATTGAAAAGCACTTCGGCGATATTTTGCTGTTTTTCATCCTTTTTCGCCTCACTAAATCGAGGTTTGGTTCTCACTGCATGTCCGGAAAAGTACAACCAGTACTCAGATCAATTTACATTGAATTTGTAGCTGAGATTCCAAGCTACAATCGTGTGATATTTGATAAGACTGGCTCATATAATAATAAAGAGGTAGGAGGTAGAACTTTTTAAATGACCCTCGTATAATTAGCGTATATGGATTATATTTATAGTAAAATGATTATACAATGATAACATTTATTTGTCTTGTCATTGCCCAGGGTTTGACTCCATTACACTATGCAGCTAGTCAGTCATCAGGTGGTGAGTGCTGCAAGGTTCTACTGGTTGCTAAGGCTGATATAGAGGCTAGGGATAACAATGTAAGTGTATCAATTGAATATGGGCTTAAGAATTAATTATGTTACTAAATGTGATGCATTTTTTTAAAAATATTTATATGATTTGTTTTTTATTTGATCTTACCGACTGTATAATGATAACATATCCATGTTTTGTCATTTCACAGGGTATGACTCCATTACACTATGCAGCAGCTCGTCAGTCATCAGTTGAATGCTGCAAGGTTTTGCTGGATGCTATGGCAGACATAGAGGCCAAGGGTATCGATGTAAGTGTATCACTTTAATATGGACTTAAGAATTTTTTTTTTCTTTCTAAATGTGATGCACTTTATATTTACTTTTTTATTATTTATTCATGTTATTTGAATTTTATTCTAATGAACATATATGGAATATATTTATAATACGATGGTTATAATTTTATAATGATAACATAATAGTTATTGTCATTTCACAGGGCTCGACTCCATTACACTATGCAGCTAGTCAGTCATCAGGTGGTGAATGCTGCAAGGTTTTACTGGTTGCTAAGGCTAATGTAGAAGCTAGGAATAAAAAAGTAAGTGTATCACATGTATATGGACTAAGAATTAATTATGTCTACTAAAATATAATGCATTTTGTATTTATTTAATTTATTTATGTGATTTGTTGTATATGGATTAATGTGATATGTTGTAATGGATTATATTTATAATTATATTGATAACATTTCCACGTCTTGTCATTACACAGGGTTTGACTCAATATACTATGCAGCTGATATATTTAACTACCCGATTCATAAGTTTACATTTCACTTTAACTTATACAAATTCACCGCAAACAAAAACCTATAATCGCCCTGTACTTTACTTCGTACATCCGAGGCACTGGTATACTATAAAACACAAACACAAAAAAATTAAAAAAAAATTTTATTTTTTTATTTGATCTTACCGACTACGAGGGGCATTCAGTAAATAATGAAAGTGATCATGGTATGGGATGCATGAGTGATTCTATTGAGGGATAATGTGATCAATACAAAGTATGAACCTTTGTCTTTCAAACAATACACTTTTGGAATGTTAGATACCTTTGGTTATGTAATGTCATTAACATAAACACAATAGGTTTCAGACACTGACTGAAATCTGTCAATTATTTGGCTGGATATGTAATATGTTGAAAATGGGTTGATCGATACATTTGCGTATATCTCGGCAATGCAAGCATAAAAACAGATAACACTTGGCACATAGTTAGAACACACACTTATCTCCGCTTGACATTATTTTTTAGACCTGAATTCCTTAACGCAAATAAGAAGGGACCATCTCAAATGCGCTTTTATTTAGCAAAATCCGCAATAATATACCTTTGAAAACAACAAAGGATAAAGAACAATGGAGGGATTATAATTTAGTAAATTTGTGTGGGATGTAAAGCAATAATAGTGGGGATTTCAGAAGGAGCTGTTCATAAAATTTCCTCAAACCATTGAAATTATGTGACGATTACTTTAACAATACATATATAGTAGCTCTAAAGATAACAGTAATAAGAGAGGTTGTGGCAGCCATCTTTGATTGATACATTCATGTATATCTTTATTTTGACTATCACAATATTTAAACACATTGATTTAAGCATTTTTAATTATTTCTGATTAGAATTTGAAGGCACAGTAAGCTTTTATCTGGTAAATTTTTTGATTTTAGCCATTTGTGGCCCTGTTCAAAATGATCTGCCGTCTGCGCATGCGCACATTTTCTGCAGGTTTCATGCGAATAAGTTCAGAAAATTAGTTAACTATCATATGGAATCTCCCAAACTGGTTAATTGCTTGGATTTTTCATAAATTGTTTGATTTTCCGCAATATTAGTGATTCGCTGACTGGGCATTTTTCAATGAAAATTGGCTATTTGAAATACTGATATTTGTATACTTTTTATTCGATTGCCTCTCCTTCCTTTTTACTCATATACTACATACATCAAATTACACAGGGATTTAAGTTATTGTCTTTTTATCATACTTACGTGAAAAAAATGGGATTTACCTGCTTCTGGTGTCATGTTATGCAATCTTCTTATCACATGTTTCATACAAATAATTCAAATTTCCCGCCAAATAACTGATTAAGTAGTGTCCCAAGTGTACTTACTTTGAGACAATGCTATGACGTCATAGTTCACACTTATAAATCCAAAACTGTACTGTTTGAAAGATAAAAGTTCATACTTTGTATTGATCACATTATCCCCTCAATAGAATCACTCATGCATCCCATACCATGATCACTTTCATTATTTACTGAATGCCCCTCGTATAATGATAATATATCTATGTCTTGTCATTTAACAGGGTAAGACTTCATTACACTATGCAGCTCTCGAGTCATCAGTTGAATGCTGCAAGGTTCTACTGGATGCTAATGCTGACAAAGAGGCTAGGGATACAAATGTAAGTGTATCAATTGAATATGGACTAAGAATTAATTATGTTACTAAATGTGATGCATTTGTATTTATATAATTTATTTGATTATTTATTTATGTGATTTGTTTGTTAATTGTATTAGCGCATATGGATTATATTTATAATTCAATGATTATATATTAATAAAATGTCTATGTCTTGTCATTGCACAGGGTTTGACTCCATTACACTGTGCAGCTAGTCAGTCATCAGGTGGTGAGTGCTGCAAGGTTCTACTGGATGCTAAGGGTGATATAGAGGCTAGAGATAAAGATGTAAGTGTATCATTTGAATATGGACTTAAGAATTACTTTTTTTAAATTTTATTAGCGTATTAGATCGAATAAAAAATACGAATATTTAAATTCGTGCAACGCATTCATTGTGGCCGGCGTTTTTATCTTCACGTCATTATAGCTGCTGTCAATCATGCCAATTTGTTACCGTTTATTTGGATGACATACCCAGTTCATTTTGAATAATCATAATTTGGCTTAATCTCGATTCCAGATGCTCTATTTTAGGTTCAAGGGACCCAAACACATGATATCATTTTGTTCTGACAAAACTGAGCCCACATGTACAAATTTGGCCATTTTTACGATCTAAACTCGTTTTTTCTCCACTAAGAATTAATTAATTAATTAATTCCGCCACTGGTGCTAGATGTTTATTTATAATACAATGATTATACAGAGTGAATCAAAAAGAGTTTTGCACGATTTGAAACCACCATTTGACCATGGTGCGTGCATTGAACCATGGAATGCTTGTTGTCTGCACGTAGCGTTGTTAATCTAGTTTATCCTCCCCGAAAATGATAAATGAGCAAAACGTGGCAAGTTTCGTAAACTGACCGCGTTTTTTGCCATTCAAATGGGATTTACACTCAGTAAAATTGGTTTTGCTAAAACGGTCATTATCTTCACATTAATTGTCAAAATGTTCCTGAAAAATCATTCTTTCACCCTGTGATAAGTAACTAACATTATCCACGCGGCACGCGTCTGCAGACAATCCAAAATTGCACAAAATGTTTCAAACATATCAAAATTATTGAATGTCATTTACCATATTTGGAATATCATCATGTAAAATGCATTCAAATAAGTACAAACATGTCTAATTTCTGTTCTGTTATCCTTGAGATAGACATGAGAGTTAGAATAAGGTTTCCGAGAAGTATGTTTTGTACCGTGGTTAAACCAATAGCCGCGTGGAAAGTGTTCTAACTTAAAGAACTCCAGATTGGCCATTTAACAAGCAATTCAAACAATCAATGTTGACATTGAACTTTTGTTTTATTAATCGTAGTCATCGGGCAATCATTCAAACAAATATACAAGTTATACACAAATGTGATGATAAACAACCAAAGAAAACATAGTTGATGAATCCATATTAATTCAACAAATCAAAACAACAATCATTACAAAACGTCAACGGGGATCGAGGTCGAATTTCACTATGATTTCACAATTTAATTAGCAAGCATTGAAACGTGTTTTCTGTCCCAGATTTTACGGAATATGCGGTAATTTATTCTCGGCTTTTAAATGTATTTATCTCGCATTATTTGTTCAGACCTATTTGTTTCAGTTTGTTCAGTTAGTTATTTACTAGATGAGGAAGAGCGTTTGATGCTCTGATCGAGTTGAAGAAACGCCCAACGAAAGCTGGGGGTTTACGTGGAAAGTTATCATACAATTTGGACGTCGGTCGCATTTGATCTCAATCACTTCATTCTTCAAAAATCCCGCCAACTGTTTGTGAACCGTGTAGATTAAAGTTAATCACCGAAAAATTATAACTTTTCTATAGAATGATAGACAATGCTGTATATAACGATAATAGATAATCTTTTACTATAATCTTGACTCGATACTTATTATCACCTTATTGTCTCTAATATTGAATTGGCATACCACACATTCAGTAAAATAAACTATATTCATAATCCTTTTCCACCCGAATTTGACTGTAGGCGAGGCCTAATGTATCAACATGTTAAAATGAACACACGCAAAAAGAAAAGAAAAACAAAAAGCAGTATATATTATCCAAATTAATCTATAGTACTAAATCAACTAAACTAAACTATTGTATATTAAATTCAAGAAAATAGGTCTATACTTAGAATAACTTAAATTATACTTTTTGAAAACAATTAATAACATTAAGGCCGTGATATGTTCATACAATTGATAACATGATAAAACTGAGATTAAAATACCTAAAAATTCAAATCGGTTGGAAAGTAAGATTGAGATGAGATAGGGGTTATTTTACAGAATGCGTGTATAGGTATTTAGAAGCAGTATCTCCGAGTTTTAAGCCATTTTGAAAGAAGATTCAAATATTATTATCTTCAATGTCAATGTGTTGCAAATGGCGATTTAGTTCGATCCATGTCCTTTCATGCCACTATATCATGATGAATGATCATGTGATCATGGTTCCATGCAGTTGTATGTTTTCATATAGGCCTATTTGTTTGTTTTGGGTAAACTGCAATGCCTTCTAATCTGGCTTTATCTGTATGCTTATTAATGTTGTTTATCAATACAAATTGGAAAGATTAAAATAAAAATAAATGAAATGAAATTTAAATATTGCTCGTGTTGGAACAGTTTTAGAGTGGGAATCTTAGAGCGGATAATATAGCTACACGGCTACAGTAAATACAGTTGCGATTCAAGTGGTATCGATTTATTTTGAGTATAGAAAAGAAATGTTAAACGCAAGTTGAAATGGATGTATACAATCGATGATTTTCTAGCCCATAATTCCTAGGTGTCGGCACGTGTGCTGATCCGTATCAATTTGCGGTATATAGTATTGCATGGCAGATGAGTATTTTAAAATACTTACCACCAGCAAGTATATATTGTAAAATCCCTACCATCAGCAAATAGGCTTACATGAAGTACAGTCATCATAATAAGTAAATGACTAGGTAATAAATGGGCTGATAACTCTAAAAGTATAACTCCTACATATACATGTTAAATTATAAACATGTTGAGAAATTTCTCTTCTTGAATTTGGGATATTACATGCTAAGAATGGCTGATTATTAAGGAAGTTACAATCCATATGTACTGTCAAGTCTGATTTAGAATTTCACATTTTCATTTTCAACACAGGAACTCAGACCAGCAAATTATTGATTACTGATAGGCCTAAGGGTAGTGCCAATTCACCCGTCGATGGCCTGGTTGTTGGATAGTCGGCCGGTGGCATTGTTGCGGTTGATCAATACGGCACACACGCTTTACCTGACATACTCTCCCCGTGTTGAAAATAAAATGTTGAATTGAAAATCAGACTTGCCCTAACGTTTGGGATCGTAGCTTCCTCATTAATAAATATTTGTATGTAAGAGTTATACTTTTAGAGTTATCAGCATGTTTATTACCGGGTCAGTTACTTATTGTGATGACCTATTTGCGTTATATAGTATTGTAAAATCCCTACCACCAGCAAGTATTGTAGTCCCTGCCACCAGTAAAATATGGAAAGGCCCACTGCCCCGCATTGAACAAGCGTCCTAATAATACTTCAAACCGAGGAGTGTTTGCTTGCGAAAATATATATATATATACATTTTTTGGAAATTTGAGTCCGTAGATGTATATTTAACATTTCTGTTTTCTCACAACTGAGATTTTAAGCTCACCTTTTTGGAAGCTTTCCTCGGGAATTCTCTCCGAAGTCATCAGCCCCAATTTCACACATGGGGGCGCTATTGATGGATGTCTTCTGAGTCATCAACACCAGACGGTGTCAGACGACTCAGAAGGGGGTTGTACACGGCCGGAAGATAATACCTGCCCGCGTCTCTGTTTAAGGTGCTCCGGTGAATCCTAATGTGGGCGGCTTCGCGTACCCCTCTACTGAACCAGGACTCATCCTGGTCGATGATCTTTGCCTGGTCAGTAGGGATATTGTGTCCAGTGTCACTGGCATGTATGGCCACCGGTGATTGTTCGCGTTTGTGTTCCGATGACCTGACACTTAAGGGACGCTTGGTTTCGCCAATGTAAGAGGCATCACATGTCTTACAGGATATGTGATATACCGTGTGGCATCGTTCTCCTTTTTCAACTTTGTCCTTTGGAGATACGAGGAGTTCACGTAACGTGTTACGAGGTCTGAAATGAACTTGAATGCCTCGTTTTCTGAAAACACGGCGAAGACCCTCTGATACTCCTCTAGCATAAGGAATCGCCACGGAGCATCCGTAGATGTATAATTTACACATGATAGGCCTACTAACAAGTAGTACGTATCCAAATTAAAGTTACAGCGTCCATATTTCTATACTTTAATCTTTACCAAAAGGGGTTACCCCGGTACAAACCGTCATATCCCCACCATGTATTTTTGTCACTGATTTCTCTACCATCATATCATAATGTTTCTCTATATGATGTTTTGAGTACCTAATAAAATCAAATCAAATCAAATAAAATCAAATCAAATGCATGCATCAGGAGTTTAATTAATTTGTTTGGTATGGTACGGGGGGAAACCTGCAACTTCACTTCCCTTCACGCTATGCATTATGCCCACCAGCCCCTTGGATTATCCCGTGCATAACTTAATCATATCCCTGGGCCATCGGCGCCCGTCCCGCGTCCGTATACCGGTCGTAGATAACTTGGGGTTGTTCTACGGTACGCGCGGGGCATATTTGCCGGGTATTTTGTCTTAGAAAAAAGATTCTAAGGGCCCGGCGAATTTATTAACCCTATTAAACTAACATTTGGCCAAACACTGTATACATTGCTGTATAATGTAGGCCTACATGTGCATGTGTTTACTAAACGCTTTACTCGTCAATGCTGAGACTAGGTATATTAGTCTCAGGGCAAGGTATCAAATGTTTGTTACGGTAAATACCATCGCGCCCCGGCCGACACATTTTTAAAGAAATTAGTGAAAAGAATTTTTACGTGCAAATGAATACCGACCAAATAATCTTTTGGTTTGTCAAAATACGGCACAATTGTAACAGATATATTTGAGTTTTACGGTCATCTTCAAGGTGGAAACTCCAAATTAAATTAATAAAACACAGAACAGAGATGATCTTTTTCCGTCGACTATAATAATAAGCCCAATAATTTCAGGTACTTGCAATGTCCACACAGCACGGGGCGTTAACGGCTCTCACCACCGCCGCGCTACGTCATGTGCAGCCAAGCACGCGTAATAATTCCAGGTAGGCCGTTGCAATGGAAATAACCAGTGGCGCTTCGTGTGTTCAGCCAAGCACATGCACGCATATCCCGTGCCGAATTTCCCACGTGCCTCTCCCGGCTATTAGTTGTGTCGATAGCCGCTTATAAATTAATTATTAAAACATGACTAATAAACAAAGGAAAGTGTATCCGTGTATAAGGAACCAAAATATCCAACGACCACAACATGAGGGAATTAAGAGAAGAAACACATATTTTGATAACAACTATCACTGTCAAAAGCCAACAAAAATTAACACCAGTCGTGTTATTATTTCTTTTAATTGTTTCAAATTCTGCTTGTCACTTGCACGATATAACAATCGGCATACATTAAAATGTATTCTCTCACTTTGAAAACGGGGCTATACGTACATGTTTGATTGTATGAGAATTAATTACACACATACATGTATATCGAACTTGTCATCATCGTTACGATATTTAATGTACATGTATACCCAACAAAATCCTGTGTGCTACCGGGGTGCATGTACTCATGCATGCTATATCTACAACCAGGCCGCTGCACAGAGATCTTGCGTGATCATGTGTGACATTATGTATGCATGATAGATTTACCACCGGCCGCACTGAGACACAGATTACATTGATCATCCATCGCTCGTGCTGATTTGCGGTATAAATAGGGAGGCGAGTTTGTACGTAGGCGAATTTCACGGTAGGCAATATTTACGGGAGGCAACTTGTACAAGAGACAACATGTACGAGAGGCGAAGTGTCCTGTTTCCTAATAATACATCTATCAGTTGTAAGACGCACTATACGACACCCGGGAGAGGTGCGTCGTGGGTGCGTCGTTTACCAATAATTCTTGACGGAGGGTACGTCAGTGGCAACCTTTGGTCCGTCAAAAAAATGACGGAGGGTGCGTAAAGGTCCGTCACTTTACATGGGTGCGTCACAGTGTATATCTGTTTACGATCAACAAAATACCACCTTTAAATATACGTTATAGGCCTACTGTACCACATAACTTCTTGATACCGCCAACCAAGCTCCACTTTAATACCGCAAACATCACTCCGATATTTTATACCGCATGTTCTAAAATGCATGAAATCACTCGATCATCGCCAATTGCTCCGCGCTGTCGCTTACTATCGTCCTACGAGCCGATGGATGGAGTATACAGCAGTCTTGACCCGAGACTCTGCTACCGGGGGAAGCACTCGTAATCACCCGTGTTGTCCATGCAAATTTAATCAAATTTAGGGCATCGCATGTGGGGGTCATCAGGGGGGGGGGGGCATATCTGACTATTTAGTTTAGTATACAAAGGTTTACATCGAGTTTGTAATTTCATTGGGGAATCATGGTGGTAGGGGGGGGGGGGGGGGGCAGGTGGACTTATCACAATAGCGGTATACGTCTATGTGCCGCCTTTTGGGGTGCCTTTTCTCGAATTATATGGGTGGTATTGTTTAAATCAGAAATGTTTTTGGTATTTGTAAATGCCCCCTTAAATTCTTTGATGGTTTATAGAAGGTGTAATTTCCAATCCTTAAACAGTTTTTCTGTTTATATTTTGTTTCTAATCTATTTTGTAATGGCTATAATATATTGTACGTACTATGCTCATGTTACACTCACATTTTGTAGTTTAAGTTGTAATTTTAAGGTTTTATCTTGTAAGCGCTCTGAGCCTTTTGGAAATGGCGCAATTAATGCTTTCTGTATTGTATTGTATTGTATATTGTAATCCGAAGTTCATATGTTTAAATACACTTTCGAGAACCTAATTTTGGTTAAAATACACTTTCGAGAACCCAATTTTCTACTTACCTCCCGTTTATTGTAAATAGGCGCAAGCCTACATGTATAACAAGGGATGAAGGATGCCCCTCCCCCACCCCACCCCACCCCACCCCAACTCCTGGTTACGCCACTGAACGGGTCGAAGCAGAATGGTAAAGGTTCTCGAAATTGTTTCATCCTCATCCTGACGTTTATGACAATCAGTTAAATATTTTATGAATTTAAGACCAGTCAGACATTATTGTGCATATAAAAGTTCTCCTCTTGGTTCCGTCCATCCCGGTCCGGGGTCTATATAATTATTCGAGGGCCAGGGTTGACAACACCGAATAAGGGCAGATCCCCGTGAATCAAAGGTAGTTTCATTTTCAGTAGTCATCGTGTTTTATCCAGTTTAATCAACGATATCTGACGACGGGGTGCGTCGTCATGGTCCGTCAGAATCCACCAATGGTGCGTCCAAAAATTGACTGAGGGTGCGTATTTGGATGGCAATGGTCCGTCGTTTTTTTGACACAGGGTGCGTCATGGTACATGAGAAGTCGACGCACCTCGGTAAAGTGACGCACCACTCCCGGGGGTCGTATAGTGCGTCTTACAACTGATAGGTGTATAATGATGTAAATATTTATATCATAATTTAGACTTAAACAAAAAATTAAACTACAAATACATGTAATACTATGTGTCACAGTTTGCATATCATCATGCTGCAGTAATATTCATGTCTTAACTGTGTAAATCCCATTAGAATGGCAAATAATGCGGACAGTTTACAAAACGTGTCACAGTTTGCTTATTTTTAAGTCGATCACTTTTATTTTTGGGAGAAATAACTAGATTAACCGCGCTTTATACAAACAACAAAAATGTCATGGTTCAATGCACGCACCAAGGTCAAATGGCCGTTTCAAATCGTGCACAATTCTTTTTGACTCACACTGTATATTGATAACAATTCTATGTCTTTTCATTTCACAGGGTTTGACTCCATTACACTATGCAGCTCGTCAGTCATCAGTTGAATGTTGCAAGGTTCTACTGGTTGCTAAGGCTGACATAGGAGCTAGGAATAAATATGTAAGTGTATCACTTGAAAATGGACCTACGCATTAACTATGTTCACTAAATGTGATGCATTTTGTATTTACTTAATTTGTTATATTATTTGTATTTTATTGTTATTGAAGTGTGGGATGCAGAAACACCCCTCCATTATAATGAGACTAGTTCCTTCACGACGCATTATTTTACCATAATTTACACTAATCAGCGCTCAGATACGAATGGCCACTAGCCAACCACAGCTCTGCTACCGATTGAAGATGCGTCTTGAGAATATATAAATTCGCTCTCTTCCGTTTTGTATGTCAATGTATGGAGACATCCAGTATTATTTCTCGTCGTATTATTATTATTTGAGAGCATCTTTCCGTTAATAAAAGTTCTTGTCTTGTCATCTCACAGGGCACAAGTCCATTGCACTACGCAGCTAGTAAGTCAACAGGTGGTGAATGCTGCAAGGTTCTACTGGATGCTAGGGCTAACATAGAGGCGAGGTCTAAAATTGTAAGTCTACCACTTGAATAAGGACAAATATAAATTATGTTTACTAAATATGATGCATGCTGTATATACCAATGACTTTTGTATTTATTATTCATTTCATAACATTTAATATGTATTTGTTATTCACAACTAAGAGTGTATGAATGTTTTTTAATAGTAGTAGCGCATTTAGAATATATATTTATAATACAATGATTATATAATGGTAACATATCCACGCCTTGTCATTTCAATCCACAGGGCAAGACTACATTACAATATGCAGCTAATATTTTCATTCGATCTTACCGACTGTAAAATGATAACATGTCCATGTCTTGTCATTTCACAGGGTATGACTCCATTACACTATGCAGCTCGTCAGTCATCAGTTGAATGCTGCAAGGTTCTACTGGACGCTATGGCAGACATAGAGGCTAAAACTATAGATGTAAGTGTATTACTTTATGGACTTAAGAATTAATTATGTTTACTAAATGTGAAGCATTTCGTATTTACTGAATTTATTTTCATATATATCATTTGTTAATGTGATTTGAATTTTATTCTGATGACCGTATATGGAATAATATTTATAATACAATTATTATATATTGATAACATTTCCCTGTCTTATCATTTCACAGGGTATGACACCATTACACTGTGCAGCCGTTCAGTCATCAGGTGGTGAATGCTGCAAGGTTCTACTGGATGCTAAAGCTAACATAGAGGCAAGCGATGAAAAGGTAAGTGTATCACTGTAATATGGACTAAGAATTGATTATTTTATTGATTTAATTTATGTTATTATATTATTTATGTGATTTTTTCGTAATTTTATAACGGTATATGGATTATATTTATAATACAATGATGATAAAGTGCTCTCTTTTTAACTCAACAACAAAATTTGGTAGAGCAATGGATGAGGTGTCATTTGAAAGCCTATTTATCTAGCTACATTGTGTGAATAAATCAGGTATTTCTATAACTGTTTGGCATAGATATGATTGATTATATTGTGAAAGTCAGGGGTGGTGGCGGTGGCGCTATGTACAATCTCTATAGGGAATATAGAAAATGTCCCCAAATCTACGTTCAATGTACAATAACTTCTCATCTCTTTATGTTAAAAACAAGATTTTGCTCTCATTTTATAGATTGCTTTATATTCTATAATATTCTGTTACAACAAACGTGACAACTATTATGTAACAATTATAATCAGGAATCGATTGCATTGTCCTTGGCTTTATACGTATTTGCTATACAGCGAACTTGCCCTAATTCATCAGTTTTTATACACCTATCAGTTGTAAGACGCACTATACGACCCCCGGGAGTGGTGCGTCACTTTACCGAGGTGCGTCAACTTCTCATGTACCATGACGCACCCTGTGTCCAAAAAACGACGGACCATTGCCATCCAAATACGCACCCTCAGTCAACTATCAGCCCATTCGCACCCATGTAAAGTGACGGACCTTTACGCACTCTCCGTCATTTTTTTGACGGACCAAAGGCTGCCACTGACGTACACTCCGTCAAGAATTATTGGTAAACGACGCACCCACGACGCACCTCTCAAGGGGGTCGTATAGTGCGTCTTACAACTGATAGGTGTATTACATACATGAATATAACAAAAAAAGTATTCAACCGATGATAGCAAAATTATACATTTTAGAAGGCTCTCAAATAGGGGAATTTAAAAATGCTATTTATATCATGCTAGGGTGCATACTCCCAAAAATAAACTAGTAAACTCTAATAAATATGAAATTTAAACGTTTGTGCTCATTTACTTCTCGATATAGTACATTTCAACATATTACTATTAACAAACATTATGTTCTGATGGGTAATTGTATGACAAACTAGTTATATACACTGTGCAATTATGATTGCCATAGGTATAAAAAATATTGAGCTTTAATCAACATATACTATATCCATATTTTTTGAACATTCTTAATCACAACATGTTACCAAAGATCCTATCTAAATTCCAATAGCTTATTTGGATTTCTTGTGAGATTACCGTTCAGAAAATATATACTTTAGTATAAATGGAGAATTGTTGGGGGCCGACTATCGATTCCTGCTGTATGCCATACTTGAGATCAAGCCGCTCAGAGAAAATACCATCAATGCACACACGAGTAGTTCTTCCAGATAAATATGATGATATCAACTTCAGCACGTCGCCTTGCAGTCCGATTTCATTAGTGAGCCTGGTCAATAAGAATGGTTAACAATATCAAAGGCTGCGCTAAGATCCTATAGTGCCAAAAACACACCTTTGCGCTGGGAAGTAAATTTCATGTCACACTTAACCTTAAATGATGCAGACTCAGTTGAGTGAGCAGTTCTATAGCCCGATTGTAATGGCTCTCCAAGGTTGTTCTCGCTCATGTATCTTGCGACATTGTCCACAGCGTGCCTTTCAATGATCGTTGACATGTAAGGTATGTTAGATACAGGCCGATAGTTTTTAAGTTCGTGAGGATTGAGGGATTGCTCTTTGATGACAGGGGAAATGACAGCATGCTTCAGTGACTCTGGGAAAGTGCCCGTGCTAAGAGAGCTGTTAACAATTTGAGTTATGATAGGAACAAACATGATACATTTTATATTTACTTAATTTATGTTATTATTTATTTATGTAATTTATATTTTATTGTATTAGTGTATATGGAATATATTTATAATACAATGATTATATAATGAAAACATATCCATGTCTTGTCATTTCACAGGGTTTGACTCCATTACACTATACAACTCTTCAGTCATCAGTTGAATGCTGCAAGGTTCTACTGGATGCTAAGGCTAACATAGAGGCAAGCGATGAAAAGGTAAGTGTATCACTGTAATATGGACTAAGAATTGATTATTTTATTGATTTAATTTATGTTATTATATTATTTATGTGATTTTTTCGTAATTTTATAACGGTATATGGATTATATTTATGTTCACTAAATGTGATGCATTTTGCATTTACTTAATTTGTTATATTATTTATTATTTATTTTTGTGATTTGTATTTTATTCTAATAAGCGCATATGGAATATATTCATAATACAATGATTATAACATATCCTTGACTGGTCATCTCACAGGGCAACACTCCATTGCACGTTGCAGTTCGTATGTCATCAGTTGAATACTGCATGGTTCTACTGGACGCTAAGGCTAATATAGAAGCTAGGGATAAAGGTGTAAGTGTATCACTTAAATTTGGACAAAAATAAATTGTTTACTAAATATGATGCATGCTGTATAAATTATACTAATGAAGTTTGTTATTTGCTTTGTTTATTTATTTATTCATGTGATATTTATAGGTGTTTCGAGAGAAATTAGACAATCAATACACGCGCGCTGATGTGATGTGTGAATAATAGCACAAGTGCATTGATTTGTCTAATTTTTCGAGAAACAAAACATACGCATGTGTTGACCTATTTATACACGACACTATACACATCAAAACTCATAATTTGAGCATAATTTCGATATATGTAAAAACCGAATGTGCTCAAAAAAAGAAAGTCGTACACTTTGTGTAGGTCAATTAAAGTAACGTTCGATTATTTGTTTACCAAACAGACTAGATAGACATTTAGAAGAATCTTTTCGGCCCATTTTAATACCAAACATAACACCTAGCAACAAAGATAAAGCATGATTAACACCATTTATAGAAAATTAGTCACTTTTCAAAAGTCACATTTTCAATACAATAAGCGGAATAAAACACCAATTGTTAACTAGCACATAAGCCGTATCAGTCCCGTGTTGATCGCTGCGCATTTCCCCTCAATGCGCGGGTTAATCCAAATTCAAAGTGTCATGCAAGGGTGAGGGATATGAACGGCTGCACTGTGTGATCGATTGCCCGCCGGTCAATCCTGGTTATAACAGTGTCACACACGGGTGAACCTCACACACACAAACATTTTCCTCCCGCGTAGTGTATTGAAAATGTGACTTTTGAAAAGTGACTAATTTTCTTTAAATGGCGCTAATCATGGTTTATCTTTGTTGCTAGGTGTTATGTTTGGTATCAAAATGCGCCTAAAAGATTCATCCAAATATCTATCTAGCCTGTTTGGTAAAAAAAGAATCAAAGGGTACTTTAAATGACCAAAACAAAGTGTACGACTTTCTTTTGTTGAGCACTTTATAATGATAACATTTCTTTGTATTGTCATCTCACAGGGCAACACTCCATTGCACGTTGCAGTTCGTATGTCATCAGTTGAATGCTGCAAGGTTCTACTGGATGCTAAGGCTAATATAGAGGCTAGGGATAAAGATGTAAGTGTATCTATTGAATATGGACTTAAGAATTAATTATGTTACTAAATGTGATGCATTTTGTATTGTTATTTATTTGTATTTTAATTGTATTAGCGTATATGGAATATATTTATAATACAATGATTCTATAACAATCAGTAAGATCAAATAAAATAAATACGAATTGTTAAATATAATGCAGCGCTTTCATGGATGCCGCCATTTTTATATTTACGTCATTATAGCTGCTTTCAATCGCGCCAATTTGTTATCTTTTACTTGAATGACATACCCAGTTCATCTTTGAATAATCACAATTTGGTTTAATCTAGATTCCAGATAGTCCATTTTAGGTTCAATTGACCCGAACACATAAAGTCATTTTGTACTGAAAAAAACGAGGCCATTTGTACACATTTGGCCCATTTTAGCGATTTAAACTCGTTTTTTCCTTTTTGCCATCGATATTTTTTCTTTCCGTCAGTGAGAATATAGTTAAAATATTTAACTTCCCGATTCAGAAGTCACAATACTTATCGGGGTAGTATTGTGTTACATCTATGTGCTGGTCACCCCGCCCGTGGTTAAGCTGCTCATTACATCCTGAGCACAAACTGTTATAAGTAATCTTGATGTTTTCAGTTTAGACCATGTTTAGCACGTAACGCTTACCGCATTGCTCAGATGCGCACTGGGTGTAGGGGCTAGCAACCCCTGCACCTCTAAGCTTATTGCTACAAGTTTCAAAACCAAGCCTCGAAAGAAAACGGACGGATCAAAACGGAAACGACATAAGCATGCCCATCGACTACGCGAAACGGAATTGCAAATAATGGAGGTCAACATACGTGGACTTCGTTCAAACATCGGAGAACTTGCCAACATTTGCTCAATAAAGAAACCATCTATTGTCATTGTTGTTGAAACCTTCCTTGATGAGACTGTACCTGATGGAGCTGATTGCATATCTATTCCAGGTTACTCCATGTGCTGTCGCAGAGACAGAAAGGCAACTTCTGGTGGTAGCATTGCTGTCTACTGTTTAGAAGGGATTGCCATACACCACGACCCAATAAATGATCCAAAAGACTACGAACTCATCTGGTTCACAGTAGCTCTGAAATCCTAAAAGCTACTGATTGCTGCTGTTTATAGAACACCTAGTGATAGCAGTGATGTCATCGACTACCTGGACTCAAACAGTCTTCAAAAAGTGAGCATGGAGCCAACTCAATTATGCTTGTCGGTGATTTCAATGTCCACCACACTGACTGGTTAGGAAGTCACACCACTGATACAGCTGGGCGACGCACCCTTCAACTAGCTAACACTCTAGGATTACAATAGATCGTCAAAGAACTCACTCGATTGAACAAAATCCCAGATCTTGTCATGACTGATCTGCCAGCAACTTCAACCACATCTGCTAGACTGGGTACCTCAGACCACAACCCTGTGCTGGTGTGCTTAGATGTTCCAGTATACAGAGACAAACCGCACAGGAGGAAAGTCTGGAGATACGATAAGGACGATTATTGGGGATTACGAGGTCACCTTGCTTCCACAAACTGGTCAAGTGTATTCCGAAAGAAAGATCCTGAAACTGCTTGCTCTAATGTCACCAATTATCATCTGCGATGCTATCGACCTGTTCAATCCAAGTAAGACAGTCACCAATAGGACTGGAGACAAGGTTTGGTTCAACGATGAATGCCGTAGAACATCCAAAAAGGAGCATCGTCTCTTTAAGAAAGCCAAAAAGGACCAAACTGAAGCCAACAAGGAAAATGTCGATGAAGCTAGACATCCCTACAACCAAGCTGAGAAGAAAGCTAGGAGATCTTACAACGCCAAATTGAGAAAATATCTGGCAGACAAAACGCTGAGCAGCACAGCAAAAAATGGTGGAGAATCATCAACACTCTCTCTGCCAGAACAGCTCGATCTGAGATCCCAGTGCTTGATCATCAAACCGTTACTCACATCACAGCAAGGGACATTTGCAGAAAAATGCAGACTCCAAGGTGCTAAAGACCAGGCTCCAAAAGTGCATCCGTCAACAAACAAATCTTTTGACAAGATAGTCTTCAAATCCAAGGATGTGAGAAAGCTACTAAACACCTGAATCCAGATAAAGCCACTGGACTAGACCTTATCCCAACCAAGGTTCTAAAGGAATGCTGTGCTGAGCTCGCCAGCCCACTCTGCAGGCTTTTTGACCTCTGCTTCAAGCATGGTGTGTTTCCAAACCAATGGAAGATATCCTCGGTCACTCCAATTCACAAGAGAGGTTCCAAGGCTGACCCAACAAAGTATCGTCCCATTTCGCTGCTAAACAACATCAGTAAGATCATGGAAGCTGTAGTACAGAAACAACTCCAACACTTTCTTCTAAGCGATAACCTGATCTCCAGCAGACAGTTTGGATTCAGAGCAGGCCACAGCACTGCGGATCTCCTCAACATCCTGTCACAAAAGTGGAACCATTCCCTTGACCAAAGCGTGAAATTTGTGTCATCGCCCTTTACATCAAAGGAGCTTTCGACAAGGTATGGCATAACGGACTCTGCGCGAAACTGTTGGCTAAAGGTGTTACTGGAAGACTGCTTTCGTGGATAGACAACTATTTATCTGATAGATCCATCAACGTTGTCGTGTGAGGTCAGGCATCCAACACTGCTCCAATAAATGCTTCTGTTCCACAAGGATATATCCTTGGCCCACTGCTGTTCTCTGTTTTTATTGATGACCTTGTAGATGTTTGTGACAACAAGCTATATCTATATACCGACAACTCAACACTCTTTGCACCCACTAAGTCATCAACCGATCCCAACACAGTAGCTGCTAGTCTCAACAGAGATCTAAGCAACATGAAAGCATGGGCTGGCGAATGGAAAGTGACCTTTGAGCCTACCAAATGCAAGACCATGGTAATCTCCAGGAAACGATCCACATCTTAACTTGATATCTACTTTGGAGAGTGCAAACTACCATCTACAAAAAACTGGATACCCTGGGCGTCACCATTGACCGCAGGCTGACCTGGTCAAAGCACATCTCAGGCATTGCAACTAAAGCTGGTCAGAAGCTTGGCATTCTACGCAAAGTTGCAAATAAACTGGAAGCTAAAGGTAGATCTACTGTCTACAAGTCGCAAGTCCGTAGTATTATGGAGTATGCTTCACTAGGCTGGGCGAATGCTTCACCCACCAACCTAAGCCTGCTTGACAACATCCAAAAGAAGGCACTTAGAATCATTGGAGTTAATGAAGCTACTGCTCGTTCACAGCTCAAAATCACAGGCGACAGGTAGCAGCAGCTACGGTCTTGTACAAGATGCATACTACCAACTGCCCACAAGATCTAGCAGGGTTACTTCCCCCAGCATATGTCCAATGACGTGCCACCCGTTCGAGCGTATCGATGCCAGTCCATGCTCTTTCTCTGCCGATAGCCAGAACTCGCTGCTTAGACAGAAGCTTCATTCACACTGCTGTTCCCTTATGGAACAGTCTTCCAGACGATATTTCAGCAGCTGGAATCCAGGCTTTCAAGTGCCGTGTGCACGGACATCTTCTCTCAAACTCTTAACTTCATACTCTTTCATGACACCCTTCATTTAAGTCGTTTCAACATCTGACTGATACATAATAATGGCATGGTAGTCATGGGTTAAGTGTAGGTTAATGCTTGGTTGGGGAGATGGTGGATAGTCCTGTAAATAATAATAATGATAATAATAATAATAATAATAATAATAATAATAATAATAATAATAATAATAATAATAATAATAATAATAATAATAATAATAATAATAATAATGGACATTTATATAAGCGACGCTCATGGCGCTGTAAGCCTATTTACTATTACGCTGTCATTTCGCT
The DNA here is from genome assembly GCA_035610835.1 of Ophiura sarsii. Taxonomy (NCBI): domain Eukaryota; kingdom Metazoa; phylum Echinodermata; class Ophiuroidea; order Amphilepidida; family Ophiuridae; genus Ophiura; species Ophiura sarsii. Next base: position 3,773,600 of record CM069456.1, read on the forward strand.
TCATCTACGCCGGCTGCTGGCTAGGCGCACATCCATATCAGCACTTAGATTGTAATATCACCCTTTTTAACAGCTACCCAATCTCGCTTGGGTGAACGAGGCAATTGAGACTAAGTACCTTGCCCAAGGATACAAACAAGTTGGCCACAGTGGGGCTAGAACTCACAACCTTTGTATCATGAAACCTGCGCTGATCCACTGGACCACACGTGCTCTCTAAAGCATGTAGCCAGCTGGGCTGGTGATACGGTCACGCCCCAACAGGTGACAACAGGCAGCTCCTGGTAGATTTAGTTCCCAAGTTTGTTGTGTAGGTTCTCCTGATGCCCATCAGACCTCCAGATATTATTATTTTTCTTAAGTTTATATTTTGATGTTGTTCTCTAGGTTTGGGCTTTTATCTTATTTTATGTCACTTGCATTGGCATTTTTAACCTCTGCCCATTTGTGTTTCTTGTTTTATGCATATTTTCTGAGTTGCAGTGAACCAATTGATTGGCCTTTCAGAGCTCTCTTTCGAGAGTGACCAGTTTGATTTTTAATCACTCTGATCATTAACCTTGTTAATGTCTGTTGGGCTATTGTTCACATTTGCGCTTTATATACAAACAAAAAAAGAAGAAGGTTTTTGAATTCACTTAAACTCATACAAATTCACCGCAAACAAAAAACTTCAAAAAATCGATAATCGCCCTATACTTTACTATGTACATCCGGGGCACTGGTATCAAAATGGCGGCTCCCGGTAGTCGGACAATAATTATAAAAAATGGTTTTTTTATTCGATCTTCTTCTTCTTCTTCGCCTTTATGAGACTAATACCAGTCCATTCCTTGATGTTGTCGAACCATTGTTTCCTTTCACAACCTCTTTTCCTGCTGCCTTCCACTTTCCCTTCTATAAGCTACCACTACCTATACCGATGTGCCTGAAGTAGGTCAGCTTTCTTTTGATAAGCTCTCCTAGCAGTTGCTTCTTTACACCAAGTTCTTTCAGGATACTTATGTTGGTGCTGGTATTTACCGACAGTAAAATGATAACATATCCATGTCTTGTTCTTTCATAGGGTTTGACTCCATTACACTATGCAGCTCGTCATTCATCAGCTGAATGCTGCAAGGTTCTACTGGATGCAATGGCAGACATAGAGGCAAAGGCTATAGATGTAAGTATATTACTTTTATATGGACTTAAGAACCATATTCAGTAAGAATCAAGGAAATGTTGAAAAATGTGGCAGACTGAAAAATATGAATTTTCTTCATACCTTGTGCATGGATGGACCTATGGTCAAAGTCAACAAATATGGAGAAAAAAAATGGTGTCACATGTATGTTACCATGGTTACGGGCAATTCCATTAATTTGATGATTTTTCTCATTTTTTGCTGTTTTAAATGCTAATTTTAGCTCAACTTGGATCCCACATTTGTAGCATACAAACTACTTTTTACAAATTCTTGTTTTTATATATGAAAGGGCAGTCCACAGTCAAACTAATCCATATTTAAAAAAAAAATCTTGGTATTTGCAATTGGACTATACCATGTTTCCAAATAGGGGTGTTTCGTCCCTTTTACAAACTATCAATTATTAGCCAAATCTAATCACCGTTAACCCTGAAAGTGGCACTTTTTTTTCAAAGATATTTTGCATGTAGAGAGTAACAATGTTGCTCAATTGAATTTCAATGAGAAAAGTGTGGGTAATCTTTAAACATGGCAGCAGTGTTTCCAGAAAGATAGGTATTTTTGAAAAATCTTAAAATGCCTATTATCGAAAAACGGACAATTAAACAGTGAATTACATATATATAAGCGTTGATTAGGAGAGATATTGAAGATATTACTTGTTTTGTGAATGTTTGCAATAAAATAATATGAAATGTACTTGTTAAAGTTGCCAGAGTTCTCTTTTTTACCTCACATTAGCAATATTGCAACATATGCCATGTTGATACATAGTATTACATATTAGTCCATGAGCCCGTAGGGTCGGTCAGTACCATGTCGAGGGAGTAAGGCTAATAATGATTTTTGTATTGGTATGGATCCATGAAACCAGAATATGATTGATTGCAAATTCAAAGCGGTAGCGTTTTGTGTGTTATCAGCACATTTTCAAAATGGCCGCCAAAATGCAAACGAAAAGCACACTAATAAACTTATGATGAATAATGGAAACTCTGTTGCATGTAAATAATGCAGTACTGTATGTATTAGACCACTAGACACTCATATCCGGATATTTTGCTTTGTTAACACATCTAAATCCAAAATGGCCGCCAAAAATGATAAAATTCCATATATTGGCATATATAAACCAACATGTATGATCAGAGTATAGTTCTAACAATGGGATGTATGTGTTAGACCCTTAGAAACTCATATCTAGTAATTTTGCTTTGATAACATACTTTAAAACCAAAATGGCCGCCAAATGAATGGCCAAAAATGGTAAAAAGTAGTCAGAATTCCATGAAATAGCATAATATCAACCGAAATGTATGATGAAAATATATTTTTAACGATGGGATGTATGTGTTAGACCACTAGTAACTCATATCCAGTATTCATGCTTTGTTAAGGGGGCACACCACTAAATAACTCCTCCATTGAAATACACGCGTTTCGGCCCTTTTTCAAGACCGTATTTTTACCCCACGTAACAATGATGGAAGTTTTTATTTCGCGTGAATGTATTAGATATGTGTTGAATTTTATTTTAAACTTGATTTTTCTTGACCCATCTAGATCATCTTTTTCGCTACGGGCACCTAAACAGCGCCCTCACCATTTTAAACCGGTATTTTTGCTTCCTCACTGATTCCGGCAACGATATCCTTCCGCCGCCTAGGCTCCCGTGCGCATTCGATTCCGACGATTTTTGACCACATTAGCAATGCTGAGGTTCTATTCTATCTTTTTCATAAAATATAAGCAAGATTTACTTCTATTTGCTTCCCCTGGGACGATGATCAAATTGATATAGGTACTATTTCTCCGAACCCTACACCAAACGCGCAAGGATTTAGTGTAGTGCCCCCTTAGAACATAGTTCAAAATCCAAAATGGCTGCCAAATTGGCCCAAAAATGGTTCCCGAAGTAGCTGCAAAAATTGTCAAATTCCATAAAATGGGATAATATCAACCTAAATGTAAGATGTAATACAGTTTTAATAATGGGATGTATGTATTAGACCACCAGTAACTCATATCTAGTATTTGTGGTTTTTTTAGCATACTTAAAAATCCAAAATGGCCACCAAATGGATCCCAAAATAACTGAACAAATTGTCGAAATTCCATAAAATGGTATTATATCAACCAAAATGTATGAAGAAAGTATAGTTTTAATGGAATTTCGACAATTTGTTCAGTTATTTTGGGATCCAGTGTATTTGCATTGTAATAACGTACACTAAATCCAAGATGGCCACCAAAACGTCCGCTGTAAATGTTAAAATAATCTACATGAGTGAATGATAATCCACAATAGACATTGTAAGAGTGTATTACATCACATTCACCAAATAGTATGTTCTAAAACTGCTAAGCTTTTTCTTTTAGATATAAGGCTCATCTCTTTGACAATTTTGATTCTGTATCACTTTCCAAAATGGCTGCCAGAATGGTTAAGTTAATGTTAAATTACCTAAAACAATTGTTTAAATGACCATTTTATGTAATACTAATACCCCCAAATCTAATAAGACAGCATTTAACATATGTCTATGATCAAGTTTAGGGGCTGTAGATCTAGTTTGAGTATTTTAAAGTATCCAAGATGTCTGCAAAATGTTAAAATAACTGAAAAACAGTATTAGTTTTATTGCTAGTGTTACATTAGATATGACCAAAAGATTATATATATAGATTTTAATCCACCAAGTAAACGTATCTGTAGGTGACAAAGTATGATTAATTGGTATAGACTCCATTTTTTTATTCTGGTCATATATATTATTACCAATTGGTGGCCACCCGTGGTAATTATTTTGGCCATTTGGAGATAATTTTAATGAAATGTTCATTATAATGCCCATCTTAATAACATGACATTGTCAAAATGGAGTCTATACAATTCAATCATCCTTGTCACATATACAAACACATTTACTGGATGGCTTAAAAGCTGTAGATATAATAATGTGATCATATATAATGTAATACTAACAATAAACTAACACTGTTTTTCAGCTATTTTAACCTTTTACAGCCATCTTGGATATTTTAGAATACTAAAACTAGATCTACAGCCCCTAGGCTTTATCATAGACATGTAGTGAATGCTGTCCCATTCAATTTTGGGGTATTGGTATTACATAGTACCGGTCATTTACAATACAAAACAATTGTTTGTTCATTTACAATACAAAACAATTGTTTTAGGTCATTTAACATCAACTGAACCATTCTGGCTGCCATTTTGGAAAGTGATTGGAATCAAAATTGTCACAGATGTGGGCCTTATTTCTAAAAGCAATAGCTTACCAGTTTAGAACATCTATTTGGTGGATTTGATGTAATATACACTCTCACAATATCTATTTTGGATTAGCATACACTCATGTATATAGACTATTTTTACATTTACAGCGGCCATTTTGGTGGCCATCTTGGATTTAAAGTATGTTATTACAATACAAATTGTAGTGGATATGAGTTATTAGTGGTCTAATACATTATACACCCCAATGTTAAAACTATACTTTCATCATACATTTTGGGTGATATTATCCCATTTTATGGAATTCCAACAATTTGTTCAGTCATTTTGGGACCCATTTTGGGGGCCATTTTGGATTTTTAAGTATGTTAACAAAGCAAAAAATACTAGATATGAGTTAGTGGTGGTCTAATACATACATCCCATCATTCAAACTATATTTTCATCATACATTTAGGTTGATATTATCCCATTTTATGGAATTTGACAATTTTTGCAGCCACTTTGGGAACCACTTTGGGGCCATTTTGCCAGCCATTTTGGATTTTGTACTAAGTTAACAAAGCAAGAATACTGTATATGCGTTACTAGTAGTCCAATACATACATCCCATCATTAAAATTATAATTTCATCATGCATTATGGTTGATATTATGCTATTTTATGGAATTTTGACAATTTTTGATCATTTTTGGCCATCAATTTGGCGGCCATTTTGGTTTTAAAGTATGTTAACAATGCAAAAATACGAGTTATGAGTTTCTATTGGTCTAACATATACATCCCATTGTTAGAACTATACTCTGATCATACGTGTTCGTTTATATATGCCAATATATGGAATTTTACCATTTTTGGCGGCCATCTTGGATTTTGATGTGTTAACAAAGCAAAGGTTCTGGATATGAGTGTCTAGTGGTCTAATACATACAAGACTGCGTTATTTACATCCAACAGAGTTTCCAAAATTCATCATAAGTTTATTGGTGTGCTTTATGTTGGTATTTTGGCGGCCATTTGAAAATGGCTGAAAACTCATATAAAGCTACCGCTTTGAATTTGCTATCAGCCATATTCTGAAACTAGGGGTTAATACCTTTCCAAAATCCTTTTGTTATTCACACATGAATGTAAATAAATATCACTTATAGTGATACAGTAAATGGATGTAGCTGTAAAAAGCAGATTTAAGAAGAATTTGTTTATTTAATACGAGTCTGTTCTGCCATGAATAAAGTTAAAACTCAACCTACCTGGCAACACTTTTTTTTAATATGCACTTTGAAACATGAGCAACATTATCCCTGATCCAAAAATAGTTGTTCTCTATTTTAGACATAACAGGATGATTTATTAAATAGTTTGCTGAAATTAAACGTGTATTTTCATACCATGTAATACCGATTTTTTTTGTGGAAAAAGTCAACACTTTCTGGCAACACTGTTCCAACAGGTATGAATTACCCATGGATATTTTTATATATTATTATTCAGACATCCCTCAAGCTTTAATTTGTAGAAGGTGAATGCAAAAAAAACACCACTTTGCTAGTTGTGATTAATTTACGAAGGTGTATTTTTTTCACACGATTTATTATGAAAAACACCCCTTTTTCAAATAATGGTATATCCCATATTACAATTTGCACAAGTTTTTTTGTTGCATGGAATGAAAGTTGAGACATGTATGGTTATATTGTTGAATGAAAATAAAATCCTGGTTGTATTGTTTGTTCAAAATGATATGTGTAAATTAGCAGTTTTTAATTTCTGAAAAATTGAAAATTTTGTTAAAAACCATGAAAATTCTAATATGTGTCGTTGTCATGGCAACGAAGGCCAAAAAAAAAAAAAATCCATTTTAGTGTTTATTGACCAAAGGTCTATCAATGACCAAAGTATAATGGAAATTCATATTTGTATGTCTGCCAACAAAAACTTGATTTTTAGGGACAATGTCACTTAAGAATTATTTATGTTTACTAAATGTGAATCATTTGTATTTACTTAATTTATTTAATTATTTATTAGTTATTCATTTATTTGAATGTTATTCTAATGAGCATATGTGGAATATATTTATAATACAAAGATTATATAATGATAACATACAGTTCTTGTCATTTCACAGGGCTCGACTCCATTACACCATGCAGCTAGTCAGTTATCAGTTGAATGTTGCAAGGTTCTACTTGTTGCTAAGGCTGCTACAGAGGCCAGGGATAAAAATGTAAGTGTATAATTTGAATATGGATATATAATTATTTTTGTTTACCCAATGTGATGCAATTAGTATTTACTTAATTTATTTTATTATTTATTATTTATTCATGTGGTTCGAATTTTATTCTAATATATATGGAATGTATTTATAAAACAATAATGATATAATGATAACATATATAGTTCTTGTCATTTCACAGGGCAAGACTCCATTACACGATGCTAGTCAGTTATCAGGTGGTGAATGCTGCAAGGTTCTACTGGTTGCTAAGGCTGACACAGAGGCTAGCGATCAAGAAGCAAGTGTATAACTTGGATATGGACTAAGAATTAATTATGTTTAATAAATACGATGCATTTTGTATTTACTTAATTTATTTTATTATTCATTATTTATCATGTAATTTGTATTTTAATTGTATTAGTGTTTATGGAATAATATTTATAATACAATGATTATATAATGATAACATATCAATGTCTTGACATTTCACAGGGCTGGACTCCATTACACTATGCAGCTGATCAGTCATCAGTTGAATGCTGCAATATTCTACTGGATGCTATGGCAGACATAGAGGCAAAGGCTATAGATGTGAGTGTATTACTTTAATATGGACTTAAGAATTAATTATGTTTACTAAATGTGATGCATTTTGTATGTATTTAATTTATTTTATTATTTATTATTTATTCATATTATTTGAAATTTATTCTAATGAGCGTATATGGAATATACTTTTGTATTTATAATACAATTATTATATAATGATAACATAATACAGTTCTTGTCATTTCACGGGGCTCGACTCCATTACACAATGCAGCTAGTCAGTTATCAGGTGGTGAATGCTGCAAGGTTCTACTGGTTGCTAAGGCTGATATAGAGGCTAGAGATAAACATGCAAGTGTATCACTTGAATAAGGACTAAGAATTAATTATGTTTACTAAATATGATGCATTTTGTATTTACTTAATTTATTTTATTATTTATTTATGTAATTTGTATTTTAATTGTATTATTGTTTAAGAATATATTTAAAATACAATGATTATATAATGATAACATATCAATGTCTTGTCATTTCACAGGGTATGACACCATTACATTGTGCAGCTCGTCAGTCATCAGCTGAATGCTGCAAGGTTCTACTGGATGCTAATGCTGACATAGAGGCTAGAAATAAACATGTAAGTGTATCACTTGAATATAGACTTACGAATTAATTATGTTCACTAAATGTGTTGCTGAGGCTGACATAGAGGCTAGGGATAAAGGTGTAAGTGTATCACTTAACTATGAAATAAATAAATAATGTTTACTAAATATGATGCATGCTGTATAAATTATACTAATGACGTTTGTTATTTATTATTTATATGATGACATTTTTTTAATTTTTTTTATTCATGTGATATTTATAGGTCAATAAATGCGTATGTGATGTTTCGAGAGAAATAAGACAATCAATGCACGCGCGCTGAATGTTGATGTGAATAATGGCACGACCCGAGCTATTGTGAGCATATCAACATTTGCGCAAGTGCATTGATTTGTTTAATTTTTAGAGAAACAAAATATACGCATGTATTGACCTAATTTATACACGACACTATACACATCAACATTCACAATTTGAGCATAATTTCGATCTATGTAAAAACTGAATGAAAACATGTTATCAAGTTTGCTATTCCTGAGCAACGAATAAAATCAAAGCGTGTGGTGCGCGCATTGAACGGCGCACACGCGGAGTGCATTAGACACTTTCAATGCACTCCGCGTATTTTAGTTTCTTGCTTTCTGATTGGTTCGCCACTACTAAGAGTGTATGGATGTGTTTTTTAATAGTATTAGCGCATTTAGAATATATCTATAATACATTGATTATGTAATTGTAACATATGCATATTCTCTGGGCTGAAACTAAATGTAACAAAAACAGAAGGTATGTGGATTGAATCACGTAGACAAAGTCAAGAGAAATTATGTAACATGAAAAGGAAATTGCACTGATAATGTAGTTAAATCTCTGGGCATTTATTTTAGTGTACAAAACCAGTTAGTGAAATAGAGGACAATTGGCTTTTAAAAGTTAATATGATAAAGAATATTATTACAATATGGAATCAACGGGATTTGACTATTGTTGGCAAAATTACAAATGACTCGATAGCAACTTGGAAAAATATACCTTTACCTGAATTTCATTTGAATGATTTGAAATTAAATATTCTAAAGTGTAACAGTAGCTATAGCAATTTAAATGAAAGATGTATAGCACAGCTTACTAATACATGTATGTCAACATTCTATATATCACAACCTAATAGTAGTATGGCTGGGAACAAAGTCAGTCATGAATGTAAAATGTAGATAGCGGGCAGTTAGTCGTATCACAATAGGCAGGTGAGTAATATCAAAACGTTATAAATGTTTATATTAATATCAAGCGCATGTCCTTAAATAATTCAGGTACCTAAAGTGCCTTTGATATAATGTAAGTAACATGGTGCCCTCAATACACCATGAGCCTAGACGTAAGACCCAATGTGCTCTTAAATAATACAGATACCCAGATGTTCCTTATCCAAATACTCCACCAGTTGCCCATAGGCCTAGGCCCTACCCCTCATAGGTGTTATTAATAACTCAGGTACCGCATGTGTCGGCGTTATATGTCCGTATTATATCCAGTTTATAATGGAAAGCACAGGTATAGGTGTCGAACTTTAAGAAAGAGTTTGTTGTTTAGATTTAGAAAATGTCGTGATTTTTTTATTTGTCGGACGTGTAGTCCCGTATAAAATGCTTGTTACTCATGCGATCTTTAAGAATAACAAACAGCCGCCTATACAAAAATGTAGCTATATCCCTGATGAAAATATTTTGGGTGATAACCATTATGTCATCACTCACTCCGAAAACCACAATTTTTGTCCGAACAGGTAGCTACCCGAGTAAAAGAAATGCAACATTTCGGATTCTCATCTGTGATTTTTTTTGCGCATGTCTGAAGACGGGAAAAGTACGGCATTGAACTATCTAATTAGCTCGTGTATTAGAGGCGCAATTACCACGCTTTTTCAGTTGAAGAGGGACGCGAGTGTAAAATTATTATTGAACTATCTAATACAGCGAGGGACCGAAAATTAGTATAGATTAACCATCCTTAAAGTTTGCACTAAAGTTTCAGTTGTTTTGGTTCCATATGCATCAGGTATGTGTCTGCACGAACTAACCAGTTTTAAGCTTGATGCATGGGTTGATTTAGGTTAAGATTTGAATTATTTTGCTGCTATTAAATACACTAATATTACAGTAGCCATTTTATTTGCTATCTATAGATAACTGCGATCATGTTATACTGAAGAAAGGATGTTAATCATTCAATTTGTTTGCTGTCTACTGAAGATAGTATGTAACATACCGTATAGCGAATGGTATCACTGTTATTCTATATATACTGGAGATAGGAATCTTTGTGGATTTGGTATTTTGCTTGTTTGTTGGCTGTTTTATAAATATGCCAAATATCATGTAAGCATTATTGGAGAACTATGAACAAGGTTGAATTGGTTTTCCCTTTATAAAACGCTCTTGAACGTAAAAAGACAAGGTGTTTAAATATATATTTTTTATGCTGGGGCTATTTGTAGCGATATTAGTCATTACCATTTTTACTAGCGGCGTATCAGCGCTACGCTCGCGTTCCCGCTAGATGGTTGTGCCACATTCCCTAGGTTCATAAACCCCCTACAACCCCCCCCCCCCCACTCAAACCAGTTTGATTTATAATCATAACCCCCTAAACCATTTACCGTGGCTACTTTATTAACCCCTACCTCTCAAACCGCACGAACCAAATAACTCCCCTACACCCCCTCTCCCCCTCACACATACACCAACCAGATTGATTTATAATCATGCCTTCCTAAACCATTTCCCGTGTGGCTACTTCATTACCCTCGGTCCCTTGGATTATTTGACACGCCAATTTAAAATTAAACAAATCAGGTTGCTTTATTAACACTCACTAAACGCTACTACTAAAGTCGTTATAACCATGATAACCCTATGCCTATTCTAAACCATTTTCCGTGGTTTTACCCCACCCGACATGGCACCATAACCCATAACCAACAGGCTTATAACCATCTCCCGTGTGGCTTATAAATGTGTCATTGTGTAGGAGTGCGTAATGCCGCGGCAGTGAGCCCTTCCGCAAACATGTACGCGACGCGTTACCACACGGTATGATTACGCGATAGTACGCGCAACGCACAAAATCGTGCACGTCTAGTGGTATTTGTGAGCAAAATTCGAGAGGTTTTATGCTGTTTTTTTGAGCCAATTGTTGACCAATTTCATTGGAATATACTTAAAATCACACGTCCGGTTATTTCCTCTATCTTTCATGCAAATTAGGCGCCACTTTGATCAAAACTAATGGAGAAATAAGGATAACAAACGCACCCACACACTCACAGATTTGCACTATCCTCACCAAATGACACCGTGCTTTTGCCTTAAAGTTCCTCACCAATTACCCCGAGTCCCGTCCACACATCCTTGCCACTTCAATGCATAAGCCACACCCTCTCAACTCTGCACTCTGTTCCTGTGCCACCCCCTCCCCTTCACCACCCTACCAACACCAGATAAAGTACCACACCCCCAATTTTTAAAACAAAAAGCAGCCTGGGAATTCCCAAAAAATAAATTGCATGCCTCACACCCCTATAGAAGGCATGCGAATTCCCAATTTTAAAAACAAAAAGGAACCTGGGAATTCCCAAAACATAAATTGCATGCCTCACTTCCTTACTTGCTTCGGGTCGTGTCCCCGATCTACGATGTTTCTCCACACTCTTCTGTCGTTCATTGCTGTCTTTATGTTACTCGTCTCCAGTCCAGTATCTTGCTTGAGTATATCGATAAATGTCAGAGCAGGTCGTCCCGGCTTTCTTTTGCCATGTTTGGGGATCCAGTGCACCAGTTTGGATACTGGCTCCTCACTTCTGTAACAGTGGCCAGCAAACCTTCCGGATCTTCTGGCTTATTTGGGGGAGGTCACCATATTGGGTGTTTGGTATATGTTGTTTCCAGTTGACATTGAGTACTGCTCGCAGCATTCTGGTGTAGCAGCCATCTAGCTCTTTCTGTAGCTTCAGAGTAATAGTCCAAGCTTCGCATCCATATAGCAGAACTGACTCCACCGTTGAGGCAAACAGGCGAAGTTTGAATTTCCGAGATAGAGTTGACTTCCATATTTTATTCATTTTGTCACACGCTCTCCATGCTGCTGCTTTGCGTTGCTTAATGTCTTTTGCCGTACCCATCCAGGCACCAAGATATTTAAAATCTTGAACTTCCTCCTGCTTGTTGCCATCATTTGTCTGTATGGATCCTTTCTGGCTCTGGTTATATGACATAAACTTGGTCTTGCTATCATTCATTTTGAGACCGACCTTTGCTACTGATGTCTCAACTCTTTGCAGCAGATCTTGTGCTTGATGAAATTTCTCTGACAACAATGCAATCTCATCGGCGAAGTCAAAGTCTGTCACCACCTCTGGCCCAATCCGCCTACTTCTACGCCTGTCAAGATGAAAACCAAGCTCTTCTTCTCTCCCTTCTATGGCTATCCTCAGGGCAAAGTCCAGCACAATCGCAAACAGATATGGGGCGAGTGTGTCTCCCTGTAGAACTCCAGCCAATATTTCAAACTGTGCAGTCTCTCCCTCAGGTGATATTACCTTAGCCATGGTATTCTCGTACATTCCTCCGATTGCTTCAACGACTTGTTTTGGTATTCCATAAGCTCGCAGAATTTTCAGCATTTTGCCTCGGTGGATTGTGTCGAAGGCCTTTCTGAAATCAATGTAGGTGATTACTGCTGCTACAATTCCGGAAATAACTGTTGAACCACTTTGAGGACTTCGTTGAAATCAACCCCCCAGTCCCCCCATTCAATGTTGTTCGGAACCGTTTCATCTCCACGGTCGTTGGGACCCTCAACATTGATTGGTGGGGGCGGGGGAGGGATATCACTTAGTAGATAGCTCAAGCTCTCCACACAAGTTTGTTGCAAAATCAGCGCTTGAAAATAGTCCCTTAAAGTGGGATATTAGCAAAGAAATGGACTATGTGGTCCAACACCAATTTTCCTGAATTGTCTGAATGAAGTCCAAAAAAAATCATCTGATTTTACATTTTTAGCCACAACTTTTTTATTTGTAAGTCTTTTTTGATCAAATTTTCAGTAAATAGAGATGCTATGAATCTCCTGATATACCATCATCAAGAGGTGTCTACAGTACTGAATTAGGGACTGGTCATATTAAATACCTAAACCTGCATATTTGCTCCTATTATTCAAGGAAGCCTGACTTATTTATTTTGAAAAAAGCATCTGATACCCCGATAAACATGAGAACATTATAAAATATGATTTAAATACAACTTTGACGGTTCGTGCGTGGCGCTCGACCCAATCCCACGCGCATCCTTTGGTTACAGCTTGCGCTACGCGTTTGCATAAACTTCGAGCATAGCACTCGACTTTGTTACCAAGAAATAACATGAACAATGAGATGGTAACTAACTATCATGATTAACAATCTATACGTCTCGCGCGCAGCGCTCGACACGCCACGCGCACAGCGATAGACACTCCTCGTGCACATCGATTGATACGCCTCGCGCATATCGCTCCCAGCGGCTCGGACACAGCGCACGACATTGCTCGCGTAGCATACCGCGGCAATCATTTATTACAGAATTATTACATTTATAACATTATAATAACAAGGCCAAAGCTAAATAAAGAGAATTATATTAAATAGCATCGTCCACAGTGGTATAAACATTACATTGTAGGTAATTCGCCGAACCCGGTCTTTGGAATTCTAATGACGCGGTGATGGACAACCGTTACACGGTTGACCGTATTGAATTGCACGCGTGTACACGATTGTCCGTCTAAATTAAATAGATAATAGGAGTTAGTTCTATTATTTATCGGGGACAATCGACCGATGTGCATGCTTTTCAATGGATGGACAAACGCAACGGTTGTCCATACTCTGATAGTACGAGGGCATGGTTCTGAATATAAATACGCTATAAGGCGTTACTATGAAAGGTGTATTGTGAATCAGTGCTAATTTCTAAAGCCGAAGATAATATGACACTTGATTTGACTTGATATTGCATAGATGGGCGATTAGCTCAATTGGTTAGCGCGTTGGCCTATATTCATACTTAAGGGCAGAGACACGGGTTCAAATCCTCATGGCGGGAGCCATTGGTGTTTTTAATAATGTATTTAATATAACATTTTCGTTATTCGCGTGGCTCATTTACTGGTTTATTTTATTCATCTGTTTGTCACATATTGTTTTTGTTTTTTCTCTCTTTTGGTTTTTGTTCTTCTTTATATTTGAACTTTTTTCGGTGGTTGTTGTTTGTCTTTCTTTCTCTCTGTCTACCACATGTAAAATGACCAGTCCGTCACAATGCATTTCGTACTTTTAATGCATTTATTAAACACGGAAGATAAATTATAACCGTCAAGTTAAGTAAATGCAAAGAAAATACAATCATTCCATGGCAAATACAACGCTACAATAATTGACACAATAGTTATTACTTTATAGCGTCTATAATGCGGTTGTGACCGGTCCCTTATCAAAAAAGAAACGCATGGCGATAACAAAAAGGATTTTAATTGATTGTTGCATAATAAACCACTGTCATATAATTAGTTTAAATAATGAATTTCACCCGTTGCACCCTATGTAAGACTACATGTAACACTCGCGCATTCCATATAAATGGGCCATATTCACGCATGAAATGACCAGTCCCTAACAATGTACACGCCGTATTTACTTTATCTTTACCATATATGATAAGTATATACATATCTTGCCACTCTCCAAATTAGAAGATTATGCAATGTATAAAAGACGAGTTATTCCCTATAGACGGTTGTCATATTGAGTGATTTACCATACAAACTGGCCATAATCACGCATAAAATGACCAGTCCCTAACAATGTAAATGTCGTATTTACTTTATCTTTACCGTATATAACAATTATATACATATCTTGCCACTCTCCAAATTAGAAGATTATGCAATGTGTAGAACACGAGTTATTTCCTATAGACAGTTGTCATATTGAGCATTTACCAATTGCCTCAGACATGTCTGAATGAAGTCCAAAAAAAATCATCTGATTTTACATTTTTAGCCACAACTTTTTTATTTGTAAGTCTTTTTTGATCAAATTTTCAGTAAATAGAGATGCTATGAATCTCCTGATATACCATCATCAAGAGGTGTCTACAGTACTGAATTAGGGACTGGTCATATTAAATACCTAAACCTGCATATTTGCTCCTATTATTCAAGGAAGCCTGACTTATTTATTTTGAAAAAAGCATCTGATACCCCGATAAACATGAGAACATTATAAAATATGATTTAAATACAACTTTGACGGTTCGTGCGTGGCGCTCGACCCAATCCCACGCGCATCCTTTGGTTACAGCTTGCGCTACGCGTTTGCATAAACTTCGAGCATAGCACTCGACTTTGTTACCAAGAAATAACATGAACAATGAGATGGTAACTAACTATCATGATTAACAATCTATACGTCTCGCGCGCAGCGCTCGACACGCCACGCGCACAGCGATAGACACTCCTCGTGCACATCGATTGATACGCCTCGCGCATATCGCTCCCAGCGGCTCGGACACAGCGCACGACATTGCTCGCGTAGCATACCGCGGCAATCATTTATTACAGAATTATTACATTTATAACATTATAATAACAAGGCCAAAGCTAAATAAAGAGAATTATATTAAATAGCATCGTCCACAGTGGTATAAACATTACATTGTAGGTAATTCGCCGAACCCGGTCTTTGGAATTCTAATGACGCGGTGATGGACAACCGTTACACGGTTGACCGTATTGAATTGCACGCGTGTACACGATTGTCCGTCTAAATTAAATAGATAATAGGAGTTAGTTCTATTATTTATCGGGGACAATCGACCGATGTGCATGCTTTTCAATGGATGGACAAACGCAACGGTTGTCCATACTCTGATAGTACGAGGGCATGGTTCTGAATATAAATACGCTATAAGGCGTTACTATGAAAGGTGTATTGTGAATCAGTGCTAATTTCTAAAGCCGAAGATAATATGACACTTGATTTGACTTGATATTGCATAGATGGGCGATTAGCTCAATTGGTTAGCGCGTTGGCCTATATTCATACTTAAGGGCAGAGACACGGGTTCAAATCCTCATGGCGGGAGCCATTGGTGTTTTTAATAATGTATTTAATATAACATTTTCGTTATTCGCGTGGCTCATTTACTGGTTTATTTTATTCATCTGTTTGTCACATATTGTTTTTGTTTTTTCTCTCTTTTGGTTTTTGTTCTTCTTTATATTTGAACTTTTTTCGGTGGTTGTTGTTTGTCTTTCTTTCTCTCTGTCTACCACATGTAAAATGACCAGTCCGTCACAATGCATTTCGTACTTTTAATGCATTTATTAAACACGGAAGATAAATTATAACCGTCAAGTTAAGTAAATGCAAAGAAAATACAATCATTCCATGGCAAATACAACGCTACAATAATTGACACAATAGTTATTACTTTATAGCGTCTATAATGCGGTTGTGACCGGTCCCTTATCAAAAAAGAAACGCATGGCGATAACAAAAAGGATTTTAATTGATTGTTGCATAATAAACCACTGTCATATAATTAGTTTAAATAATGAATTTCACCCGTTGCACCCTATGTAAGACTACATGTAACACTCGCGCATTCCATATAAATGGGCCATATTCACGCATGAAATGACCAGTCCCTAACAATGTACACGCCGTATTTACTTTATCTTTACCATATATGATAAGTATATACATATCTTGCCACTCTCCAAATTAGAAGATTATGCAATGTATAAAAGACGAGTTATTCCCTATAGACGGTTGTCATATTGAGTGATTTACCATACAAACTGGCCATAATCACGCATAAAATGACCAGTCCCTAACAATGTAAATGTCGTATTTACTTTATCTTTACCGTATATAACAATTATATACATATCTTGCCACTCTCCAAATTAGAAGATTATGCAATGTGTAGAACACGAGTTATTTCCTATAGACAGTTGTCATATTGAGCATTTACCAATTGCCTCAGACATGTCTGAATGAAGTCCAAAAAAAATCATCTGATTTTACATTTTTAGCCACAACTTTTTTATTTGTAAGTCTTTTTTGATCAAATTTTCAGTAAATAGAGATGCTATGAATCTCCTGATATACCATCATCAAGAGGTGTCTACAGTACTGAATTAGGGACTGGTCATATTAAATACCTAAACCTGCATATTTGCTCCTATTATTCAAGGAAGCCTGACTTATTTATTTTGAAAAAAGCATCTGATACCCCGATAAACATGAGAACATTATAAAATATGATTTAAATACAACTTTGACGGTTCGTGCGTGGCGCTCGACCCAATCCCACGCGCATCCTTTGGTTACAGCTTGCGCTACGCGTTTGCATAAACTTCGAGCATAGCACTCGACTTTGTTACCAAGAAATAACATGAACAATGAGATGGTAACTAACTATCATGATTAACAATCTATACGTCTCGCGCGCAGCGCTCGACACGCCACGCGCACAGCGATAGACACTCCTCGTGCACATCGATTGATACGCCTCGCGCATATCGCTCCCAGCGGCTCGGACACAGCGCACGACATTGCTCGCGTAGCATACCGCGGCAATCATTTATTACAGAATTATTACATTTATAACATTATAATAACAAGGCCAAAGCTAAATAAAGAGAATTATATTAAATAGCATCGTCCACAGTGGTATAAACATTACATTGTAGGTAATTCGCCGAACCCGGTCTTTGGAATTCTAATGACGCGGTGATGGACAACCGTTACACGGTTGACCGTATTGAATTGCACGCGTGTACACGATTGTCCGTCTAAATTAAATAGATAATAGGAGTTAGTTCTATTATTTATCGGGGACAATCGACCGATGTGCATGCTTTTCAATGGATGGACAAACGCAACGGTTGTCCATACTCTGATAGTACGAGGGCATGGTTCTGAATATAAATACGCTATAAGGCGTTACTATGAAAGGTGTATTGTGAATCAGTGCTAATTTCTAAAGCCGAAGATAATATGACACTTGATTTGACTTGATATTGCATAGATGGGCGATTAGCTCAATTGGTTAGCGCGTTGGCCTATATTCATACTTAAGGGCAGAGACACGGGTTCAAATCCTCATGGCGGGAGCCATTGGTGTTTTTAATAATGTATTTAATATAACATTTTCGTTATTCGCGTGGCTCATTTACTGGTTTATTTTATTCATCTGTTTGTCACATATTGTTTTTGTTTTTTCTCTCTTTTGGTTTTTGTTCTTCTTTATATTTGAACTTTTTTCGGTGGTTGTTGTTTGTCTTTCTTTCTCTCTGTCTACCACATGTAAAATGACCAGTCCGTCACAATGCATTTCGTACTTTTAATGCATTTATTAAACACGGAAGATAAATTATAACCGTCAAGTTAAGTAAATGCAAAGAAAATACAATCATTCCATGGCAAATACAACGCTACAATAATTGACACAATAGTTATTACTTTATAGCGTCTATAATGCGGTTGTGACCGGTCCCTTATCAAAAAAGAAACGCATGGCGATAACAAAAAGGATTTTAATTGATTGTTGCATAATAAACCACTGTCATATAATTAGTTTAAATAATGAATTTCACCCGTTGCACCCTATGTAAGACTACATGTAACACTCGCGCATTCCATATAAATGGGCCATATTCACGCATGAAATGACCAGTCCCTAACAATGTACACGCCGTATTTACTTTATCTTTACCATATATGATAAGTATATACATATCTTGCCACTCTCCAAATTAGAAGATTATGCAATGTATAAAAGACGAGTTATTCCCTATAGACGGTTGTCATATTGAGTGATTTACCATACAAACTGGCCATAATCACGCATAAAATGACCAGTCCCTAACAATGTAAATGTCGTATTTACTTTATCTTTACCGTATATAACAATTATATACATATCTTGCCACTCTCCAAATTAGAAGATTATGCAATGTGTAGAACACGAGTTATTTCCTATAGACAGTTGTCATATTGAGCATTTACCAATTGCCTCAGACATGTCTGAATGAAGTCCAAAAAAAATCATCTGATTTTACATTTTTAGCCACAACTTTTTTATTTGTAAGTCTTTTTTGATCAAATTTTCAGTAAATAGAGATGCTATGAATCTCCTGATATACCATCATCAAGAGGTGTCTACAGTACTGAATTAGGGACTGGTCATATTAAATACCTAAACCTGCATATTTGCTCCTATTATTCAAGGAAGCCTGACTTATTTATTTTGAAAAAAGCATCTGATACCCCGATAAACATGAGAACATTATAAAATATGATTTAAATACAACTTTGACGGTTCGTGCGTGGCGCTCGACCCAATCCCACGCGCATCCTTTGGTTACAGCTTGCGCTACGCGTTTGCATAAACTTCGAGCATAGCACTCGACTTTGTTACCAAGAAATAACATGAACAATGAGATGGTAACTAACTATCATGATTAACAATCTATACGTCTCGCGCGCAGCGCTCGACACGCCACGCGCACAGCGATAGACACTCCTCGTGCACATCGATTGATACGCCTCGCGCATATCGCTCCCAGCGGCTCGGACACAGCGCACGACATTGCTCGCGTAGCATACCGCGGCAATCATTTATTACAGAATTATTACATTTATAACATTATAATAACAAGGCCAAAGCTAAATAAAGAGAATTATATTAAATAGCATCGTCCACAGTGGTATAAACATTACATTGTAGGTAATTCGCCGAACCCGGTCTTTGGAATTCTAATGACGCGGTGATGGACAACCGTTACACGGTTGGCCGTATTGAATTGCACGCGTGTACACGATTGTCCGTCTAAATTAAATAGATAATAGGAGTTAGTTCTATTATTTATCGGGGACAATCGACCGATGTGCATGCTTTTCAATGGATGGACAAACGCAACGGTTGTCCATACTCTGATAGTACGAGGGCATGGTTCTGAATATAAATACGCTATAAGGCGTTACTATGAAAGGTGTATTGTGAATCAGTGCTAATTTCTAAAGCCGAAGATAATATGACACTTGATTTGACTTGATATTGCATAGATGGGCGATTAGCTCAATTGGTTAGCGCGTTGGCCTATATTCATACTTAAGGGCAGAGACACGGGTTCAAATCCTCATGGCGGGAGCCATTGGTGTTTTTAATAATGTATTTAATATAACATTTTCGTTATTCGCGTGGCTCATTTACTGGTTTATTTTATTCATCTGTTTGTCACATATTGTTTTTGTTTTTTCTCTCTTTTGGTTTTTGTTCTTCTTTATATTTGAACTTTTTTCGGTGGTTGTTGTTTGTCTTTCTTTCTCTCTGTCTACCACATGTAAAATGACCAGTCCGTCACAATGCATTTCGTACTTTTAATGCATTTATTAAACACGGAAGATAAATTATAACCGTCAAGTTAAGTAAATGCAAAGAAAATACAATCATTCCATGGCAAATACAACGCTACAATAATTGACACAATAGTTATTACTTTATAGCGTCTATAATGCGGTTGTGACCGGTCCCTTATCAAAAAAGAAACGCATGGCGATAACAAAAAGGATTTTAATTGATTGTTGCATAATAAACCACTGTCATATAATTAGTTTAAATAATGAATTTCACCCGTTGCACCCTATGTAAGACTACATGTAACACTCGCGCATTCCATATAAATGGGCCATATTCACGCATGAAATGACCAGTCCCTAACAATGTACACGCCGTATTTACTTTATCTTTACCATATATGATAAGTATATACATATCTTGCCACTCTCCAAATTAGAAGATTATGCAATGTATAAAAGACGAGTTATTCCCTATAGACGGTTGTCATATTGAGTGATTTACCATACAAACTGGCCATAATCACGCATAAAATGACCAGTCCCTAACAATGTAAATGTCGTATTTACTTTATCTTTACCGTATATAACAATTATATACATATCTTGCCACTCTCCAAATTAGAAGATTATGCAATGTGTAGAACACGAGTTATTTCCTATAGACAGTTGTCATATTGAGCATTTACCAATTGCCTCAGACATGTCTGAATGAAGTCCAAAAAAAATCATCTGATTTTACATTTTTAGCCACAACTTTTTTATTTGTAAGTCTTTTTTGATCAAATTTTCAGTAAATAGAGATGCTATGAATCTCCTGATATACCATCATCAAGAGGTGTCTACAGTACTGAATTAGGGACTGGTCATATTAAATACCTAAACCTGCATATTTGCTCCTATTATTCAAGGAAGCCTGACTTATTTATTTTGAAAAAAGCATCTGATACCCCGATAAACATGAGAACATTATAAAATATGATTTAAATACAACTTTGACGGTTCGTGCGTGGCGCTCGACCCAATCCCACGCGCATCCTTTGGTTACAGCTTGCGCTACGCGTTTGCATAAACTTCGAGCATAGCACTCGACTTTGTTACCAAGAAATAACATGAACAATGAGATGGTAACTAACTATCATGATTAACAATCTATACGTCTCGCGCGCAGCGCTCGACACGCCACGCGCACAGCGATAGACACTCCTCGTGCACATCGATTGATACGCCTCGCGCATATCGCTCCCAGCGGCTCGGACACAGCGCACGACATTGCTCGCGTAGCATACCGCGGCAATCATTTATTACAGAATTATTACATTTATAACATTATAATAACAAGGCCAAAGCTAAATAAAGAGAATTATATTAAATAGCATCGTCCACAGTGGTATAAACATTACATTGTAGGTAATTCGCCGAACCCGGTCTTTGGAATTCTAATGACGCGGTGATGGACAACCGTTACACGGTTGACCGTATTGAATTGCACGCGTGTACACGATTGTCCGTCTAAATTAAATAGATAATAGGAGTTAGTTCTATTATTTATCGGGGACAATCGACCGATGTGCATGCTTTTCAATGGATGGACAAACGCAACGGTTGTCCATACTCTGATAGTACGAGGGCATGGTTCTGAATATAAATACGCTATAAGGCGTTACTATGAAAGGTGTATTGTGAATCAGTGCTAATTTCTAAAGCCGAAGATAATATGACACTTGATTTGACTTGATATTGCATAGATGGGCGATTAGCTCAATTGGTTAGCGCGTTGGCCTATATTCATACTTAAGGGCAGAGACACGGGTTCAAATCCTCATGGCGGGAGCCATTGGTGTTTTTAATAATGTATTTAATATAACATTTTCGTTATTCGCGTGGCTCATTTACTGGTTTATTTTATTCATCTGTTTGTCACATATTGTTTTTGTTTTTTCTCTCTTTTGGTTTTTGTTCTTCTTTATATTTGAACTTTTTTCGGTGGTTGTTGTTTGTCTTTCTTTCTCTCTGTCTACCACATGTAAAATGACCAGTCCGTCACAATGCATTTCGTACTTTTAATGCATTTATTAAACACGGAAGATAAATTATAACCGTCAAGTTAAGTAAATGCAAAGAAAATACAATCATTCCATGGCAAATACAACGCTACAATAATTGACACAATAGTTATTACTTTATAGCGTCTATAATGCGGTTGTGACCGGTCCCTTATCAAAAAAGAAACGCATGGCGATAACAAAAAGGATTTTAATTGATTGTTGCATAATAAACCACTGTCATATAATTAGTTTAAATAATGAATTTCACCCGTTGCACCCTATGTAAGACTACATGTAACACTCGCGCATTCCATATAAATGGGCCATATTCACGCATGAAATGACCAGTCCCTAACAATGTACACGCCGTATTTACTTTATCTTTACCATATATGATAAGTATATACATATCTTGCCACTCTCCAAATTAGAAGATTATGCAATGTATAAAAGACGAGTTATTCCCTATAGACGGTTGTCATATTGAGTGATTTACCATACAAACTGGCCATAATCACGCATAAAATGACCAGTCCCTAACAATGTAAATGTCGTATTTACTTTATCTTTACCGTATATAACAATTATATACATATCTTGCCACTCTCCAAATTAGAAGATTATGCAATGTGTAGAACACGAGTTATTTCCTATAGACAGTTGTCATATTGAGCATTTACCAATTGCCTCAGACAATTCCGGAAATAACTGTTGAACCACTTTGAGGACTTCGTTGAAATCAACCCCCAGTCCCCCCATTCAATGTTGTTCGGAACCGTTTCATCTCCACGGTCGTTGGGACCCTCAACATTGATTGGTGGGGGCGGGGGAGGGATATCACTTAGTAGATAGCTCAAGCTCTCCACACAAGTTTGTTACAAAATCAGCGCTTGAAAATAGTCCCTTAAAGTGGGATATTAGCAAAGAAATGGACTATGTGGTCCAACACCAATTTTCCTGAATTGTAGGTTATTGGCTTTAACTCCTTCTATGAGCCTCCTTAAATGCTGATCCAGCTCTGGTCTGATTCTGTTCAGGATCAATCTGTTGTATGTTTTGGCAACGATAGAACTTAGGCTGATACCTCGGTAGTTGCCTCCTAGGCTAATATTCCATGATTTTGGTATTGGAACAATGTTGAGCACAGACCATTGGCTTGGTTTTTCTCCCTTTCAGTAATGCTTCATTGCAGAAGTTCAACACAATATCGTCAAGGTCGCATCTTTTCAGAACTTCAGGTGGGATATTGTCTTCACCGCTGCTTTTTCCTTTTACCAGTGACTTTTTAGCTTTGTCATATTCTTCCTGGTCGAAAGGCCCGGTTTTAATTTCCAGATCTTCTAGGATTGGTGTGATTTCCTCATCCTCATTACTGATGTCTGGTGGGCTCCCCAGAAGGTTTTTGTTTGAAGTTGTTATACCAGTTTGTGACCCGAAATTTCTGAGTTTCTCCCTCCAACTGTCCTTTGGTGGATGCTTTTCTACCAGTGATCTCATTGATAAACCTCCAGCTTAAAGCATGCTTGCAATTGGAATGTGCTGCTTCTACTACCTTGATCTTGCTGTTCAGGTCTTCTACTATGGCTAGATTGTAGGCTTCATCAAGTCCTTGCTTTGCCTTCCTGTACTCAGCTCTCTTCCCCTCAGTGACGTCCTGTTGATAGAGATTATATGTGTCTTTGATTTGATCTCTTGCCGCAACTACCCCTGGAATCGATGGAAAAACGTGTTTATGAGACCTTTTCCTGACTGGTATGATCTTCTCTGCTGCTTCATTATTTGCTTTGATAAATCTGTCATACTTGTCAGTGGCTGTTTCTTCCTCATCCTCTAGGACTTTAAACCTATTGCGCACTTCAACTGCATATTTCACTTGTAAGCTCCCATCAGAATTCAGGGTTTTCCAGTCATATGGCTTCTTTCTTGGCGTTGTATTACTTTTCCTCAGGCTCAACCTCATCTTAGCTGACACAATCCTGTGATCAGAGCCCACACTGGCAAAGGTGTTGTATGCTTCGGTATTCATAACACTATTCCTCCACTTACTCCTTACAAGAATATAGTCTAGCTGGTACTGGTTTCCACCTGGGCTTGTATATGTCCACAGTTTTCCTTTTTTCTATTGAAACTGGGTGTTTGTAATGATAAGGTTTTTCTCAGTGGCTAGATCCTTCAAGTGTTTTCCATTTCTATTGGTTTTCTCGTGGTAAGTAAGCAGGGCGACGAAATGCCGCGAAACAAAAAGAACTAAAAGCGCAAATGCAAAAGCAAATACAAGAGTCAGCAAAAATAATAGCTAATTATACCGATAAACCATCACAGCCTATTTCCATTCCTGAACTGCCTAGAAAACATACAAAAATTAGCACTGATAACTTGTATTGGCAAGTTCCTGCAGCACTTACTATTTTAATTGTAGGGGGAATTTTAGTATTTCTTCAACGAGGTAATAAAATACAAACAAACACAGTTCCTTCCTCCGCTCCAGTCGCTAAAACAACTGATTCAGCTCCATCAGATAATGTATTTGATTGGTAAGGCAGGGGCTTATGGCCTCCGCACCTCCACTTGTAAAAATTACATTATGTAGTTGGGATTGTAAAAATTATAAAGAGCATTGTAGTTAATTATTATTATTATTTTTTTTGTGTGCATAATATATAAATGGACACTACAACAAATACACTAGTTAATTCAGCATACAATACAGCCTTGCTAAGTGGGCTTGTTTTCACCAACTGTTTCCTCGCAGAAAAGGCATTTGGCACTAAACCGACTAATCTAGGCAAATTTAATATTGAAAATATGGGCAAGTTTACTCTCAATCTTTATCTTGCAGATTTAACAAAAACTTGGGTCCAAAAACAAGGATGGCTTCCTGAAAATATTATACCAAGCTCAAGCGTTACACCGGGAAATTAAAATAAAAAAAATAAAAAAATAGATTAAATATATATAATGGCGATGTTAATAGGTGGTGCTGTTGTAAATGCATTGGCTTTCACGGGAAGTAATTTCTTGTTTAGTTTAATTAATGGCGATGCTGAGAGGAAAAGGCATGACTTAGCTTTAGAAGACTTACAAAAAGGTAGAGACATATGGAATCAGAAAAGACTAGACAACATTGATTATGCAAACAGACGATTACGCGAAGAAGCAAACTCTGAAAAAACATTCACTCAGATATCCAAAGCCGCTGCAGAATATTATCTGTTGCTCCACAAATAATCGCTGAATGCGGTGTCTTCACTAAACTCATTATATTATATCTTTATTTATTTTTTATTTTCCCCAACAATACCCCCAACAACACTAACTCATTTAACGCGGGGGTGTGGGGTTGCAACCCCCAGCTAGTAGGCAACATTCACAAGACGGCCATTCTCAAAGTTAAGTTGGGCATCAGCGATGTAATAAATGTAGGCGTTTAGAGCTCCTGCTGCCTGGGCTGTCTTCTCAATCTCAATTTGTATAGATTGGCTAGCACCCTCAATTTTCCTGCCGCTACCGTGTAATGTCAAATCATCGTTACTACGGAAATCAAGCCAAAGAGCATATTTATTACTTTACTTTTACTGCCGCTGTTACATCAGCCAAGTCAAATTCTTTTGCAACATTTATAGCATCGCGGTTCTTGCCGTCTGAAAAATGCTTCCTGATCTCGTGGAACTGTTGATGAGCCCGCATACCGCTAGAATAGATCTGATTGGGCTTACCATCGATTGTAGTTGAAACTTTAGTAATTTTGGGGTTGTAGAAATCTTCACTGTCTCCTTCAAATGCGGTTTGCGGCTCTTTGAATATAATTAGAATTCCTTTCATTGAGAATGCTTGAGGTGCTAGAGTAATGTTCCAAGTTGATTCGCTTTTGTTTAGGGGTAGTTTAGTATGTCTTATAACACGATCATAAAGCACAATATGGCGGCCTTTTTGCTTTTGCTTAATGTCCATTGCTAAGGCTTTAGAGTTTAGCACTTCAAATTCCATACTAATCCCAGTAATTGTATAAGTTGCAGTATTATCACTGGACACAATCACGTTGCCATAATTATTGAAAGTTAGCTCGTAAGATAGTCTGTCCTTAAGGTCGTATTGATGAAATGGCATATTAGCCTCGAGCAACTCAAAATCAAGCGGAATGCTAAACAAGTTGCTGTAGGCATCTCCCAGGGCAACATCAGAGGCATTGGCACCCTTATCGCCGGCATTAATTCTAATCTTTCGCAGGGCCTCGGATTGAATTCCTTGATATACTGCGTTTTCACGCTCTTGTTGCGTCATCCAGAGATCTTGATAACAGTGAAAAATATCACTGTCATTAAGGGTGTAAACGCTTTGACCTTCCAGCTTAACTTCGATTTTGCTTACGATTGCGCGACCTAAGTTATTGACGATTGTGCGGTTTGCATCTGCAAGTGCATTGAGGGCTATTTTAAACGATAGTTTTGCTGTCCCGGGTATAATTACATCATGAGGGCCTAAATCTGGAAATCGTACTGTTAGAATGCCGTTTGGATCAATTGTGTCTGGATTGTGTGTGTTGTATACTGTCATGCGCTCGCCTTTAATTCCCTTCGCTTTACGTAACTTTCTCATAGGATTAAGTTTATTACCATACTCCATACTCATTTTATTATTTATTATATATATCTAATATATATATAAATAAAAATTAATTATGGATGACGTTAACTTAGATGATTTTGCGAGAGGAGGTAGAGACGAAGATACAACAGGAGACACTCAAGAAACATCATTCACAGATGAAATATATCAAACCGAAAGAAATAGTTTTGATGCCTTAGAACAAAGATTGGCAAACTTAAGAAGTATTGATGGTATGTCCGTAGACAACACACAAATTAATGCTATTAATGCTCTAAATATGCAAAAAAATAAAATAGCCGGTGCTGCTTTTAATAGAGTATTTACTAGCCCTCCTCGCAATTATATAATAGCAACAAGCGATGCTCTTGTACCATCTGCGGAATTAAGAGTAGGAAGTAATGGTGCTATATATGCAAAATGACAAGGTCTTGAGGTAGAACTAACTACAGTAAGAGATACAAAAATATTTAAGTCAGCAAGTACTATAGCAAATGATTATGGGCGACTTCTTCCCATGGGGCAAGGTGGCACTAATTTTATGAGAAATGGACTACTATTGAGTAATTACAGACAAAATCAAACTCCCAGGAATGTTTCGCCATCAGTAAGAGTCGCCGTAGATGAGGCATTATCCGGTTTACCTGAATCCGTTACTTCATCAAATTTACAACAAGTCATAGATTCCACTCAAGAAAACACAGATATTTTTCTAAAAACTTTAAATGATTACAACCCACAAAATGAACCAACACAACAACAACACAATTTTGATGCGCAATTAGTTCGTGATGTGGGACGATTTAACCAACAGTTAAATACTGTTAAGGGGCAAATTGAAGCAGCGATGATTAAAATTAATGAATATGATGGGCAACGAGAGCAAGAAGTAGCTGATTCTATTGTTGATATAACTGAAGAACAAAAAGCCACAAGAAAAGAACGCATTGCAGAGTTAGATTCCAAAATCGAATTTCAAAAAAATATTATAACAGGCTTTGTACCGGAAATTAAGACTCAAATTGAAGCAATAAAACACACATACGAAAAAATACTAAGTAAAGAACTGGCGCTTGGTGATAAAATCCGCATACTATTTCGCGAACAGGGAGTCACAATTACGGTTATATTAACGGCAATAGGCTTGGCTATTACCACATTAGTAGAATCCATAACATCAGCAGTAAAATCAGTAACACCAAATCCAAAACCCGACCCAAAACCTGACCCAAAACCCGATCCAAAACCCGATCCTAAACCAACTCCAGGCTCTCGCGAATGGATCAAAGCACAACTGCAAAAGTTAGTAAATTTGCTTATAAAATTGGGAGATAAAGCATTGGCTGCACTGCCTGGCCTTATTGGGGCACTTATTAGCCTTTTGATGAAATCAGCGGCTTCTGTAGTTGGTGTGCTTGCAGAAAACTTGTGGGTGCTATTTATTGCCGTTGGGTACCTTTTGTATGAATTTGCTAGTAAACTTATATCCTCAAAGTAAGCGAGTTATTTCAAATACCCCAAAGCTAAAGTTCCTATAATTATACCCCCTACAGTTAAGCCTATTTTAAGCTCTTCATGCGTTAATGTTGTTGGATCTTCTTCAGGATCATCTGAAGCATCAAAATCAGAGCTATCACGCAAATTATCTTCGGGAGCTGGGGCTAAGTCAAATTCTGAAGGAATGTCTGGCAAAGGAACTAACGTAGGGGTTACAGGTTGATCGCTCAAATTGGGCCGTATTACTGGAGTTGCATCAAATTCAGTGGCTGAAACCGGTGGTATTTTTTTTATGCTGTTCACAGCGTCATTTACCCCAATATAGAAATCACTTGTCGTTGCTGTTGTAAGCAAGTTGTTATATCCGTTTATTGTGCCTATGTAAAGATCCATGTCACTTGGTATCATGTACAAGTTTAGTC
Source organism: Ophiura sarsii (assembly GCA_035610835.1). Classification (NCBI taxonomy): domain Eukaryota; kingdom Metazoa; phylum Echinodermata; class Ophiuroidea; order Amphilepidida; family Ophiuridae; genus Ophiura; species Ophiura sarsii. The sequence continues at coordinate 3,802,473 of CM069456.1, forward strand.
CAACAACAAAATCTAATTTGCTTCTTGCATGTTGAAGTATGTCTTGGTATTGATCTATTGACTCTTCAATGTTTGCTATGCCTTTAATTTTGGCATCTACATTTGTATAAAACTGAGATTGGGCTTCAAGCTCTCTCTTGCCGCTTATAATTGATGTTTTTGTTTTTACTTGTGCCCCAACGATTGTGTATACATATGTTCTTATCGATTCATTAATTCGCAAAATACCCTCTTTTGTGAACCCATTGCTTTTATCGAGTATAAACGATCCAATTGCATCAAGTTCTGAACCAACTTGCGGATTTACTGCCTTATGCCGCGAATCAATAACTGTGGGTTTAAAGTATTGCTCGATATATTCAATTTTATAAGTGTGTCGGTCATTCACTGCAAATTTGCCTGAAGGTGGAATATGAACTGTCCACTTGTTAGCTGGGTCGTAGTCGCCTCCACGTTCTAGTATTTTTGTTTGTTCTCCTCTTAACCCATGTAAAGAATTGTATCGTACAGACCCAAGACCATAAGATAAATCAAGCCTTTGAGTAGATGGTATTCTATCATCCCAATTAAAATCTTTAACCATTTTTTCTAACACATCTCTTTCGATTGGATTGTCATAAGGGTCAAAATTATTCTCACTCGACAGTGGACATCCTAAAACAATAAGAATGCGCCTAATTTGGTAATATGTATGAAATCTAAATATGCTTTTGACCATGGGGTCTTTATATTGTAAGTGTTCTTTTGACACACCGCATCCTGTAGTTGCACACCAAATTGCAAAATGTAATTGATTTTGCCAAAATTGCATTGGGTTGTTAATACAGTCGTTGTAAACAGCTTCATCCGTCACTTTGGGCAACTTGTACCGATTCCAGATATTTTTAAACTTCACTAAAAAGCTGTTATGCGGATTTACTTGAATGTGTTGATTTACTAAGCTAAATTGATGCGTTGGTTCATAAACACTACCAGAGCTATAAGATGCTTTAGAGTTTAATTTAAACATTTTTGGAACACTAGGGTCGGTTTGACTCGTTGCATTATTTGTTGCCATTATTATAAATATATAATATAAAATATGAAAATTACAATAAATAACATCTGTAAAGGCACGTCTTTTAAATTAGCAGAATCAATTTTATATATTTATAATATATATTAATTATAATGATTGTGAGAATTACTAACGCGAGTAAAGGCAAACCATTTACTTTTAATATACCCCTCTGCAACCAAAGTGGAGATATGAAAATTGCAATTAAAAGGATTACAGTGTGGTCTGGATGGTATAATATCTATGAAAAAACAGCGGTTAGATGGGGAAGAAATGAACAGGAATCACAGGAACTACCGATTGAGCCAGGGTTTTACAATTTTAATCATCTTACTAAAATTATTATGGATGGAATTGAAAACTTAAGTATAACAGTTAATCCTGAAAGTGGTCTCGTGGATATAACTTTACCTCCAAACATTGAACTTTGGTTGCCGGACCCAGTTAGATATGCGTTAGGTATCGATGGATCTAGCTGGATTAATGAGGATTACGTAGGGGATCGTCCGGTAGAACTTGCACCTAAAAGAATACTTATATATTTAAAGCAATTATCGACAACGGGTAATTACCATAATCTAAATCAAAATCAAAGAGGATCTCAACTGTTAGAAATCATTCCAATATCACCAGAGCCCTTTGGACAACATTCCACATTTAATTTTGATAATCCCGATTATATTTCACTGAACTCAGGGGATATAAATGAGCTTGATTTTGATTTTAAAGTAGAATGGGGAAACGGAGTGACACACAAGCTAGACAATAATTTACTGCCAATCGATTTAAATCTTGAAATAAAAAGTATATAATAATATATATATAACAATGAGCATTTATGGACCCAACTATTCAACCATGCAAACCTCCTTAACCTCCAGATCGCAAGACCTTGATATGGAACAGCACAAAATTATTAACTTGGGTGAACCAAGACAAAGACATCATGCCGCAACTGCTGCTTTTGTTTTAGACTTAACATCACGCCTTAATACAGAAAAATTAAGCAAAGCTGGTGATACAATGACAGGAAATCTTATAATGGACTACAACGCAATCAACGAGGTTGGAAACCCTGTAGATGAAACAGACGCTGTAAATAAACAGTACGTGGACAGAATCGAACAACATGAACATGATACCAGACCATATGTTTTAGCGAGATATATTGTACTACCTGAAGATGATAGTAAAGTATACTTCTCTGTTAGAGCGAGAAATAATATCAATTTGGAAAGGGGACTTCTGGTTGAAATTAAACACGACAATGCAGGTAGCGGTGAAACGTACATCAATAACCGTCCACAAACTATTACAGCAACTTATGATATAGATTTGCTACCAAACCCCAGTAAAGACTTGGGTATTATGCAATTAAACTCTAAACTTCATATTGAATGTACACCAAATGTATCAACTCCGTGGACTCTACTCTTTTCAGCACGGCCTGGAGAATCACCACCAGTGGAAAATAATACTTCCATTTTAACATTTTATAACCCTACTACCCAGTCTGTTACGTATCTAACAATGATGTGGACAGCAGATAGCTTTAAATATACAATTACTGATAATGTGTTAAGCAATGAAAATGCTATAATTCACATTGTAGACACCACAAAGCTTAATCATGTTACCATTCAATGTGTTGCAAATAAATTTAATGTGTGGATAAATGGTAAACAAATAAGACAACATAATTTAAACTTCGATTCTGTACATTATATCAGAATGGGAATGAAGGAATTAGGCATCGTGAGTCTCTACGACAGAAATCTCAACAAAGGGGAAATAGTTCAACATTTCGTAGATCATCACGTTGAAAATTTTACAGACGATGAAGTATTAATTTAAAAATATATATTCATAATAATATATCATGCCTAGTAAAAAACCAACAGCCCCGCCATTTTACCCAAATTTAGAAGATGAGCTTGCACAACAACAGCTTAATGATAATGGAATAACTTTTAGACTTAAACAAATTTCGGAAATAAGAAGTTTTCTCGAATCAGAAAATGAAACACGAAGTAGATTGAGACGCAGATATAAATCAATATACAATAGTTTTTTCTATGCTAGCACCACATCTGGCGTTATTGCCGTTGGTGCAGGCACCGCTGGTATGACCGCGCTTGGCACTGGGATTGGAGCTCCCATCGCTTTGCCTTTAGGAATTGTATCTATCGGAATGGGTGCCGTATCTGTCGGAGCATCCGCAATTTGTAAAATCATACTTAAGAAAGTTGAAAAACATGAACGCATTAAGAATGTAGCCATGTCCAAGATGTCCAGCATTAATGGCCTAGTATCAAATGCCCTAAAAGATAATAAAATCAGCGATGAAGAATTCCAATTAATTCTGGCTGAGCGAGAGAATTATCGCGGTCATAAAAATCAGATACGCGAGAGAGTTCGTACAGAAGTCAAAGAAATAAATGATGAAGTTAGAGAGCAAATTCGTGCAGATGCCGAAAAAAAGGGATGGAAATAGGCAAGAAAGAAGCTGTGAATACTCTTATGAAACTTGGAGCCCCTTAAACGTAAATCCATCAACCCCTTCAACATATTCTAATAAACCCAGCTTGGCTCTAAGCAATATTTGTTGCTCGCCTGGTAGCGACTATCAAAATTAAATAAAAAAAATTATTAAAAAAAATAATGAGTAAATCTGAGCATATTATAAGCTCTACATCAGATGAATTTAAAGCATTTTGCGACGGAATTATAACCTGTTTATTGGTGCAATTTATAACAATTAGCATTTCTTATTTCGTTTTGCAAGTTGTTAAAGATTTGTGTTAACTAATTATTTATTAACATGCCATACAAGATCAAAGCCGAAATACTTATAGGCTTTATTTTTTTTGCTTTGAATTTCACCATTGGATCGAATGTAACAAGGAAATTCTCTATGTTTATCTTCTTCTAAACGCTTTTATCAATTGAGGTCATTACATGATCCCTTGTGGTCATTAAATGATCCTGTGTTGTCTTTAAATAACCCCCTGTGGTCATTAAATATCCCATATGGTCATTAAATGATCCCATGTGGTCATTAAATGATCCCCTGTGGTCATTAAATGATCCCCTGTGGTCATTAAATGATCCCCTGTGGTCATTAAATGATCCCCTGTGGTCCTTAAATGATCCCCTGTGGTCCTTAAATGATCCGCTGTGGTCATTAAATGATCCACTGTGGTCCTTAAATTATCCCCTGTGGTCCTTAAATTATCCCTTATGGTCCTTAAATTATCCCCTGTGGTCCTTAAATGATCCCTTGTGGTCATTAAATGATCCTGTGTTGTCTTTAAATGACCCCCTGTGGTCATTAAATATCCCATGTGGTCATTAAATGATCATTAAATGAGCCCGCATGGTCATTAAATGATCCCCTGTGGTCCTTAAAAGATCCCCTGTGATCCTTAAATGATCCCTTGTGGCCCTTAAATGATCCCCTGTGGTCCTTAAATGATCTCATGTGGTCCTTAAATGATCCCCTGGGGTCCCTAAATGATCCCTTGTGGTCATTAAGTGATCCCATGTGGTCTTTAAATGATGTCCTGTGGTCATTAAATGTTTCCTTGTGGTCCTTAAATGATCCCCTGTGATCCTTAAATGATTTCCTGTGGTCCTTAAATGATCCCTTGTGGTCTTTAAATGATCCCCTGTGACCCTTAAATGATGCCCTGTGGTCATTAAGTGAACCACTGTGGTCATTAAGTGATCCCCTGTGGTCATTAAATGATCCCCTCTGGTCAATGAATGATCCCCTGTGGTCATTAAATGATCCCTTGTTGTCATTAAATGATCCCCTGTGGTCCTTAAATGATCCCCTGTGGTCATTAAATGATCCCCTGTGGTCATTAAATATCCCCTGTGGTCATTAAATGATCCCCTGTGGTCATTAAATGTTCCCATGTGGTCATTAAATGATCCCATGGGGTCATTGAATGATCCCATGTGGTTATTAAATGATCCCCTGTGGTCATTAAATGATCCCCTGTTGTCATTAAATGATCCCTTGTGGGCCTTAAATGATCCCCTGTGGTCCTTAAAAGATCCCATGTGGTCCGTAAATGACCCCCTGTTGTCCTTAAATGATTCCTTGTGGTTCTTAAATGATCCCTTGTGGTCCTTACAGGATCCCTTGTGGTCCTTAAATGACCCCCAAGGTCCTTAAATGATCCCTTGTGGTCCTTAAATTATCCCCTTTTGACCCTTAAATGATCCTCTTTGATCCTTAACTGATCTCCTGTGGTCCTTAATTAATCCCTTGTGGTCCCAATGACCACGGGTGATCATTCAATGACCACGAGTGATCATAATAAGGTCCACAAGGGTGATCATAATAAGGACCACAAGGGGGATCATAAAAGGACCACAAGGGATCACTTGTGGTCATTGAATGATCACTCGTGGTCATTTAATGACCACTTGGGTCTTTAAATTATCACATGGATGGAAATGATCTTATGTCATGAAAATATTTAGTGGGACAGTTCAGTCATCTGTGATTCAACGGTGTCTATTGGTGTCCCATTTTAATGATTTCGGTTTTAAATCCGTACTCAAGTGATGAACCAAACAAAATAAGTATAGGCTACTGTCCATACAAACAGGTGTCTACTCCAGTGCTCGGCAGATTGGTGCCAAGGACGGTATATTTTAGGTTTTTCAAGATGGCAGAATTAGTGGAAAATGACACCCCGTTCATCTTTCTAGCTCACCTGGATTGTAATCAACGAATTTGACCGATTAGCAGTATTCCAGTATGCTAAATGAATTATACATTCAAGTTGATATTATACTACAATACAAGAGTATAATATTGCTTACACGCTTATTCATACACGATAATTTCGTATTATATTTAAATAACATCCATTGTTTTTCCATTTTCAGTATAAAATCGTGCTATTATATCCCACACAATACGAGGAGAGGAAAAAAGAATTTTATTTTGAAGGTACTTTTCTGTTTCCGTTGTCCAACATTTCTCTCTGGCTTTGACCACAACTGACTGAAACAGATATCAATCATCATTTAATTTAAATGTATAGCCATGATTCAGATAATCATGACAAATGTCATGGGGATGACATTCATATGCGATGTTAAGGAGGTATAACTTTGTGAATGACCCTCATACTTTGCAGACAGACAATGTTCTATTTGCCTAAAGCATGGAATTATCATCTAAATCAAAAGTTAAAAAGTAAGGGACTTTTAATGTTTTACCAATTTTGAAAAGAAACTCCACCCAATGTATTAATTATCCAAGACCACTTCTTTACACATTTAAATGTCCCTAAAAATTAGCCTGGCCCACTGTAGAAACAAAGCTTTGTATTACTCATGCGTGATGCACATCATGTACTCGTCAAAATGAGAATTATTACTCAGTGATTTGAACAAGCAGCACTATAATAACAGTTTAACATAGAAAAGAATAACATATTATAGTAGTTGACAAGAGATTAATCCGTTAAACAAACAATGCTTTGCACTTTGTCTATACACAATTTTTTTCAGTATGATAAATCCGATAATTATATGATCTAAAATTCTAATGAAAGGGTATTGTGTAAAAGATGATGAAAAAACAATGGCCCTAATCTCATTTGGTTTCATGATGAGAAACATTAATGAACTTGGGAAATGATGGGTACTAATCATTTTGGGACAGTCTGAAGACCCGTACTGTACACTCTTTATGGAACAGGCCTCGTATAGAAGAGAAAAAACATGCGAGGATGTATGTGTCCTGGTATTTAAGGTGAAATAATAAGCATTTAAGACGTGTCTGAAAAATCAGAGCATTATATCCCCCAAGAATGGCCTAATAGCAGATAACGCAGTTCCAATTGACTTAACCCATCATCAGATAATGTGGTGGCAAGAAAAATATATACAAATACATCAAAATAAATGACCAATTACCACTAAAACGTCCTAATTCACACTTATGACGAAATGAGCCCAAAAAGCACCCAAAATCACCAAAAAGTACCCAAAAGTAGCCCAAAAATCCCCCAAAATGACTGTTATTGTTATTTTTAGAGATTTACCTATCACATATTCCTAATTATACCATAAGAGGTGGCGTGCAAATGTTTTACATGCCAAGTACTCCCATTTTATCAATTTCAATACCATCTAAAAGCCAAAACAAGATGGCCGCCAAAAGTAGCCCAAAAAGCGCCCAAGACACCACTTAAAAAATTCCCACCCAGAATCTTTGAAATCTATACAAAATGTTGATCAAAATATGAAATTTGTGGAGATTGTTTATAAAATGCCCGAAGGGACAAAAAATTGAACATAAGCCTATGTACTATTAGTAGGCATATGGGATTCCCCACTCTTTTAGGACATTTGTTGACAGTATGCCCTTTCTCTTTGCATTTGTAGCAGTAGGTGTCAGTAAGTGTAGACTGCTGAATATCATGATTAACCGGTTTGTGTTTTTCCGGTTCATGAGGTTTAGGCCTATTGATATGGGGGGCGCCATTATTGTCATTAGGCCTATGTGTATAAGCATTGTTCCCATGTCCTGTGACTGATTGGAATCGCTGTCGATTCGCAACCTTTCGTTCCCAGTATTCTGCGCCACCCCTATTTGCAACAAATTGGTCCGCGATTTCAGCTAACTGCTTCGCGGTTTTCGGAGCGCGGTCACGCAAATGCACTGCGAGATATTTTGGAAGCACATTCAAGGTCTGTTCCATGATCATTAGTTCACTTATATCGGTGGCATTGTTTTCATCTGCCCCGGAGTAGTGAACCCAGTTAACGAAAGTGTGCTGCAGATCATGAACCAGCTCTCGAATGGTTTCATTAGGCTGTATCTGCCTCTGCCTAAATTTGGCAAGGAATGTTTCGGAGGTTATGTTGTATTTATTCAATATCACTCCCTTCAAGATATCATAATCGTTGGCGTCATAAAATGACAAATTGGCGTAAGCCTCAAAAGCTTTCCCAGTAAGATGAGGAGCTATTCTACGCGCCCAATCTTCTTTTGGCCAACCATTGCTTTGCGCAAGGTGCTCAAATATGTATGTACATCCTCATTTGTTTGCAATTTACGGAAGTTCACTTCAGATTGGGTTCTGGACCCCCGTCATTTCGAGATCTGAAGTCCCTTGATTGCCCTTGGAACCGAAAATGTGCCTGTTCTAATTTCAATTCCTGTAATTTGACTTCCTTTTGTGCATTAATATCCGCTTTTGATTTCTCCAAATCGGCTTTAACGTGTGCCTGCATGGTGAGATATTCCATCCACATATTTGGGGGAGCCCACTGGGAATACCATCACACACCATATCAAAATCAGTGTCATTACCAGTCTGAGTAACATCATCAACTTCATCACCATGAGCGGATACACTGGGTGGACCTTCAGCAACCGGATGAGAGTCACTGTTTTCGCCCGAAAAATTTGGTTGATCGGTATGTTTACTTTTGTCCGAACGAAGGACCATATGTGATGAGGTATTGGTACTCATTTTGGCAAAAAACACACATCAAGTGAATATCAGTTATATATATATATATCAATCTGACTAAAGTATAAGGTTTGCATTGTTATATAACAAATAATGACATTACACCAAAGCACTGTGTTTACAATCGTGGGTTACCGTGTTTAAAACTGGATTTGGCGATGTATTCTGTAGCCACTGCTCCTGATAAAATGGTGCGTAGTCCTGTTATGTACACGCAAATGTTAATGCTGAATTTTCCTAAATCCAAAAATCCACAGGAAAACGTGAAATCTTGTAGATCGCCGCACTATTAAAATCACTCGGCGATATTCGCCGCACGTCGCACTGCAAAAGTCAATGCTGAATTTCCCTGAATCCACAGGAAAACATAAAACTTGTAGATCGTCGCACTATTAAAATCACTCGGCGATATTCGCCGCACGTCGCACTGCAAAAGTCAATGCTGAATTTCCCTGAATCCACAGGAAAACATAAAACTTGTAGATCGCCGCACTATTAAGACGTTGCACTGCAAAAGTCAATGCTGAATTTTCCTAAATCCATAGGAAAAATCTTAATCACTCGACGTTGTCAGGTTATAGTCGCACTGCAAAAGTCAATGCTGAATCTTTTCCTGAATCCACAGGAAAACATAAAACTTGAAGATCGCCGCACTATTAAGACGTTGCACTGCAAAAGTCAATGCTGAATTTTCCTAAATCCATAGGAAAAAATCTTAATCACTCGACGTTGTCAGGTTGTAGTAGATAAACTTCGATGGAAGAGTTCTGGTTTAGGCTGCAACCATGTAAGGAAGAAGATTGATAGTAATCCAACTATCAACCCAATTTCCCTGGATGAAATAACTGAAATGAGACCTAGTCTGCAAGGAGCGTTGACTTCACCAACATAAATACTAGGACACATCAAATATACTTAGAGTCCATATCCAAACTCTGAGTGCTTTTAAATTGTTTTTCTAGCGATTTCAAAGCGCTTTTCCAACGAAATACCGTTGGAAAAGCGCTTTTCCAACGGTATTTCGTTGGAAAAGCGCTTTGAAATCGCTAGAAAAACAATTTAAAAGCACTCAGAGTTTGGATATGGACCCTTATTACAATATATTTATTTGTTACTTCTCCATTCTTTTATTGTAACGGAAATTGAACCGGAGACCGCGAGGCAAGATGATGACTTGTTGCCTCAATCAAGTCCTAGACGAATCTGATCTAATAAATGGGATGTAACCCATCTGGAAATATTAGACTAAAATAGCAGTGACCAGAATTAACCAATCAGAGCATGAATAAGTTGCATGTTAATTTAGCTGGCCTGATTGATGACTGTTTATCCTTTATGGATAGTTACATTGTGACATGTAGATCATTGACCCTAAGGTCAATGTATAGATGAAAGAGGAACTTTGTTAGAAACCACAATACACCAATGGACAATAAAGATAATCCTTGTTTCTCAGTAACATCTTAATGATGTGGTTTACAGGAAACAACATGTCAAAGTTTTGATTAATGAACAGTGGTCTAGAGCTAAGATGTTCTCTTCAATTGTTCTCTTAATAACACCCTCTATAGGGATTGATGTATGTTTATCCTTTATGGATAATTATATACACAGGACATAACAATTGGTAACGGTCTAATTTCTCATGATGTGCGATTGGCTATGGCCTGTATTGGAAATGTGTTTGCTTCGTGTATCCAAATAGCTTACAATTGTATATTAGCCTAGCTATAACAAGCTATAAAAAGTGACATCTCTGACGCTGTCGTTAGAGAACAATAGAAAAGTCACTTCGACTCTCCAGAGGGCGTTATCTGCTACCTTTGACTGGGTTCGCGGGGTTAATCATATTAATGAGCAAATATGCAAATGAGGTAAGTGTCCCCTCCTATTATATATACTCCTTAATCATTTTTTTTTCTCTTTCCAGCCCGTTTATAGGGACTTTTTTATTTTATGACATACAACAATAGATTAACAAAATACAAAAATAACACTACACAAAATACATCAAATACAGACAAGGCATCAACATTCAGACGCCACAAGTGCCAGACAAAGTTTTACTAGGCGCATAAGGGCCTAATGCTATTTTTTTTATAAAGAAAACATTATGAAAACAATATTATGAAAACAATATCCCCCATCTTTTGTTATGGGATGCCATTCTATTATTCCTTTCTGCAATAACTTTCTCTGATTTTTCAGTCATTTTCACCAATGCTTTAAAGACATAAATACTAAGTTTCTTTTCTTCAACTCTGCATCTATAAATATAACGTTTTGCCAAAAGAATAATTATATTTTTGAAAAAAATCGAAATCTTCATTAAATAAGCCAAGACATATATTCTGAAAACTCACATTGAAAAAGATATTTAGCCCAGTATTTATCCATGCACTAAGATTGCTCCAAAAATCTGTTGTTACATGACACTCCCACATGAGATGTTTTGCTGTTTCTCTATTCACCTTGCAGAAACTACATATATCGGTATCTATTAAACCAATTCTAAACACAAAATAGTTTGTTGGTAGAATATTATGAATATAACGAAACTGGAAATATCTTGTACAGGGTGTCCCAAAAGTCTATGCACGACTTTGAAGCTTTGTATTTCACAAAATATAAGTCGTATTGAAAATATGAATACATATTTAGAAAGAGGAGATGTGGGAAATACTTTTGATACCAAATATTGGAGTAACATCTGTTTGTAATGTAGAAGAAAAATATGTATACTGCAAAAATGTAATTTTATACTTCGGAGGAATAAAGTTCATAAATCCATACCTATTGAGATTAACAAAAAGACGGGTAGAGTTGGTTACACGGAAAGTGATCCGTCAAATGCAATATTTAAAATTTTACCTTACAGTGATCCCATTCATAATAACAAACTATGTCACACATAATGTTCGTTTCTATAGTGAAATCTAGTTTAAATGTTTTGTTTGATCTGAATTTTGTATGGAAACTTCTTCAATTCCTTACGCATAATTCTGTGAACAGTTGATCTTTTAATCTTGTTTTCTGCGGAAATTCGGCGAATAGATCTCTTTGGTCTTATAACACCAATGTGACTTGTTGATCAATCAGTCTTTTTTCTACCACATCTAGACAAATCATGCACAGTTCCTGTGTTCAAAAATGTATCCACCAACTTCAGAAAGGATATTCTTCCTGGTGCGCGTTTCACTTTGAAATGTTTTCTGAACTTTTGTTGAGAAATTTGAACTGAATTTATTTCAGCGTAGAACCATACAATTTGTATTCGATTATCTATGCTGTAAACCATCTTGAATGAAGACTTTTGCTGTGCAATGTTGTCTACTGCGCCTATTTATGTTGTGAGTGACCGAGTTTGGTAATAACATTAATGTTTCAAGGTAAGCAGTGTGAACTGTGACTAATGCGCAACGTTGCTTTCATACCGTTAATTTATGCGCATCTGGTTTTAGCAACAGTGTGTGGTACTTGGTATCGGTAGGTCTCACACGGCCAAAAACTTTCAACCAGTTTTATAATGTTGGTGGTTCACCAATAGGGTTGTGTTTGGTATCAAAATAATTCCCCAAATCTCGTCTATCAAAATATGGTTAAATTTATACCATATGATTTATATTTTATGAGATATGACTCTTCAAAAACGTGCATAGACTTTTGGGACACCCTGTATATGAGTCCATACAGCATTTAAAAGCTAATGAGTACACTTCCTTCCAGTCAGTAATTGGCTGTGACAAATCAATATCAAATTGAGCCTTGCCTTCCCAGTACTGCTTCGCATTTGATATTACATGGTACCTTATCTTTTCATAGGCAAATTTACAGACTCTTTTTGTTAATAAAATATCCGTTATCAGCTGTTCATTCCTTTCATAATTACCAGTCAACGTAAATAACTTAGAACATGACTCCTTTAAATTCTTTTTGATACTTTGAACAATTCCAAAATATTCCTAAAAGTAGTTTTCACAGCATGATACTTCTTGTTGAATTCCATGAAACTCATTAAATGGTCGGATTCAATTAAATCTGATAGAAAAATAATATTACTGTTACTCCAACTTCTATAAAAGACAGTTTTTTTACCAATCTTAATTTTGAAATTATACCATATAATTTTATCAACAATCTCGTACTTTTTACGTAACTTCAACCATCCTTTCAAAATATCTTTCAAAAAACTGTTGCTAATTTTATTTACATCTAAATCACACACGCTAGCTGGCTCACATTGCCAAATCCGATCACCACCAATTTTCTTAATTTCATTATCAAACAAAATCTTCCACTTGCCCTCATTATTAGGGTCAACAAACCTTTTAACCCATGATATTTTAATAGAATCTTTATAATCATAGATGTTAGTCATATTTAAACCACCTTCATCAACTTTATTGTAGTTGTTTATTTTGTCTTGTTTACCATTCCAAATAAATTTGAAAAACACCTTTTCAATTTTTTTCAAAAATGAATCAGGAGGATTTGGTAGAACAGATGATAAATACGTGAGCTGAGAAATAGCTAATGATTTAATAACTAACACTCTTCCTATAGGGGTAAGACCCCTTTGTAACCAAATGTTTAAGATTTTATTTAATTTCTGAAACTGGACCTCATAATTCAACTCAAAAAGTAGTAGTTTGTTCAGAGAAATATTCACTCCCAAGAATTTGACAGGGCCCTTAGACCAGATTAGTTTAGCATCTGGATGTAAAATGGTCTCATCATTCTTTAAATCACCTATCTTTAAAACTGATGATTTAGAATAATTTACACTTAAACCAGATATTTTGCTGAAAGATTTAAGAACCTTAAGAGATTGCACGAGGGAATCCTTTGAGCCATCCAGGATAAGAGTGGTATCATCTGCATATTGTGTTAACTTAACAGACTCATTCCCCTTAATATTAATACTTTTAATGTACTTATTTTTACGATTTGCAATGGCCAAGATCTCCGCGCAAATTATGAAAATGTAACAACTTAAGGGGCATCCTTGACGAAGACCACGTGATAAATCAAAATAGTTTGAGACAACGCCCATGTTTGTAACACAACTTCTGATGTTGGTGTAAAAAAGAGTGACCCATTTTTTTGCATCACCTCCAAATCCAAACATACCCAAACAGTTTTGAACAAAATTCCACTCAAGTTTATCATATGCTTTTTCAAAATCCAAGAACAGAAGCAACCCAGGAAGACTCTCATTATCTACATACTCAATAATGTCAAGTATTAACCTTACATTTTCACCTATATATCGATTTGACAAAAAACCAGTTGATCGGGTGAAATAACTGAATTGAGAACTTTTTTAAAACGATTTTCAATAGCTTTAGATACAACTTTATAATCTACATTAAGCAGGCTGATGGGTCTCCAATTTTTCAAGAATTTATTATCGCGGGGTTAATCATATTAATGAGCAAATATGCAAAGGAGGTAAGTGTCCCCTCCTATTTTATATACTCCTTAATCATGCTGTCATATAGTGTACACGTTTATCCGAGTACGCTCACACAATTTTAAATTGTGTCTCAAAGCAATTTTTAACTTTAATTTTACAAAATATTAACATACAGGGTGACCCAATTAAAAGTTTACCCACTTTCTGTAACCTGAGGTCGTGGTATTTATTTTATTATGAAGAATGGGTAATGGAGCATCTACCCTGAACAAATTATTTGTTTTGGTTGAGTGGTTTGCAAGATATGGTCCATTGAACATTACTTCAGCAAAACAAACTGTCCACGGACACTGTTTAAAGCTGGCTACGCCACTGATTCGCGCATGTTGGGTGTACCGGCCGCGCCCGTGTCCGCATTGCGGCGTTGGTCACACTCTCGATTATAGTTCGGCGTGGCCCCTCGCTACACGGCTCCTCACGGCGGAATTATCATCACATCAAACCACTTCTGGATCAATCAATGCATTATCGGCTGCTATAGTCAAAATCAAATATTTTATACTAAGGGATAAAGGGATCTGTGATATACCAAGCCGTCAAAGAATGACACGCGGCTGCACCTTTTCCGTGAACTTTTCCTGATTGATCTTTTCCAACACAAACTGACCGGAGCCCGGGGATTAGATCTACGGTCGATTAGCGCATTACAAGAAGTTGTGTCACTTGCATTGCAGCACATAATCATCAGGAATTTGTAGGAACGATCATATTACTGACTTCAACAGCGCCCGGGCATCGTTCGGGTACCATTTGATTATCACTCAGGTCGTGTCAGTATGAAATTAGGTAAAACACTCCGACATAACATTAAAACCAACGGAGATTCAAATATTACGGCCGTTCGTGTCCCCTACGGTCTGGTACTTTCATTTTCGACTTCACAAATGACGGGTGTTTTTTTTAATATTCATCGATATGATTATTCATTGTATATTCATTAACGTTGTCGAGTTGGAGAGTTCTAACAATACAGAGACGGGGGACTGGCATGACTCGGAGTGGACGTGGCAGGAAAACGGTAGGCAATTACCACACGCTGCTGTCAATCACACAGGCGCGCGAAAACGCCAAAGTAGGTGGGCGCAGCTTTGGATAAATCTATGGAATGTAGACGAACTGCATTGAATTCTGATTATATTTAAAATACAATGATTGTATAATGATAACATTTCTATGTCTTGTCATTGCACAGGGTTTGACTCCATTACACCAGGCAGCTAGTCAGTCACCAGGTGGTGAGTGCTGCATTGTTCTACTGGTTCATAAGGCTGACATAGAGGCTAAGACTAACAGTGTAAGTGTATCACTTGAATATGAACTAAGAATTGATTATGATTACTACATTTTTATTTTTTTAATTTTTTTATTATTTATTAATGTGATTTTCTTCTCAATTGTATTTAGGGTATATGGATTATATTTATAATACAATGATTATATAATGATAACATTTCTACGTCTACTGGATGCTAAGGCTGACATAGAGGCTAGGGATAAATATGTTGGTGTGTCACTTGAATATGGACATACAAATTAATTATGTTCACTAAACGTTATGCATTTTGTATTTACTGAATTTGTAATATTATTAACAAACTTCATTAGTATAATTATACAGCATGCATAATATTTAGTTAACATGATTTATTTTTGGAAAAATATTAGGCTGACATAGAGGCTAGTGATAAAGATGTAAGTGTATCAATTGAATATGGACTCAAGAATTAATTATGTTACTAAATGTGATGCATTTTGTATTTGTTTAATCTATTTTATTATTTATGTGATTTGTATTTTAATTTCTATTTGCGTATATGGAATATATTATAATACAATGAATCTATAACAATCGAATACAAATATATGCGTTTTTATATATAGTGCAGCGCATTCATGGAGGCCGCCATTTTTATCTTTACGCATTATAGCTGCTCTCAATCACGCCAATTCGTTACCTTTTTCTTGAATAACATACCCAGTTCATCTTTGAATGATCATAATTGTGGCTTAATCTCGATTCCATATGCTCTTTTTTAGGTTCAATTGACCCAAATAACATGATGTCATTTTGTACTGACAAACCCGAGCCTATGTACAAATTTGGCCCATTTTTGCGATTTATACTCGTTTTTTCTCCTTTTGCCATCGATACTTGTTTTCTTTTCGTCGGTGAGAATCTAGTTAATATATTTAACTACCCGATTCAGAAGTAATAAGTTTTACAATTCACTTCAACTCATACAAATTCACCGCAAACAAAAAACTTCAAAAAATCTATCATCGCAGTATACTTTACTGTGTACATCGGGGCACTGGTATACTAAAAAACAAAAATGGCGGCTCCCGGTAGTCGGACACAAACAAAAAAAACCCTGTTTTTTATTCGATATTACCGACTGTAAAATGATAACATATCCATGCGTTGTCATTTCACAGGGTATGACTCCATACACTATGCAGCTCGATAGTAATCAGTTATAATTATGGTTTATATTTATAATACAATGATTATATATTGATAACATTTCTATGTCTTGTAATTTCACAGGGTTTGACTCCATTGCACTTTGCCGCTATTCATTCATCAGTTGAATGCTGCAAGGTTCTACTGGATGCTATGGTAGACATAGAGGCTAAGACTATACATGTAAGTGTATTTCTGTTTACTAAATGTGATGCATTTTGCATTTACTTAATCTATTTTATCATTTATTATTTATTTATGTTTTTTTAATTTTATTCTAATGAGCGTATATGGAATATATTGATAATACAATGATTATATAATGATAACAATATCCATGTCTTGTCATCTCACAGGGCCAAACTCCATTACACTTTGCACCTAATCAGTTATCAGGTGGTGAATGCTGCAAGGTTCTACTGGCTGCTAATGCTAATATAGGAGCTAGCGATGAAGATGCAAGTGTATAACTTAAATATGGACTAATCATTAATTATGTTTACTAAATATGATGCATTTTGTATTTACTTAATTTATTTTGTTATTTATTATTTATTCATGTAATTTGTATTTTAATTGTATTAGTGTATATGGAATATATTTATAATACAATGCTATTATATAATGATAACATATCCATGTCTTGTCATTTCACAGGGCCGGACTCCATTACACAATGCAGCTAGTAAGTCATCAGGTGAATGCTGCAAGGTTCTACTGGATGCTAAGGCTGACATAGAGGCAAGCGATGAAAAGGTAAGTGTATCACTTGAATATAGACTTACGAATTCATTATGTTCACTAAATGTGATGCATTTTGTATTTACTTAATTTATTTTATTATTTATGTGGTTTGTATTTTAATTGTATTAGCGTATAGGGAATATATTTATAATACAATGATTATATATTGATAACATATCTACGTTTTGTCATTTCTCAGGGTTTGACTCCTTTACACTATGCAGCTATTGCGTCATCAGTTGAATGCTGCAAGATTCTACTGGATGCTAAGGCTAACATAGAGGCTAGGGATAAAAATGTTAGTGTATCACTTAAATATAGACTTACTTATAGAATTCATTATGTTAACAAAATATGATGCATTGTATCACTTGAATATGGACTAAAAATTAAGAATGTTAAGTTTACCCAATATGATGCATTTTGTATTTATTTAATATGTTATATTATTCATTATTTATTGATGTGATTTTTATTTTTATTGTATTAGCGTATATGGAATATAGTTATAATACAATTATTTTATATTGATAACATTTATATGTCTTGTCATTTCACAGGGTTGGACTCCATTGCACTCTGCAGCTAACCAGTCATCAGGTGGTGAATGCTGCATGATTCTACTGGTTCATAAGGCTGATATAGAGGCTAGGGATAAAGATGTAAGTATATCACTCGAATATGGACTAAGAATTGATTATCTTCACTAAATGTGATGCAATTCGTATTAATTTCATTAATTTTATTATTTATTGATGTGATTTTTTTTAATTGTATTTAGCGTATAGTTATGGATTATATATTTATAATACAATGATTTTATATTGATAACATTTATATGTCTTGTCATTTCACAGGGTTGGACTCCATTGCACTCTGCAGCTAACCAGTCATCAGGTGGTGAATGCTGCAAGGTTCTACTGGTTTATAAGGCTGATATAGAGGCTAGGGATAAAAATGTAAGTATATCACTCAAATATGGACTAAGAATTGATTATGTTTACTAAATGTGATGCAATTCGTATTAATTTCATTTATTTTATTATTTATTGATGTGATTTTTTAAATTGTATTTAGCGTATAATTATGGATTATATATTTATAATACAATGGTTATATAATGATAACATGTCCTTGTCATGTTATTTCACAGGGTTTGACTCCATTGCACTATGCCGCTGGTCCGTCGTCGGTTGAATGCTGCAAGGTTCTACTGGATGCTAAGGCTGATATAGAGGCTAGGGATACAAACGTACGTGTAACACTTGAATATGGACTAAGAATCAATTATGTTTATTAAATCAGTTGAATGCTGCAAGATTCTACTGGTTGATAAACCTGATATAGAGGCTAAGACTAACAATGTAAGTGTATCACTTGAATATGGACTAAGAATTGATTATGTTTACTACATGTGATGCATTTTGAATTATTTTAATTTATTTTATTATTGATTTTATTGATTTTTTTCTCAATTGTATTTAGCGTTTATGGATTATATTTATAATACAATGATTATATGAAGAGCTTAGTACCACTAAAAGTGAAATAGGAGAAAAGCAACGTGTTTTAAAATGAGTATGTTGCACCTCTTCGATTAAGCTAATTTTCTGTCATATGAAAGATACCATGCGTGGAGGCTTAAAAATTGGTTTGATTTCATTTTTTGATTTTCACTGTATTTCCTAAGTCTTTCTTTATTTTCGGAAATCAGTGGAGTTAGCGCCTTTGGATCAAAAATGTTTCGACCAATTTTTAAAAACCACTTTACCAAGCAATCTTTATTTCCAAATAATGTACACCTGGAAGCCAATATCAAATCACATTGAAAACAGAAAACCGCATTCAAATACCTTTTTAATTATACATTTTTGATATTTTGTGAGAAAACTGAAAATGTGGACAATTTGGCACATTTTTTTAATTAACAACAATTTTGTTCGTTAATGTCCGGTATAATATACATATATTGGGAATGAAGTACCTTAATTAGGACATTATGTATAAAACGATAGTAGATATTTCTTATATCTATTGTTAAAACTTCTGACTGATTTACAATGACGAATATCGTCATTAATGTCATTCCACTCCAATGGTCCCTGTCTTCTAATAGTATGTCTAGCAAGATCAGTTCTAAATTTGGGCGGTCTATAAAGATGTGAAAACCTTGTTCCATAGGAGTAGAAGACATCTGATTCATTACAGTAATGAGAAAATAAATCGGGTAACATATTATTTGCAAATGTATACATAAAAATAGCCTTCTGTAGCCTATGAATGTCATAAATAGTGAGGGTTTTCAATTTTGCAAACAAAGGGGTAGAATGAGCTAGGTAATGTGAATTTGAACAAAGACGAATAATTTTCTTTTGTTTCACATGAATTGAATTAAGGTTGCAGTTGTTAGAATCAGCCCATATGATATTGCAATAATGAAGATGGGGCTTGTATCAAGCGAAAATAAGATATGAGGTGACAATGTGTGTTTTAAACCCCTTTGAACCCTGAACGCGCCAGGCAATGTGTACCGCTGACCCTGGCCATTCCGGGGGTAACGCACAAAATATTGATTTTTGCAGGAAATGGATAAAACAATACTAAACTTGTTCCGAATCATCTGTAATATTATACAATCATATAAAAACAATAACAGGTTACTTGGATTGTGCTTTCAGGACAAAAATAAATAAAAATGGCGATATTTTGGACCCCAAAACCCACCTGTACACCGATACTGATACTGATACTGATACTGATACATTACCTCAAATACATGAAAAGCTTATGACTTCCATCAATGCCCATTCAATGCCCGGGTCTCAAAATCATCTGAAATGCCAGAACTATCACCTAAACAAATCCTAAGCAGTATCACTATCGTCCATCATGTCCAAAACACGCCACATTTCAATGTCATTTTGATGCGAAAAGACACGGAAAAACAGCATGCAAAATGCGCTGGTAGAATCACTCGTCAATTGAAAACAACAAGCCTCTGAACTTTGACCCGGCAATTTTTAGATGCGC
The DNA here is from genome assembly GCA_035610835.1 of Ophiura sarsii. Classification (NCBI taxonomy): domain Eukaryota; kingdom Metazoa; phylum Echinodermata; class Ophiuroidea; order Amphilepidida; family Ophiuridae; genus Ophiura; species Ophiura sarsii. The sequence goes on from CM069456.1 coordinate 3,822,752, forward strand.
AGTAGGCTTATCTATGTAATCAAACCACTTTGGACATCCTACACTGAGCCTATAGTCCGTCTCATATGGTTGATTTCATACATACCTGTAAGCCGTTACACCGTCTCGACGGGAATACGGTACACATATGCGTAAGCCGGTCTGGCGTCTCGTCGGGTTCAAAGGGTTTTAAGCGAAAAAGGATTCTCGAGTATTTTGAGACCATATTTGTAATATGAGTATTATGGCGTTGCCAATTTAGTGATTCGTCAAGAAGAACACCTAGAAATGTTGTGCTCGAAACTTTAACAATTGGAATATTATTTATTGTTATGCCATTATAATTATTAATTCGTGTATCATACCTGCTTTTAAAATGCATAAATGTAGTTTTATCAACATTTAGGGATAACTTATTACCCTCTAGCCATGTAGATATTTTGGTAAGCTCAAAATTAGCAGTGTTGATAAGATCGGTAATGTTGCTGTCAGAGGCAAGTAAGTTTGTGTCATCGGCAAAGATTAAAAATTTAAAGAAATTACTTGAAAAACAATATCATTTATGTAAATAATAAACAGAAGGGGACCTAAGATCAAGCCTTGTGGAACTCCACGGGATAAATCTAAAGTAGACGAAAAATGGCGGGCGAAGACAGTAAATTGAGATTTGTTGGTTAGGTAACTTCTGAACCAGTCCAAGGCATTCCCACGGACACCATAGTGGTTAATAGAATATCATGATTTATTGTGTCAAAGGCCTTGGAGAGGTCCAAGAAAATACCTAATGAGAATTTGTTGTTATCGAGATCAGTAATAATTTTATTGTATGCCTCAAGTTTAGCCATATATAATGAATGATTGGAACGAAAACCAAACTGACAGTCCTGTAAAAGATGAAAGCGATTAACATAACTAAATAGTCTTTTGTCCATAATACGTTCCAAGATTTTAGAGAAAGCAGGGAGGACAGAAATGGGCCTATAATTGTGAAAATCTTGACGATCACCTTTTTGAAAGATAGGAACAACTTTGGAAATGTTAAGCTTTGTTGGTACAATACCCGAGCTCAATGATAAATTCAATATATGGAAAAGAGGATTAGCAATGAGATCACTAACAGCTTTTATAACACCGGGTTTAATATCATCACAACCGCAGCTGGTTCCTGATTTAAGAGTTTTACATAAAGTTCAACAACTCCCCCATACTTTAAGTACAGTAACAAAGCGTTGTTGATTTGAGATAAACTCACTGTTCATATGCAAATTACTAGGATAGCGAGCCTTATTTGGAAACCGCAAAATTGTAAACAAAACAAAAATGTTCGCAAAATGTGTTCATTTTTTCGGCGTATAAATGCATTTCGCCATGCAATCCTTAAAGCTAGAAAATAGCTTTATATACCGAAATGTAACTATATCCCTGAGGAAAATATTTTTGGCGAGGGCCATATGTAACGGTTCACTACTAAAGCCACAATTTTAGCCGAACCGTCGCTACCTGAGCACAAAAGAATCGCCATTTTTGCATCATCGCGGTGAAATGTGTTCGCTTTGATCTACATGGACCGTATCACTATTGAAACGGAGGGGTGTGTTTTGATTTGATACAAATATTCTATAAACATGTATCAAAATGTGTTGTGTGAATTAAACGCATTCTTGATTTAATTTTTCTCTGAATGTTAAAGGTGGTGTGTGAATAAAATGCTATTTACAAAATATTTTTTAATTTCACAATTACTTGCGAAACAATTTGTATTCTCTAATGTTTACCTTTTGTAACCCAGCCCATTCTGAAGTTCCATCGCCCGTTTACGGGGAACGGACGATGTCCAAATAAGGGCCTAATTATAATAAACGTAAACTTTTTTTCTCGATTTTTATAAAGAGCAGCTATTTTTTTAATGTCAAATTAAGCCTACTAAAACAAGTGTTATACTTGTTTTCATTAATTATCCAAAACGATATTTACATTTGAATGATGTAAATATGTTTGGTCGTTGTTGAACCCCATTGTCTTCGTCGTTGTTTATCTTGAATCGACAACGGTAAGACGGGTTTGTTTTGCTCGGGCTTAGCTGCCCCTCGCAAAATAAACCCGTCTTACCGTTGTCGATTCAAGATAAACAACTCCGAAACCTTATTGAACCCCTAAATATAATTTCATCGCTATCTGTTGGTGTAACGAAAAAAAAGTCCTTTGGAGAGGTAGCTTTATTCAAGAAATGATGAAAACTAGTATTCGCGGGTGGAATTTTATTAGCGAGAGTAAGACCAATATTTGCAAAGTATGAGTTAAAGTTGTTCGCAATCTCAACTGGATCAGTGATGTCAATGTTATTGATATTGAATGACGTTGGAGGTTTGGGCCTACCATGTCGATTGAGGATACTTTTTAATATATTCCATGTTTGTTTTGTATCACCTTTGCAGGCATGTAGTTTTTCGGTATAATAGTTTTTCTTAGAGGTGCGAATCACAGTAGTAATGATATTGCGGTACTTTATATGTTCTTTATTTGTGACCGTTGCATGACCCACATACTCTCTATACCGCTTTTGCTTGCGATTAATGGCTTTAAGAATAGCTGAAGTAATCCATGGCTTGCGAGGGATATTTTTGGGGTTGATGAACCGTTGTTGTACCTCAATGGAAAATATTGTAAATATCGATGAATTTCACCACATTCTGAAATCAATTTATAACACGTTAGTTCTTCCACACATCAGCTACTGCAACATCATTTGGGCTTCGAATTACCAGTCTAGACTCACCAGCTTAAATATCACTTATAAATGGGCCATTCGCACAATAACAAACTCACGTCGTTGGGCACACACCTTACCTCTCTTTTACAATCTCAAAACATCAAAAATCACCGATATCAACCAGCTTCAAACGGCACTGTTTATGCATGACTTCTTCATATTACACTAGCAATGGTAACTTAGGTTGGGTTAGGAGGTAAAATCACACGGGGATCGGAAGGAGAAAGGAAAAAATAAAATAAAATAAAATATGACAGTGTATATGATGAACACTTAGCCATGGTTGAATACGTATGCATGAAAGCAATGGGTTAGGGCCACAAAGGCATGGCTAAGATAGTCATCAAGTTGTTTAGTGAACATAATTAAGGCAATAGGGCATATTCAATCAACATTAATGGTCATTGAAATATAAATTACTGTACATCATGTATCATGACGACAACATCAAACCATAGCATACGCGGGGAAAGCGGAACGAGAATGTGCCAGGCGCTAGGAGTAGTGCAAATATTGACATGGTTGGATGTATCATCATGTAGTGAACATACATATAATAATTATAATAATTAGTCCTGAAGAAAAGAATAGTTCAATTTGACAACAAATCATGCGATCATAATAATGACAACCTCACCATTATGTCAAACCACAGTGGTCAAACTATGTACACGTATGGAGCCCATCGAGTAAAACATTCACAAATGATTGTACATGGTCATCAAGTCTATTTAGTGAAACTGTATAAACATGACAACAGATCATTGAGCATGATGAAATCACGATTATAAGACCAAGTGATGCTAACAATTGTTCCAATTGTCATTATGACACGTTATGGTTAGATGATCAGCATAATAATAATGTCTATCAAGTAAATGGTATAGTAATCCAGGAGTAAAGTGTACAATACGATGTCGGAAGGAGAAAGGAGAAAATAAATAAATAAATAAACATGACAGTGTATAATATGATGACCACTTAGCCATGGTTGAATACGTATGCATGAAAGCAATGGGTTAGGGCCACAAAGGCATGGCTAAGATAGTCATCAAGTTGTTTAGTGAACATAATTAAGACAATAGGGCATATTCAATCAACATTAATGGTCATTGAAATATAAATTATTGTACATCATGTATCATGACGACAAGAACATCAAACCATAGCATACGCGGGAAAGCGGAACGAGAATGTGCCAGGCGCTTGGAGTAGTGCAAATGTGGACATGGTTGGATGTGTCATCATGTTGTGAACATACATATAATAATTAGTCCTGAAGAAAAGAATAGTTCAATTTGACAACAAATCATACGATCATAATAATGACAACTTCACCATTTTGTCAAGTAGGGTTCTACTGGATGCTAAGGCTGATATAGAGGCTAGGGATAAAAACGTACGTGTAACATTTGAATATGGACTAAGAATCAATTATGTTTATTAAATCAGTTGAATGCTGCAAGATTCTACTGGTTGATAAACCTGATATAGAGGCTAAGACTGACAATGTAAGTGTATCACTTGAATATGGACTAAGAATTGATTATGTTTAGTACATGTGATGCATTTTGTATGTATTTAATTTATTTTATTATTTATTTATATGATTTTTCCTCAATTGTATTAGCGTATATGGATTATATTTATAATCATATAATACAATCATTATAAAATGATAACATTTCTACGTCTTGTTATTTCACAGGGTTTGACTCCATTGCACTATGCCGCTGGTCAGTCGTCGGTTGAATGCTGCAAGGTTCTACTGGATGCTAAGGCTGATATAGAGGCTAGGGATAAAGACGTAAGTGTATCATTTGAATATAGACTTACGAATTCATCATGTTCACTAAATGAAATGCATTTTGTATTTATTTTATTTGTTATATTTATTCATAATTTATTTGTTGGTATTTTGTATTTCATTCTAATTAGCGTATATAAAATATATTTATAATACACTGATTATATATTAATTGACTGACTAAAAAATCCTAAACATTGTTATGTTATCAAGTAAAGTGGCTGAAGTAGGGGTTATCCTAGTAGGTCTATTGATCAGAGGGTACATGTTAGAGTTATGAATGGTGTTAATGAAATCATTAATAATATTGATGTTATCATGTTACAATAAATCGAAATTAAAATCACCGGATAAGTAGCATTGTTTGTTTTCGTTGGTAATTTTGTTAAGACATTGATCGAGATCAGAGATAAATAAATTGGCATCAGTACGATGAGCACGATAGATATTACCAACGATAACATTCTTGCTAGCGGGTTTTAAAATTTCAATAAAAATCGATTCAGAATGGTAATTTACTGACGGCTGTGCAATGAGATTGAGATCCTTCCTTTAGCAATATGATACAGAGTTGTGCACATAAATAGCAGACCCACCACTTCTTCTATCAATGCGAGGTGATGGTGATGTTGGTGTAAAAAAGAGTGACCCATTTTTTTGCATCACCTCCAAATCCAATCATACCCAAACAGTTTTGAACAAAATTCCACTCAAGTTTATCATATGCTTTTTCAAAATCCAAGAACAGAAGCAACCCAGGAAGACTCTCATTATCTACATACTCAATAATGTCAAGTATTAACCTTACATTTTCACCTATATATCGATTTGACAAAAAACCAGTTGATCGGGTGAAATAACTGAATTGAGAACTTTTTTAAAACGATTTTCAATAGCTTTAGATACAACTTTATAATCTACATTAAGCAGGCTGATGGGTCTCCAATTTTTCAAGAATTTATTATCGCGGGGTTAATCATATTAATGAGCAAATATGCAAAGGAGGTAAGTGTCCCCTCCTATTTTATATACTCCTTAATCATGCTGTCATATAGTGTACACGTTTATCCGAGTACGCTCACACAATTTTAAATTGTGTCTCAAAGCAATTTTTAACTTTAATTTTACAAAATATTAACATACAGGGTGACCCAATTAAAAGTTTACCCACTTTCTGTAACCTGAGGTCGTGGTATTTATTTTATTATGAAGAATGGGTAATGGAGCATCTACCCTGAACAAATTATTTGTTTTGGTTGAGTGGTTTGCAAGATATGGTCCATTGAACATTACTTCAGCAAAACAAACTGTCCACGGACACTGTTTAAAGCTGGCTACGCCACTGATTCGCGCATGTTGGGTGTACCGGCCGCGCCCGTGTCCGCATTGCGGCGTTGGTCACACTCTCGATTATAGTTCGGCGTGGCCCCTCGCTACACGGCTCCTCACGGCGGCATTATCATCACATCAAACCACTTCTGGATCAATCAATGCATTATCGGCTGCTATAGTCAAAATCAAATATTTTATACCAAGGGATAAAGGGATCTGTGATATACCAAGCCGTCAAAGAATGACACGCGGCTGCACCTTTTCCGTGAACTTTTCCTGATTGATTTTTTCCAACACAAACTGACCGGAGCCCGGGGATTAGATCTACGGTCGATTAGCGCATTACAAGAAGTTGTGTCACTTGCATTGCAGCACATAATCATCAGGAATTTGTAGGAACGATCATATTACTGACTTCAACAGCGCCCGGGCATCGTTCGGGTACAATTTGATTATCACTCAGGTCGTGTCAGTATGAAATTAGGTAAAACACTCCGACATAACATTAAAACCAACGGAGATTCAAATATTACGGCCGTTCGTGTCCCCTACGGTCTGGTACTTTCATTTTCGACTTCACAAATGACGGGTTTTTTTTAATATTCATCGATATGATTATTCATTGTATATTCATTAACGTTGTCGAGTTGGAGAGTTCTAACAATACAGAGACGGGGGACTGGCATGACTCGGAGTGGACGTGGCAGGAAAACGGTAGGCAATTACCACACGCTGCTGTCAATCACACAGGCGCGCGAAAACGCCAAAGTAGATGGGCGCAGCTTTGGATAAATCTATGGAATGTAGACGAACTGCATTGAATTCTGATTATATTTAAAATACAATGATTGTATAATGATAACATTTCTATGTCTTGTCATTGCACAGGGTTTGACTCCATTACACCATGCAGCTAGTCAGTCGCCAGGTGGTGAGTGCTGCATTGTTCTACTGGTTCATAAGGCTGACATAGAGGCTAAGACTAACAGTGTAAGTGTATCACTTGAATATGAACTAAGAATTGATTATGATTACTACATTTTTATTTTTTTTATTTTTTTATTATTTATTAATGTGATTTTCTTCTCAATTGTATTTAGGGTATATGGATAATATTTATAATACAATGATTATATAATGATAACATTTCTACGTCTACTGGATGCTAAGGCTGACATAGAGGCTAGGGATAAATATGTTGGTGTGTCACTTGAATATGGACATACAAATTAATTATGTTCACTAAACGTTATGCATTTTGTATTTACTGAATTTGTAATATTATTAACAAACTTCATTAGTATAATTATACAGCATGCATAATATTTAGTTAACATGATTTATTTTTGGAAAAATATTAGGCTGACATAGAGGCTAGTGATAAAGATGTAAGTGTATCAATTGAATATGGACTCAAGAATTAATTATGTTACTAAATGTGATGCATTTTGTATTTGTTTAATCTATTTTATTATTTATGTGATTTGTATTTTAATTTCTATTTGCGTATATGGAATATATTATAATACAATGAATCTATAACAATCGAATACAAATATATGCGTTTTTATATATAGTGCAGCGCATTCATGGAGGCCGCCATTTTTATCTTTACGCATTATAGCTGCTCTCAATCACGCCAATTCGTTACCTTTTTCTTGAATAACATACCCAGTTCATCTTTGAATGATCATAATTGTGGCTTAATCTCGATTCCATATGCTCTTTTTTAGGTTCAATTGACCCAAATAACATGATGTCATTTTGTACTGACAAACCCGAGCCTATGTACAAATTTGGCCCATTTTTGCGATTTATACTCGTTTTTTCTCCTTTTGCCATCGATACTTGTTTTCTTTTCGTCGGTGAGAATCTAGTTAATATATTTAACTACCCGATTCAGAAGTAATAAGTTTTACAATTCACTTCAACTCATACAAATTCACCGCAAACAAAAAACTTCAAAAAAGCTATCATCGCAGTATACTTTACTGTGTACATCGGGGCACTGGTATACTAAAAAACAAAAATGGCGGCTCCCGGTAGTCGGACACAAAAAAAAAAAACCTGTTTTTTATTCGATATTACCGACTGTAAAATGATAACATATCCATGCGTTGTCATTTCACAGGGTATGACTCCATACACTATGCAGCTCGATAGTAATCAGTTATAATTATGGTTTATATTTATAATACAATGATTATATATTGATAACATTTCTATGTCTTGTAATTTCACAGGGTTTGACTCCATTGCACTTTGCCGCTATTCATTCATCAGTTGAATGCTGCAAGGTTCTACTGGATGCTATGGTAGACATAGAGGCTAAGACTATACATGTAAGTGTATTTCTGTTTACTAAATGTGATGCATTTTGCATTTACTTAATCTATTTTATCATTTATTATTTATTTATGTTTTTTAAATTTTATTCTAATGAGCGTATATGGAATATATTGATAATACAATGATTATATAATGATAACAATATCCATGTCTTGTCATCTCACAGGGCCAAACTCCATTACACTTTGCACCTAATCAGTTATCAGGTGGTGAATGCTGCAAGGTTCTACTGGCTGCTAATGCTAATATAGGAGCTAGCGATGAAGATGCAAGTGTATAACTTAAATATGGACTAATCATTAATTATGTTTACTAAATATGATGCATTTTGTATTTACTTAATTTATTTTGTTATTTATTATTTATTCATGTAATTTGTATTTTAATTGTATTAGTGTATATGGAATATATTTATAATACAATGCTATTATATAATGATAACATATCCATGTCTTGTCATTTCACAGGGCCGGACTCCATTACACAATGCAGCTAGTAAGTCATCAGGTGAATGCTGCAAGGTTCTACTGGATGCTAAGGCTGACATAGAGGCAAGCGATGAAAAGGTAAGTGTATCACTTGAATATAGACTTACGAATTCATTATGTTCACTAAATGTGATGCATTTTGTATTTACTTAATTTATTTTATTATTTATGTGGTTTGTATTTTAATTGTATTAGCGTATAGGGAATATATTTATAATACAATGATTATATATTGATAACATATCTACGTTTTGTCATTTCTCAGGGTTTGACTCCTTTACACTGTGCAGCTATTGAGTCATCAGTTGAATGCTGCAAGATTCTACTGGATGCTAAGGCTAACATAGAGGCTAGGGATAAAAAAGTTAGTGTATCACTTAAATATAGACTTACTTATAGAATTCATTATGTTAACAAAATATGATGCATTGTATCACTTGAATATGGACTAAAAATTAAGAATGTTAAGTTTACCCAATATGATGCATTTTGTATTTATTTAATATGTTATATTATTCATTATTTATTGATGTGATTTTTATTTTTATTGTATTAGCGTATATGGAATATAGTTATAATACAATGATTTTATATTGATAACATTTATATGTCTTGTCATTTCACAGGGTTGGACTCCATTGCACTCTGCAGCTAACCAGTCATCAGGTGGTGAATGCTGCAAGGTTCTACTGGTTTATAAGGCTGATATAGAGGCTAGGGATAAAAATGTAAGTATATCACTCAAATATGGACTAAGAATTGATTATGTTTACTAAATGTGATGCAATTCGTATTAATTTCATTTATTTTATTATTTATTGATGTGATTTTTTAAATTGTATTTAGCGTATAATTATGGATTATATATTTATAATACAATGGTTATATAATGATAACATGTCCTTGTCATGTTATTTCACAGGGTTTGACTCCATTGCACTATGCCGCTGGTCCGTCGTCGGTTGAATGCTGCAAGGTTCTACTGGATGCTAAGGCTGATATAGAGGCTAGGGATACAAACGTACGTGTAACACTTGAATATGGACTAAGAATCAATTATGTTTATTAAATCAGTTGAATGCTGCAAGATTCTACTGGTTGATAAACCTGATATAGAGGCTAAGACTAACAATGTAAGTGTATCACTTGAATATGGACTAAGAATTGATTATGTTTACTACATGTGATGCATTTTGAATTATTTTAATTTATTTTATTATTTATTTTATTGATTTTTTTCTCAATTGTATTTAGCGTTTATGGATTATATTTATAATACAATGATTATATGAAGAGCTTAGTACCACTAAAAGTGAAATAGGAGAAAAGCAACGTGTTTTAAAATGAGTATGTTGCACCTCTTCGATTAAGCTAATTTTCTGTCATATGAAAGATACCATGCGTGGAGGCTTAAAAATTGGTTTGATTTCATTTTTTGATTTTCACTGTATTTCCTAAGTCTTTCCTTATTTTCGGAAATCAGTGGAGTTAGCGCCTTTGGATCAAAAATGTTTCGACCAATTTTTAAAAACCACTTTACCAAGCAATCTTTATTTCCAAATAATGTACACCTGGAAGCCAATATCAAATCACATTGAAAACAGAAAACCGCATTCAAATACCTTTTTAATTATACATTTTTGATATTTTGTGAGAAAACTGAAAATGTGGACAATTTGGCACATTTTTTTAATTAACAACAATTTTGTTCGTTATTGTCCGGTATAATATACATATATTGGGAATGAAGTACCTTAATTAGGACATTATGTATAAAACGATAGTAGATATTTCTTATATCTATTGTTAAAACTTCTGACTGATTTACAATGACGAATATCGTCATTAATGTCATTCCACTCCAATGGTCCCTGTCTTCTAATAGTATGTCTAGCAAGATCAGTTCTAAATTTGGGCGGTCTATAAAGATGTGAAAACCTTGTTCCATAGGAGTAGAAGACATCTGATTCATTACAGTAATGAGAAAATAAATCGGGTAACATATTATTTGCAAATGTATACATAAAAATAGCCTTCTGTAGCCTATGAATGTCATAAATAGTGAGGGTTTTCAATTTTGCAAACAAAGGGGTAGAATGAGCTAGGTAATGTGAATTTGAACAAAGACGAATAATTTTCTTTTGTTTCACATGAATTGAATTAAGGTTGCAGTTGTTAGAATCAGCCCATATGATATTGCAATAATGAAGATGGGGCTTGTATCAAGCGAAAATAAGATATGAGGTGACAATGTGTGTTTTAAACCCCTTTGAACCCTGAACGCGCCAGGCAATGTGTACCGCTGACCCTGGCCATTCCGGGGGTAACGCACAAAATATTGATTTTTGCAGGAAATGGATAAAACAATACTAAACTTGTTCCGAATCATCTGTAATATTATACAATCATATAAAAACAATAACAGTTTACTTGGATTGTGCTTTCAGGACAAAAATAAATAAAAATGGCGATATTTTGGACCCCAAAACCCACCTGTACACCGATACTGATACTGATACTGATACTGATACATTACCTCAAATACATGAAAAGCTTATGACTTCCATCAATGCCCATTCAATGCCCGGGTCTCAAAATCATCTGAAATGCCAGAACTATCACCTAAACAAATCCTAAGCAGTATCACTATCGTCCATCATGTCCAAAACACGCCACATTTCAATGTCATTTTGATGCGAAAAGACACGGAAAAACAGCATGCAAAATGCGCTGGTAGAATCACTCGTCAATTGAAAACAACAAGCCTCTGAACTTTGACCCGGCAATTTTTAGATGCGCAGTAGGCTTATCTATGTAATCAAACCACTTTGGACATCCTACACTGAGCCTATAGTCCGTCTCATATGGTTGATTTCATACATACCTGTAAGCCGTTACACCGTCTCGACGGGAATACGGTACACATATGCGTAAGCCGGTCTGGCGTCTCGTCGGGTTCAAAGGGTTTTAAGCGAAAAAGGATTCTCGAGTATTTTGAGACCATATTTGTAATATGAGTATTATGGCGTTGCCAATTTAGTGATTCGTCAAGAAGAACACCTAGAAATGTTGTGCTCGAAACTTTAACAATTGGAATATTATTTATTGTTATGCCATTATAATTATTAATTCGTGTATCATACCTGCTTTTAAAATGCATAAATGTAGTTTTATCAACATTTAGGGATAACTTATTACCCTCTAGCCATGTAGATATTTTGGTAAGCTCAAAATTAGCAGTGTTGATAAGATCGGTAATGTTGCTGTCAGAGGCAAGTAAGTTTGTGTCATCGGCAAAGATTAAAAATTTAAAGAAATTACTTGAAAAACAATATCATTTATGTAAATAATAAACAGAAGGGGACCTAAGATCAAGCCTTGTGGAACTCCACGGGATAAATCTAAAGTAGACGAAAAATGGCGGTCGAAGACAGTAAATTGAGATTTGTTGGTTAGGTAACTTCTGAACCAGTCCAAGGCATTCCCACGGACACCATAGTGGTTAATAGAATATCATGATTTATTGTGTCAAAGGCCTTGGAGAGGTCCAAGAAGATACCTAATGAGAATTTGTTGTTATCGAGATCAGTAATAATTTTATTGTATGCCTCAAGTTTAGCCATATATAATGAATGATTGGAACGAAAACCAAACTGACAGTCCTGTAAAAGATGAAAGCGATTAACATAACTAAATAGTCTTTTGTGCATAATACGTTCCAAGATTTTAGAGAAAGCAGGGAGGACAGAAATGGGCCTATAATTGTGAAAATCTTGACGATCACCTTTTTGAAAGATAGGAACAACTTTGGCAATGTTAAGCTTTGTTGGTACAATACCCGAGCTCAATGATAAATTCAATATATGGAAAAGAGGATTAGCAATGAGATCACTAACAGCTTTTATAACACCGGGTTTAATATCATCACAACCGCAGCTGGTTCCTGATTTAAGAGTTTTACATAAAGTTCAACAACTCCCCCATACTTTAAGTACAGTAACAAAGCGTTGTTGATTTGAGATAAACTCACTGTTCATATGCAAATTACTAGGATAGCGAGCCTTATTTGGAAACCGCAAAATTGTAAACAAAACAAAAATGTTCGTAAAATGTGTTCATTTTTTCGGCGTATAAATGCATTTCGCCATGCAATCCTTAAAGCTAGAAAATAGCTTTATATACCGAAATGTAACTATATCCCTGAGGAAAATATTTTTGGCGAGGGCCATATGTAACGGTTCACTACTAAAGCCACAATTTTAGCCGAACCGTCGCTACCTGAGCACAAAAGAATCGCCATTTTTGCATCATCGCGGTGAAATGTGTTCGCTTTGATCTACATGGACCGTATCACTATTGAAACGGAGGGGTGTGTTTTGATTTGATACAAATATTCTATAAACATGTATCAAAATGTGTTGTGTGAATTAAACGCATTCTTGATTTAATTTTTCTCTGAATGTTAAAGGTGGTGTGTGAATAAAATGCTATTTACAAAATATTTTTTAATTTCACAATTACTTGCGAAACAATTTGTATTCTCTAATGTTTACCTTTTGTAACCCAGCCCATTCTGAAGTTCCATCGCCCGTTTACGGGGAACGGACGATGTCCAAATAAGGGCCTAATTATAATAAACGTAAACTTTTTTTCTCGATTTTTATAAAGAGCAGCTATTTTTTTAATGTCAAATTAAGCCTACTAAAACAAGTGTTATACTTGTTTTCATTAATTATCCAAAACGATATTCACATTTGAATGATGTAAATATGTTTGGTCGTTGTTGAACCCCATTGTCTTCGTCGTTGTTTATCTTGAATCGACAACGGTAAGACGGGTTTGTTTTGCTCGGGCTTAGCTGCCCCTCGCAAAATAAACCCGTCTTACCGTTGTCGATTCAAGATAAACAACTCCGAAACCTTATTGAACCCCTAAATATAATTTCATCGCTATCTGTTGGTGTAACGAAAAAAAAGTCCTTTGGAGAGGTAGCTTTATTCAAGAAATGATGAAAACTAGTATTCGCGGGTGGAATTTTATTAGCGAGAGTAAGACCAATATTTGCAAAGTATGAGTTAAAGTTGTTCGCAATCTCAACTGGATCAGTGATGTCAATGTTATTGATATTGAATGACGTTGGAGGTTTGGGCCTACCATGTCGATTGAGGATACTTTTTAATATATTCCATGTTTGTTTTGTATCACCTTTGCAGGCATGTAGTTTTTCGGCATAATAGTTTTTCTTAGAGGTGCGAATCACAGTAGTAATGATATTGCGGTACTTTATATGTTCTTTATTTGTGACCGTTGCATGACCCACATACTCTCTATACCGCTTTTGCTTGCGATCAATGGCTTTAAGAATAGCTGAAGTAATCCATGGCTTGCGAGGGATATTTTTGGGGTTGATGAACCGTTGTTGTACCTCAATGGAAAATATTGTAAATATCGATGAATTTCACCACATTCTGAAATCAATTTATAACACGTTAGTTCTTCCACACATCAGCTACTGCAACATCATTTGGGCTTCGAATTACCAGTCTAGACTCACCAGCTTAAATATCACTTATAAATGGGCCATTCGCACAAGAACAAACTCACGTCGTTGGGCACACACCTTACCTCTCTTTTACAATCTCAAAACATCAAAAATCACCGATATCAACCAGCTTCAAACGGCACTGTTTATGCATGACTTCTTCATATTACACTAGCAATGGTAACTTAGGTTGGGTTAGGAGGTAAAATCACACGGGGATCGGAAGGAGAAAGGAAAAAATAAAATAAAATAAAATATGACAGTGTATATGATGAACACTTAGCCATGGTTGAATACGTATGCATGAAAGCAATGGGTTAGGGCCACAAAGGCATGGCTAAGATAGTCATCAAGTTGTTTAGTGAACATAATTAAGGCAATAGGGCATATTCAATCAACATTAATGGTCATTGAAATATAAATTACTGTACATCATGTATCATGACGACAACATCAAACCATAGCATACGCGGGGAAAGCGGAACGAGAATGTGCCAGGCGCTAGGAGTAGTGCAAATATTGACATGGTTGGATGTATCATCATGTAGTGAACATACATATAATAATTATAATAATTAGTCCTGAAGAAAAGAATAGTTCAATTTGACAACAAATCATGCGATCATAATAATGACAACCTCACCATTATGTCAAACCACAGTGGTCAAACTATGTACACGTATGGAGCCCATCGAGTAAAACATTCACAAATGATTGTACATGGTCATCAAGTCTATTTAGTGAAACTGTATAAACATGACAACAGATCATTGAGCATGATGAAATCACGATTATAAGACCAAGTGATGCTAACAATTGTTCCAATTGTCATTATGACACGTTATGGTTAGATGATCAGCATAATAATAATGTCTATCAAGTAAATGGTATAGTAATCCAGGAGTAAAGTGTACAATACGATGTCGGAAGGAGAAAGGAGAACATAAATAAATAAATAAACATGACAGTGTATAATATGATGACCACTTAGCCATGGTTGAATACGTATGCATGAAAGCAATGGGTTAGGGCCACAAAGGCATGGCTAAGATAGTCATCAAGTTGTTTAGTGAACATAATTAAGACAATAGGGCATATTCAATCAACATTAATGGTCATTGAAATATAAATTATTGTACATCATGTATCATGACGACAAGAACATCAAACCATAGCATACGCGGGAAAGCGGAACGAGAATGTGCCAGGCGCTTGGAGTAGTGCAAATGTGGACATGGTTGGATGTGTCATCATGTTGTGAACATACATATAATAATTAGTCCTGAAGAAAAGAATAGTTCAATTTGACAACAAATCATACGATCATAATAATGACAACTTCACCATTTTGTCAAGTAGGGTTCTACTGGATGCTAAGGCTGATATAGAGGCTAGGGATAAAAACGTACGTGTAACATTTGAATATGGACTAAGAATCAATTATGTTTATTAAATCAGTTGAATGCTGCAAGATTCTACTGGTTGATAAACCTGATATAGAGGCTAAGACTGACAATGTAAGTGTATCACTTGAATATGGACTAAGAATTGATTATGTTTAGTACATGTGATGCATTTTGTATGTATTTAATTTATTTTATTATTTATTTATATGATTTTTCCTCAATTGTATTAGCGTATATGGATTATATTTATAATCATATAATACAATCATTATAAAATGATAACATTTCTACGTCTTGTTATTTCACAGGGTTTGACTCCATTGCACTATGCCGCTGGTCAGTCGTCGGTTGAATGCTGCAAGGTTCTACTGGATGCTAAGGCTGATATAGAGGCTAGGGATAAAGACGTAAGTGTATCATTTGAATATAGACTTACGAATTCATCATGTTCACTAAATGAAATGCATTTTGTATTTATTTTATTTGTTATATTTATTCATAATTTATTTGTTGGTATTTTGTATTTCATTCTAATTAGCGTATATAAAATATATTTATAATACACTGATTATATATTAATTGACTGACTAAAAAATCCTAAACATTGTTATGTTATCAAGTAAAGTGGCTGAAGTAGGGGTTATCCTAGTAGGTCTATTGATCAGAGGGTACATGTTAGAGTTATGAATGGTGTTAATGAAATCATTAATAATATTGATGTTCTCATGTTACAATAAATCGAAATTAAAATCACCGGATAAGTAGCATTGTTTGTTTTCGTTGGTAATTTTGTTAAGACATTGATCGAGATCAGAGATAAATAAATTGGCATCAGTACGATGAGCACGATAGATATTACCAACGATAACATTCTTGCTAGCGGGTTTTAAAATTTCAATAAAAATCGATTCAGAATGGTAATTTACTGACGGCTGTGCAATGAGATTGAGATCCTTCCTTTAGCAATATGATACAGAGTTGTGCACATAAATAGCAGACCCACCACTTCTTCTATCAATGCGAGGTGTGCTGCCTAGTTCATAGTTTTCAATATCAATAACATTAGACATATCATATAAACCATGTTTCAGATAAACAGATAACGGTAAATGTACGGTTGATACTAGATAAATATGTATGAATAGCATCAAAGTGTTTGTTGAAGCTACGTGTGTTTCAATGAATAATTGAGAAATCGTCGTTACAGCCTGTGAGCTATAAAGCATATCATGGTCAAATATATAAGAGCTCTTATGAACATCATTATTGATTATATTATTATCAGATGAGTTAAGGATGTCATCCTCCAATTGAAATGGGTTGAGTTTTAGACTTAACATTCTATTGTAATCAAGAGTGTTGTTTAAGCAAAACAAGGCAAATCTAAATTCATCATCTTCAACAAAATGATTAAATGGGAACAATTCACCAGTACATTTGAAACAAAACCAATTTGCATCTATATCTGTATATATACATCGAGTATGGTAAAAATAATTACACGCGTTACATAATATCTTAGATTGATGAATAAGATTTTTTTTAAAACATGAGTTACAAGTATCATTCATTTACTGCCAATGCCAACATACAACAAGAATTAGACAAAAAAACTAAATATAACCAAAATAGGGAATTGAAGGCGGTATGCAACGAAACGTGACTGCCAAGCGCGTATCGGGCGTAGTCATATTACACTATAACAATGGTAACTTAGGTAGGGTTAGGAGGTAAAATCGCACGGGGATCGGAAAGAGAAAGGAGAAAATAAATAAATAAATAAATAAATAAATAAATAAATAAATAAATATGACAGTGTATATGATGACCACTTAGCCATGGTTGAATACGTATGCATGAAAGCAATGGTTTAGGGCCACAAGGGCATGGCTAAGTCATCAAATTGTTTAGTGAACATAATTAAGAGCAACTTTGCGTAGTAAGGTTCTACTGGATGCTAAGGCTGATATAGAGGCTAAGGATAAAAACGTACGTGTAACATTTGAATATGGACTAAGAATCAATTATGTTTATTAAATCAGTTGAATGCTGCAAGATTCTACTGGTTGATAAACCTGATATAGAGGCTAAGACTAACAATGTAAGTGTATCACTTGAATATGGACTAAGAATTGATTATGTTTAGTACATGTGATGCATTTTGTATGTATTTAATTTATTTTATTATTTATTTATATGATTTTTTTCTCAATTGTATTAGCGTATATGGATTATATTTATAATCATATAATACAATCATTATAAAATGATAACATTTCTACGTCTTGTTATTTCACAGGGTTTGACTCCATTGCACTATGCCGCTGGTCAGTCATCAGTTGAATGCTGCAAGGTTTTACTGGATGCTAAGGCTGATATAGAGGCTAGGGATAAAAACGTAAGTGTATCATTTGAATATAGACTTACGAATTCATCATGTTCAATAAATGTGATGCATTTTGTATTTACTTTATTTGTTATATTTATTCATAATTTATTTGTTGGTATTTTGTATTTCATTCTAATTAGCGTATATATATAAAATATATTTGTAATACACTGATTATATATATTGATAAGAATTTCATGTCTTGTTATTTCACAGGGTTGGACTCCATTACACTCTGCAGCTAATCAGTCATCAGCTGGTGAATGCTGCAAGGAACTACTGGTTGCTAACGCGCACATAGGGGCTAAGACTAACAATGTAAGTGTGTCACTTGAATATGGACTGAGGATTATTAGGTTTACCCAATGTGATGCATTTTATATTTGTTTTTGGAATGGAATATATTGATAATACAATGATTATATATTGATAACAATATCGATGTCTTGTCCTCTCACAGGGCCGGACTCCATTACACCTTGCAGCTAGTCAGTCATCAGGTGGTGAATGCTTCAAGGTTCTACTGGATGCTAAGGCTGACATAGAAGCTAAGGATGAAAATGTAAGTGTATCACTCGAATATGAACTAAGAATTGATTCATTAAATGTGATGCATTTTTTATTTAATAATTTGTTATATTATTTATTATTTATTTTGTGATTTGTATTTTATTCTAATTAGCGTATAAAGATATATGGAATATATTTATAATACAATGATAATATATTGATAACATTTCCATGTCTTTTTATGTCTTGTTATTTGCTGTTGTTATGTGCGGTCATTGAAATCGCCGTAACTTTAAAAGTAACCATTCGATTTTTTTTGAATGAGGTATCAAACTGCGCAGAAGAAATTTTCCCATTTAATTTATATCGCAGATTTATGGTACCGATTATCTTTTTTGAATAAGCTAACACCAAAGCACCTGGTCAGGGACTTTTAGTGCTAGGTGTATATACCATTATAGCCCTTATGACAGACAGTAAGTTTTTTCTGTAGTGTCAATAGCTATTCATTACTAATATGCCTCAAATTACTATGGCCGGATGGCTTGTAGAAACAATCTAAGTGACCGTAGAACTACTACAAGACGGTAAACTCAGGGCTAATTCTGTAAGAGTATATCCAGCCACATGGGCTCACGCCAAAGGTCTGTCAATTGGCGAGATTATGAGCACTGTATTATGGAAAACTGACAAACTTCGCGAGGGTCTACAGGGCGTATCAGAATGATCTATACCGAGCTAATACAAAAAAAAATCCCGGTATAAACTTTATTGATATTGTCCAAACTGTTTTCATATACAGGGTGAATCAAACAAAATGTGCACGGTTTGAAACGACCGTTTGACCTTGATGCGTGCATTGAACCATGAAATTGTTGTTGTCTGTATAAAGCATTGTTAATATAGTTTATCCTCCCAATAAATGAAAATAATCGATTGAAAAATAAGCAAATTGTGGCAAGTTTAGTAAACTGACAGCGTTTTTCGGCATTCCAATGGGATTTACACACAGTAAAATTGGTTTTGCTAAAATGGTCATTATCATCACATTAATTGTCAAAATATTCCTGAAAAATCATTCTGTCACTCTGGGATAAGTAATTAATAGTCTGATACCGAGTTATACAATGAAAAGGCAAATTTTAATACAAGCATCACCTGTTACAGACCAAGAAGGTCAAAAAGTCTTCAAGAAGTGGAGGCAATTTACAAGCTACAGCGCTGCAAGGGAATGGTTAGACGAGCTAATCGCAACATGTTGGACAGGGCAAACACATGTCTTCGGCAAAATGTTTGCCATGTCGAAGGAAGGCTTCATAAAAAAATATTATCAACAAACAACTAAATGATTTCTATCTTAAATTGCAAGGAAGCTAACATTTTATTATATGCCTTAAAATTAACTTTAGTAGAAGACCGTAACTCATACCGTATTGTGAACCTAAAGTCAAATTTGAATGACTTTTTAGTGCAATTATCAAGAAACAAAGTGTCATCAGAACATTTTATTTGTGCAATATTTTAAGGTTGTGAAGGATTATTTATTTCTACAATGTTTTACATTGGCATGGCCTAGATAGTCATCAAGTTGTTTAGTGAACATAATTAAGGCAATAGGGCATATTCAATCAACATTAATGGTCATTGAAATATAAATTACTGTACATCATGTATCATGACGACAACATCAAACCATTGCATACGCGGGAAAGCGGAACGAGAATGTGCAAGGCGCTAGGAGTAGTGCAAATATGGACATGGTAGGATGTGTCATCATGTAGTGAACATACATATAATAATTATAATAATTAGTCCTGAAGAAAAGAATAGTTCAATTTGACAACAAATCATGCGATCATAATAATGACAACTTCACCATTTTGTCAAACCACAGATGGTGGTCAAACCATGTACACGTATGGAGCCCATCGAGTAAAACATTCACAAATTATTGTACATGGTCATCAAGTCTATTTAGTGACACTGTATAAACATGACAACAGATCATTGAGCATGATGAAATCACGATTATAAGACCAAATGATGCTAACAATTGTTCCAATTGTCATTATGACGCGTTATGGTTAGATGATCAGCGTAATAATAATGTCTATCAAGTAAATGGTATAGTAATCCAGGACTAAAGTGTACAATACAATGTCGGAAGGAGAAATGAGAAAATAAATAAATAAATAAATAAATATGACAGTGTATAATATGGTTTAGGGCCACAAAGGCATGGCTAAGATAGTCATCAAGTTGTTTAGTGAACTTAAGGCAATAGGGCATATTCAATCAACATTAATGGTCATTGAAATATAAATTACTGTACATCATGTATCATGACGACAAGAACATCAAACCATAGCATACGCGGGGAACGAGAATGTGCCAGGCGCTAGGAGTAGTGCAAATATGGACATGGTTGGATGTGTCATCATGTAGTGAACATACATATAATAATTAGTCCTGAAGAAAAGAATAGTTCAATTTGACAACAAATCATGCGATCATAATAATGACAACTTCACCATTTTGTCAAGTAGGGTTCTACTGGATGCTAAGGCTGATATAGAGGCTAGGGATAAAAACGTACGTGTAACATTTGAATATGGACTAAGAATCAATTATGTTTATTAAATCAGTTGAATGCTGCAAGATTCTACTGGTTGATAAACCTGATATAGAGGCTAAGACTAACAATGTAAGTGTATCACTTGAATATGGACTAAGAATTGATTATGTTTTCTACATGTGATGCATTTTGTATGTATTTAATTTATTTTATTATTTATTTATATGGTTTTTGTCTCAATTGTATTTAGCGTATATGGATTATATTTATAATACAATCATTATAAAATGATAACATTTCTACGTCTTGTCATTTTACAGGGTTTGACTCCATTGCACTTTGCAGCTAGTCAGTCATCAGTTGAATGCTGCAAGGTTTTACTGGATGCTAAGGCTGATATAGAGGCTAGGGATAAAGACGTAAGTGTATTATTTGAATATAGACTTACGAATTCATCATAGCGTATATATAAAATATATTTATAATACACTGATTATATATTGATAAGAATTTCATGTCTCGTTATTTCACAGGGATGGACTCCATTACACTATGTAGCTGAAGCTAATCAGTCATCAGCTGGTGAATGCTGCAAGGAACTACTGGTTGCTAACGCGCACATAGGGGCTAAGACTAACAAGGTAAGTGTGTCACTTGAATATGGACTGAGGATTATTAGGTTTACCCAATGTGATACATTTTGTATTTATTTTTGGAATGGAATATATTGATAATACAATGATTTTATAATAATAACAATATCCATGTCTTGTCATCTCACAGGGCCGGACTCCATTACACCTTGCAGCTAATCAGTCATCAGGTGGTGAATGCTGCAAGGTCCTACTGGATGCTAAGGCTAACATAGAGGCTAGAGATAACAATGTAAGTGTATCACATGAATATGGACTAAGCATTGATTATGTTTACTAAATATGATGCATTTTGTATTAATTTAATTTATTTTATTATTTATTGATGTGATTTTTTTTAAATTGTATTTAGCGTATAATTATGGATTATATTTATAATACATTGATTATATATTGATAACATTTCTATGTTTTGTCATGGGCTTGAATCCATTGCACCATGCATCAGTTGAATGCTGCAGGGTTCTACTGGATGCTAAGGCTGATATAGAGGCTAAGGATAAAAACGTACGTGTAACATTTGAATATGGACTAAGAATCAATTATGTTTATTAAATCAGTTGAATGCTGCAAGATTCTACTGGTTGATAAACCTGATATAGAGGCTAAGACTAACAATGTAAGTGTATCACTTGAATATGGACTAAGAATTGATTATGTTTAGTACATGTGATGCATTTTGTATTATTTTAATTTATTTTATTATTTATTTATATGATTTTTTTCTCAATTGTATTAGCGTATATGGATTATATTTATAATCATATAATACAATCATTATAAAATGATAACATGTCCTTGTCATGTTATTTAACAGGGTTGGACTCCATTGCACTATGCCGCTGGTCAGTCGTCGGTTGAATGCTGCAAGGTTCTACTGGATGCTAAGGCTGATATAGAGGCTAAGGATAAAAACGTACGTGTAACATTTGAATATGGACTAAGAATCAATTATGTTTATTAAATCAGTTGAATGCCGCAAGACAAAAGGTGAGACCAAAGTGGTTCTTGACATTAATGGTGAAACTAGCTTTGATTCCAACAAAAGTTGCAAATTATATCAATCAATTTTATACTTCTGTTGCTTCAACATTGATTAATAAATTGCCACCTGCCAGTAATAGTTTCGACACTGAGTCTGATGCATTTAAAAACTACTACAAAAGTAAAAATGTCTCCCCAAAGGGTTTTAAGCTATCGCCTGTTACCATTGACTTTGTGTACAAAGAGCTACTCAAGTTGAAGCCCAATAAAAGTACCGGTCTAGATCGTATACCAGCGAAATTCTTAAAAGACGGTGCAACGGTAATTAAAGATCACATGGCTTTCATCGTTAACTTGTCTATCACCAGCAACACCGTTCCCACTGATATGAAATTTGCTAGAGTAAGGCCTTTATTCAAGAAGAACAGTAGATCCGATGTTGGCAATTATAGACCGGTTAGCATATTGTCCATTATCTCAAAAATTCTTGAAAAAGCAGTGTATAACCAACTTGAAATGTACCTCTCTGATAATAATTTGATTTATAGCCTGCAATCTGGTTTCAGAGGCTCATACTCTACTGATACATGCCTTATTTACCATATGTAAATACACAGGTATGGTGCTCTTAGATTTACAGAAGGCATTCGATACAGTAGACCATGACATAGTTTGTAACAAATTGCAAGCTATGGGTATACACATTGACTCTGTTAAATGGTTCAAATCATACTTATCTGACAGAAAACAGATTGTTAATGTAAATCAGGTTGAATCCAAACCCATGAATATACCATGTGGCGTTCCACAGGGTAGTATTTTAGGGCCGCTGCTCTTCTTGTGTTATGTTAACGATATGTCATCAAGCGTTAACTGTAATCTTTTGTTATATGCTGACGATAGTGCCCTTTTCGTATCAGATAAAGACCCAAAAGTAATTTCTGACACTTTAAGTAGAGAACTTGAGTCGTGTAGACAATGGCTGATCGACAACAAATTGTCCTTACACCTGGGCAAAACAGAGTCTATTCTTTTTGGATCTAAACCTAGACTGAGCAGGGTGGACAAGTTTGAAGTTTCTTGTGACGGAAAAAGTATAAATCCTACCAACTCTGTCAAATACCTTGGGATTACTCTCGATGAAAATCTCAGTGGTGAAACTGTTGCAAAATCAGTTGTCAAAAAATCTTGTGGTAGATTAAGTTTCTTATACAGACAAGGTCATTTTTTGAATGAAAGATCTCGTAAGACCCTTTGCAATGCCCTTATACAATGTAATTTTGATTATTGTTGCTCTTCATGGTTTTCTTCACTTTCTGTAAAGTTGAAAAATAAGCTGCAAGTTGTGCAAAATAAGTTGATTCGCTTTATTTTGAAGCTGGAGCCCAGGTCCCACATTGGTGATATAGAATTTAAGAAGCTGGGAATGCTGAAAGTTGAAGACAGAGTTAAACAACTTAAACTCAATCATGTTTTTAAAATCTATAATGACATAGCACCTGAGTACCTGAATTCTAATTTTACCAAATTGACCAACACCCACAGATACAATACCAGGGGCAGTGCAACAAATTTTCTGGTTCCCAAAGCTAAAGGTCAGCAGTGCAATACATTTGTCTTTACTGGTATTCGGGAATGGAACTTGCTACAAACTCAGGTTAAAACATCCAAAACCCACGGGCAGTTCACTAAAGGCAGTAAAGAGTCACTTTCTATCTTGATTTTTCATCCATTTTTTTATATGCAGTTGTTTCATAAAAAGTGCAATATTATTTTGTGTGCAAATATATATGATGTTTTTATAATGTGCTGTTTTAATATATGAAGGACCCCAATGGAAATAAGCCCTTTTTAGAGCTTTCTTGGGCTATCCTTGGCATTACATGTTTTATTTATGTTGTGTTAATTGTTGTAATTGTTTAAGATTTGTATATTTGATCTGATGTATTGTATCTCTATGTCTTGATATGCCAAATAAACTCAATCAATCAATCAATCAATCAATCAAGATTCTACTGGTTGATAAGGCTGATATAGAGGCTAAGGCTAAAAATGTAAGTGTATCACTTGAATATGGAATAAGAATTGATTTTGTTGACTACATGTGATGCATTTTGCATTATTAAATTTATTTGATTATTTATTTATTTGATTTTTTTCTCAATTGTATTTAGCGTATATGGATTATATTTATAATACAATGATTACATGAAGAGCTTAGTTCCACTAAAAGTGAAATAGGAGAAAAGCAACGTTGTTTGAAATGAGTATGTTGCACTTCTTTGATTATGCTAATTTTCTGTCATATGAAAGATACCATACGTGGAAGCTCAAAAATTGGTTTGATTTTTTTTCTCTTTTTTCACTGTATTTCCTAAGTCTTTCTTTTTCTATTTTCGGAAATCAGTAGAGTTAGCGCCTTTTGGATCAAAAATGTTTCGACCAATTTTCAAAAACCACTTTACCAATCAATCTTTATTTCCAAATAATTATAATGATACATTTCTATGGCTTGTAATTTCACAGGGTTTGACTCCATTGCACTATGCAGGTAATCAGTCATCAGTTGAATGCTGCAGGGTTCAGTTCAGTTCAGTTCAGTTTATTTTCCACAAATGAGATACATACAATAACAATACAATTAATATACTATGGTAGGTTGACCAGATCAGAGCAGAGCTCGGGAAGTACTGGACCCCTAAATAAAATCATTAGCTATAATGCAAAGAACTCGGGTGTATGTTGGCAGCGGCATTAAACAAAATTACAATAACAGATCAGTATCGATTATAATGTACATTTATAAAAATAATTATGTAAGACATCAAGGCGATAGAATACGGATTTATATAGAAGTACCGGTGTAATATACATATATTGGGAATGAAGTACATTAATTAGGACATTATGTATAAAACGATAGTAGATATTTCTTATATCTATTGTTAAAACTTCTGACTGATTTACAATGACGAATATCGTCATTAATGTCATTCCACTCCAATGGTCCCTGTCTTCTAATAGTATGTCTAGCAAGATCAGTTCTAAATTTGGGGGGTCTATAAAGATGTGAAAACCTTGTTCCATAGGAGTGGAAGACATCTGATTTATTAAAGTAATGAGAAATTAAATCGGGTAACATATTATTTGCAAATTTATACATAAAAATAGCCTTCTGTAGCCTATGAATGTCATAAATAGTAAGGGTTTTCAATTTTGCAAACAAAGAGGTAGAATGAGCTAGGTAATGTGAATTTGAACAAAGACGAATAATTTTCTTTTGTTTCACATGAATTGAATTAAGGCTGCAGTTGTTAGAATCAGCCCATATGATATTGCAATAATGAAAGTGGGGAAGGACGAGGCTTGTATAAAGCGAAAATAAGATATGAGGTGACAATGTGTGTTTTAAGCGGAAAAGGATTCCCGAGTATTTTGAGACCATATTTGTAAAATATGAGTATTATGGCGTTGCCAATTTAGTGATTCGTCAAGATTAACACCTGGAAATGTTGTGCTCGAAATTTTAACAATTGGAATATTATTTATTGTTATGCCATTATAATTATGAATTCGTGTATCATACCTGTTTTTAAAATGCATAAATGTAGTTTTATCAACATTTAGGGATAACTTATTAGCATCTACATGTAGCCAGGTAGATATTTTGGTGAGCTCAAAATTAGCAGTGTTGATAAGACCGGTCATGTTGCTGTGAGAGGCAAGTAAGTTTATGTCATCGGCAAAGTTTAAAAATGTAAAGAAATTGCTTGAAAAAACAATATCATTTATGTAAATAATAATCAGAAGGGGACCTAAGATCGAGCCTTGTGGAACTCCACAGGATAAATCTAAAGCAGACGAAAAATGGCGGTCGAAGACAGTAAATTGAGATTTGTTGGTTAGGTAACTTCTGAACCAGTCCAAGACATTCCCACGGACACCATAGTGGTTAATAGAATATCATGATTTATTGTGTCAAAGGCCTTGGAAAGGTCCAAGAAGATATCTAATGAGAATTTTTTGTTATCGAGATCAGTAATAATTTTATTGTATGCCTCAAGTATAGCCATATATAATAAATGATTGGAACGAAAACCAAACTGACAGTCCTGTAAAAGATTAAAGCGATTAACATAACTAAATAGTCTTTTGTGCATAATACGTTCCAAGAATTAGAGATAGCAGAGAGGACAGAGATGGGCCTATGATTGTGCAAATCTTGACGATAACCTTTTTTAAAGATAGGAACAACTTTGGCAAATTTAAGCTTTGTTGGTACAATACCCGAGCTCAATGATAAATTAAATATATGGAAAAGAGGATTAGCAATG
The DNA here is from genome assembly GCA_035610835.1 of Ophiura sarsii. Taxonomy (NCBI): domain Eukaryota; kingdom Metazoa; phylum Echinodermata; class Ophiuroidea; order Amphilepidida; family Ophiuridae; genus Ophiura; species Ophiura sarsii. The sequence goes on from CM069456.1 coordinate 3,849,870, forward strand.
AGAACACTGACAGCTTTTATAACATCGGGTTTAATATCATCACAACCGCAGCTGGTTCCTGATTTAAGAGTTTTACATAAAGTTCAACAACTCCCCCATACTTTAAGTACAGTAACAAAGCGTTGTTGATTTGAGATAAACTCACTGTTCATATGCAAATTACTAGGATAGCGAACCTTATTTGTAAACCGCAAAATTGTAAACAAAACAAAAATGTTCGCAAAATGTGTTCATTTTTTCGGCGTATAAATGCATTTCGCCATGCAATCCTTAAAGTTAGGAAATAGTTTTATATACCAAAATGTAGCTATATCCCTGAGGAAAATATTTTTGGCGAGGGCCATATGTAACGGTTCACTACTAAAGCCACAATTTTAGCCGAACCGTCGCTACCTGAGCACAAGAGAATCGCCATTTTTGCATCATCGCGGTGAAATGTGTTCGCTTTGATCTGCATGGACCGTATCACTATTGAAACGGAGGGGTGTGTTCTGATTTGGTACAAATATTCTATAAACATGTATCAAAATGTGTTGTATGAATTAAACGCATTCTTGATTTTAATTTTTCTCTGAATGTTAAAGGTGGTGTGTATGGCAGGCCCAATATCCAGTAACTCGAAAAACCAAGTTTTTCGCCGAAAAGCTTGGTTTATCGATTGAAAATTCAAGTTTTTCAAGTGAAAAACCAAGTTTTTCGAGAAAAACTTGGTTTATCAATTGAATCGAAAAACTTGGATTTTCAAATGATAAACCAAGTGTTTCGAATTATTGGACATTAGGCGTCGAAAAACTTGGTTTTTCAATTGATAAACCAAGTTTTTCGAATTATTTTACATTCCGCGTTGAAAAACCAAGTTTTTCAATCGAAAAACTTGGTTTTTCAAAATGATAAACCAAGTTTTTTGAATTAATGGACATTAGGCGTCGAAAAACTTGGTTTTTTAATTGATAATCCAAGTTTTTTCTTTTTCGAGAAAAACTTGGATTTTCACTTGAAAAACTTGGATTTTTAATCGATAAACCAAGTTTTTCGATCGAAAAACTTGGATTTTCAAATTGATAAACGAAGTTTATTCGAATTATTGGACATTAGGCGTCGAAAAACTTGGATTTTCAAGTGATAAACCAAGTTTTTCGAATTATTGGACATTAGGCGTCGAAAAACTTGGTTTTTCAAAATGATAAACCAAGTTTTTCGAATTAATGGACGCTAGGCGTCGAAAAACTTGGTTTTTCAATTGATAATCAAAGTTTTTCGAGAAAAACTTGGATTTTCACTTGAAAAACTTGGATTTTTAATCGATAAACCAAGTTGTTCGATCAAAAAACTTGGATTTTCAAATTGATAAACCAAGTTTGTCGAATTATTGGACATTAGGCGTCGAAAAACTTGGATTTTCAATTGATAAACCAAGTTTTTCGAATTATTGGACATTAGGCGTCGAAAAACTTGGATTTTCAATTGATAAACCAAGTTTTTTGAATTATTGGACATTAGGCGTCGAAAAACTTGGATTTTCAATTGATAAACCAAGTTTTTCGAATTATTGGACATTAGGCGTCGAAAAACTTGGTTTTTCAATTGATAAACCAAGTTTTTCGAATTATTTTACATTCCGCGTTGAAAAACCAAGTTTTTTGATCGAAAAACTTGGTTTTTATAAATGATAAACCAAGTTTATCGAATTAATGGACATTAGGCGTCGAAAAACTTGGTTTTTCAATTGATAATCCAAGTTTTTCGAGAAAAACTTGGATTTTCAATCGATAAACCAAGTTTTTCGATCGAAAAACTTGGTTTTTCAAATTGATAAACCAAGTTTTTCGAATTATTGGACATTAGGCGTCGAAAACTTGGATTTTCAATTGATAAACCAAGTTTTTCGAATTATTGGACATTAGGCGTCGAAAAACTTGGATTTTCAATTGATAAACCAAGTTTTTCAAATTATTGGACATTAGGCGTCGAAAAACTTGGATTTTTAATTGATAAACCAAGTTTTTCAAATTATTGGACATTAGGCGTCGAAAAACTTGGATTTTCAATTGATAAACCTAGTTTTTCGAATTATTGGAGATTAGGCGTCGAAAAACTTGGTTTTTCAATTGATAAACCAAGTTTTTCGAATTATTTTACATTCCGCGTTGAAAAACCAAGTTTTTCGATCGAAAAACTTAGTTTTTCAAAATGATAAACCAAGTTTTTCGAATTAATGGACATTAGGCGTCGAAAAACTTGGTTTTTCAATTGATAATCCAAGTTTTTTGAGAAAAACTTGGATTTTCACTTGAAAAACTTGAATTTTCAATCGATAAACCAAGTTTTTCGGCGAAAAACTTGGTTTTTCGAGTTACTGGACATTGGGCCTGCCATAGGTGTGTGAATAAAATGCTATTTACAAAATATTTGTAATTTCACAATTACTTGCGAAATAATTTGTCTTCTCTAATGTTTACCTTTTGTAACCCAGCCCATTCTGAAGTTCCATCGCCCGTTTACGGGGAACGAACGATGTCCAAATAAGGGCATAATTATAATAAACGTAAACTTGTTTTCTCGATTTTAAAGATTAGCTATTTTTTTATGTCAAATTAAGCCTATTAAAACAAGTGTTGTACTTGTTTTCATTAATTATCCAAAACGATATTCACATTTGAATGATGTAAATATGTTTGGTCGTTGTTGAATGGGGTTCAACAAGGTCTTCGTCGTTGTTTATCTTGAATCGACAACGGTAAGACGGGTTTATTTTGCTCGGGCTTAGCTGCCTCTCGTAAAATAAACCCGTCTTACCGTTGTCGATTCAAGATAGACAACTCCGAAACCTTATTGGACCCATAAATATAATTTCATCGTTATCTGTTGGTGTAACGATAAAAGAGTCCTTTGGAGAGGTAGCTTTATTCATGCTTTATTCAAGAAATGATGAAAACTAGTATTCGCGGGTGGAATTTTATTAGCGAGAGTAAGACCAATATTTGCAAAGTATGGGTTAAAGTTGTTCGCAATCTCAACTGGATCAGTGATGTCAATATTATTGATATTGAATGACGTTGGAGGTTTGGGCCTACCATGTCGATTGAGGATACTTTTTAATATATTCCATGTTTGTTTTGTATCACGTTTGCAGGCATCTAGTTTTTCAGCATAATAGTTTTTTCTTAGAGGTGCGAATCATAGTAGTTAGGATATTGCGGTACGTTATATAATGTTCTTTATTTGTGACCGTTGGATGACCCACATACTCTCTATACAGCTTTTGCTTGCGATTAATGGATTTAAGAATAGCTGAAGTAATCCATGGCTTGCGAGGGATATTTTTAGGGGTTGATGAACCGTTGTTGTACCTCAATGGAAAATAGATATTGTAAATATCGATGAATTTCGTATTAAAAGCGTCATAGGCTGCTTTTGTGGAAGTTATGTTAGTAATAAAGCTCCAGTCAATGAGACTTATGTGCTTATGGAATCCAAGAATTCTATTTTAATTGAATGAACGGGATCGACTTGGTGAATTGAAAAACTGGATAATGATCTGTGATATCAATCACAATAACACCTGATTTAATTTCATGAGTAAGAACATTTGTAAAAATGTTATCAAGTAAAGTGGCTGAAAACAATTCACCAGTACATTTGAAACAAAACCAATTTGCATTTATATCGGTATATATACATCGAGTATGGTAAAAAGAATTATGCGTTACATAATATCTTAGATTGATGAATAAGAATGTTTTTAAAACATGAGTTACAAGTATCATTCATTTACTGCCAATGCCAACATACAACACGAATTAGACAAAAAACCCAAAATATAACCAAAATAGGAAATTGAAGGCGGGATGCAACAAAACGTGACGGCCAAACGCGTATCGGGCGTAATCATATTACACTAACAATGGTAACTCAGGTTGGGTTAGGAGGTAAAATCACACGGGGATCGGAAGGAGAAAGGAGAAAATAAATAAATAAATAAATAAATAAATATGACAGTGAATATGATGACCATTTAGCCATGGTTGAATACGTATGCATGAAAGCAATGGGTTAGGGCCACAAAGGCATGGCTAAGATAGTCATAAAGTTGTTTAGTGAACATAATTGAGGCAATAGGGCATATTCAATCAACATTAATGGTCATTGAAATATAAATTACTGTACATCATGTATCATGACGACAACATCAAACCATAGCATGGTTGGATGTGTCATCATGTAGTGAACATACATATAATAATTATAATAATTAGTCCTGAAGAAAAGAATAGTTCAATTTGACAACAAATCATGCGATCATAATAATGACTTCACCATTTTGTCAAAACACAGATGGTGGTCAAACCAGGTACACGTATGGAGCCCATAGAGTAAAACATTCAAAAATTATTGTACAATGATCATCAAGTCTATTTAGTGAAACTGTATAAACATGACAACAGATCATTGAGCATGATGAAATCACGATTATAAGACCAAGTGATGCTAACAATTGTTCCAATTATCATTATGACACGTTATGGTTAGATGATCAGCATAATAATGTCTATCAGGTAAATGGTATAGTAATCCAGGAGTAAAGTGTACAATACAATGTCGGAAGGAGAAAGGAGAAAATAAATAAATATGACAGTGTATATGATGACCACTTAGCCATGGTTGAATACGTATGCATGAAAGCAATGGGTTAGGGCCACAAAGGCATGGCTAAGATAGTCATCAAGTTGTTTAGTGAACATAATTAAGGCAATAGGGCATATTCAATCAACATTAATGGTCATTGAAATATAAATTACTGTACATCATGTATCATGACGACAACATCAAACCATAGCATACGCGGGGAAAGCGGAACGAGAATGTGCCAGGCTAGGAGTAGTGCAAATATGGACATGGTTGGATGTGTCATCATGTAGTGAACATATATATAATAATTATAATAATTAGTCCTGAAGAAAAGAATAGTTCAATTTGACAACAAATCATGCGATCATAATAAAGACAACTTTACCAGTTTGTCAAGTTGGGTTCTACTGGATGCCATGGCTGATATAGAGACTAGGGATAAAAACGTACGTGTAACACTTGAATATGGACTTAAGAATTAATTATGTGTATTACATCAGTTGAATGCTGCCAGATTCTACTGGTTGATAAGCCTGATATAGAGGCTTAGACTAACAATGTAAGTGTATCACTTACATATGGACTAAGAATTGATTATGTTTACTACATGTGATGCATTTTGTATGTATTTTATTTATTTTATTGTTTATTTATATGGGGTTTTTTCTCAATTGTATTTAGCGTATATGGATTATATTTATAATACAATCATTATAAAATGATAACATTTCTACGTCTTGTCATTTTACAGGGCTGGACTCCATTGCACTCCGCAGCTCGTCAGTCATCAGTTGAATGCTGCAAGGTTTTACTGGATGCCAAGTCTGATATAGAGGCTAGGGATAAAGATGTAAGTGTATCATTTGAATATAGACTTACGAATTCATCATGTTCACTAAATGTGATGCATTTTGTATTTACTTTATTTGTTATATTTATTTATAATTTATTTGTTATTGGTATTTTGTATTTCATTCTAATTAGCGTTATTTAAAATGTCTTTTATTTTTGGAATGGAATATATTGATAATACAATGATTATATAATGATAACAATATCCATGTCTTGTCATCTCACAGGGCCGGACTCCATTACACATTGCAGCTAGTCAGTCATCAGGTGGTGAATGCTGCAAGGTTCTACTGGATGCTAAGGCTGACATAGAAGCTAAGGATGAAAATGTAAGTGTATCACTTGTAGCGCATATGGAATATATTTATAATACAATGATTATATATTGATTGAATTTCATGTCTTGTTATTTCACAGGGTTGTACTCCATTGCACTTTGCAGCTAGTCAGTCATCAGGTGGTGAATGCTGCAAGGTTCTACTGGTTGCTAAGGCTGACATAGACGCTAGAGATAAAAATGTAAGTGTATCACTCGAATATGGACTAAGAATTTATTATGTTCATTAAATGTGATGCATTTTGTATTCAATTAATTTGTTATATTATTTATTATTTATTTTGTGATTTGTATTTTATTCTAATTAGCGTATATAGATATATGGAATATATTTATAAAACAATGATAATATATTGATAACATTTCCATGTCTTTATATGTCTTGTTATTTGCTGTTGTTATGCGCGGTCATTGAAATCGCCGTAACTTTAAAAGTATCCATTCGATTTTTTTTGAATGGGGTATCAAACTGCGCAAAAGAAATATGCTCATTTAATTTATATCTCAGATTTTTGGTACCGATTATCTTTTTTGAATAAGCACCCTGGTCAGGGACTTTTAGTGCTAGGTGTATATATCATTATAGCCCTTATGAAAGACAGTTAGATTTTTATGTAGGGCCAATAGCTATTCATTACAAATATAAAGCCCCGCAGGGCACCGACCGAAAATTACTATGGCCGGATGGCTTTTAGAAACAATCTAAGTTACCGCAGGACTACTACAAGACGGTAAACTCAGGGCTCATTCTGTAAGAGTATATCCAGCCACATGGGCTCACGCCAAAGGTCTGTCAATTGGCGAGATTATGAGCACTGTACGAGAGAAAACTGACAAACTTCACGATTGACCACTCTATTCTGCTTAAACGCTTTCAAAAAGTTTTGGTATCACAGGCACTGCACTCCGCTGGATGACATCATACTTCAAAGAACGGCAACAATGTGTTGTTATAGATGGTATACGATCACGGCTGTTTGATCGCGTGTAAATTGTCCGATTTATAACTAATCTACAACAACAGAGGGCAGCAGATATTTCTGTAAATCCCTAATCGATATATCGGTAAAGCTTCCCGTGCAAACTGCGAAACCAAGGATTATAGATAAAAGGGATATGCACCAGTTAGGACGGGGGACTTTTAAAAACATTTTATTACTGCTAGATCCATTTTCTTATGTTCTTTGTTCATTTACTCAGTGTTTAGCTACATGTATTTATATGTGACGGTGGCCATTCACACAAGCCCGATTTTTTTATTAAGTGGTTCTAATTAATTGTTTAGGTTTAAAAACTTGCTAAAAATTCATCATTGTTATCATACTTTAAAAATTAAGATGCGCTTTCAGATTTAGTGTTTTTTCGTTGCGGTTTCAACGTGAACATCATTTATTCCGTCAAATGTGTCGCGGATTGATTAGTTCGATAAAAAAACATTATACGTAACTCAAAATGTGATATAATATCCCAAAAAGCATATCAGGGGGCACATTTTAGCCTTTTGAGCCTAGGCTACGCTGTGAAAAAGAGTTTTTTCGTTGCGTCATTCCGTCAAATGTGTCGCGGATTGATTGGTTCGATAAAAAAACATTATACGTAACTCAAAATGTGATATAATATCCCAAAAAGCAAATCGGGGGGCACATTTTAGATTCAGCCTTCTGAGCCTAGGCCACGCTGTGAAAAAGAGATTTTTCGTAGCGGTTTCAACGTGAACGTCATTTATTCCGTCAAATGTGTAGCGGATTGATTAGTTCGATAAAAAAAACATTATACGTAACTCAAAATGTGATATAATATCCCAAAAAGCAAATCGGGGGGCACATTTTAGATTCCGATTTCTGAGCCTAGGCTACGCTGTGAAAAAAAGAGTTTTTTCGTTGCGGTTTCAACGTGAACGTCATTTATTCCGTCAAATGTGTCGCGGATTGATTGGTTCGATAAAAAAACAGTATACGTAACTCAAAATGTGATATAATAACCCAAAAATCAAATCGGAGGGCACATTTTAGATTTAGCCTTTCGAGCCTAGGCCACGCTGTGAAAAAGAGTTTTTTTCGTTGCGGTTTCAACGTGAACGTCATTTATTCCGTCAAATGTGTCGCGGATTGATTAGTTCGATAAAATACCATTATACGTAAATTCAAAATGTGATATAATATCCCAAAAAGCAAATCGGGGGGTGGGGCACATTTTAGATTCAGCCTTTTGAGCCTATGCAACGCTGTGAAAAAGAGTTTTTTCGTTGCGGTTTCAACGTGAACGTCATTTATTCCGTCAAATGTGTCGCGGATTGATTGGTTCGATAAAAAAAACACCATTATACGTAACTCAAAATGTGATATAATATCCCAAAAAGCAAATCAGGGGGGCACATTTTAACAAATTAATGTTTATTTTCTGCGGAGCACGGAAAAATAAGGCTAAATAAGCTATAATGTGCCCATCAGGTTTTTTAAGAATGCGCTATCACATTTTGAGCTACATGATATTAGTGTAACTAACCGGTCAATCCGCGTCTAATTTGACGACAATTGAAATCGATAAACACCATTTTTTTACAAGCCCTATGCCTGCTGCCTGAAGTGTGTGTATGGTGTAATGTAATACTGGCATCCATTTTGAAAATCCAAATGACGAATACTAAAAGAAACACACGGTGTGAGCAGTAAAATGTGAAATTTAGAAACCAAATGTTTGGGGCCCCGATACGAAAATGCAAGCATATTATGCACAATAATTGTTTGTATTAAGTGTATGAATAATAAGATTTTCCTCTGGTCCAACGTTAAATAAAAGAGAAGCAAAATGAACAAAATCAGTGTGAATGGTGCTTAGATTTGCGCTGTTGTAATGTCGGTCGCGTTGAGACACTGCAGTGACTGCGGTTTCGTAAGCAAACTTGAAAACGATGATACCCAAACAAATGTTAACATACCAACCAGATATTGGAGGCCCGGATACGAAAATGCAAGCATCTTATGCACAAGAACTTTTTGTATTTAGTGTATGAATAATAAGATTTCCCGCTTGTCCAACGTTAAATAAGAGACTCTAGAGAGAGGCCAAATGAAAAAAAATCAGTGTAAATGGTGCTTAGATTTGCGGCGCTGCGCATAATTGCACGTTCAGATATAGGACGGCGTACATAGTACATGCACTAAACTGGTTGGCGTGATAATCGAACTATCGAAATTATTAAGAAACGTTAAGATGACGTCATAATAAATCGGACTGTCAAAGAGCCGTGTGATCAGATTGGAAGCAAGTTCATCGGGGTGCGCCTCAAGGATCGGTCTTCGGACCAATGGCATTCTCATTTTATTCTGCCACAGTTGAGGACATAATCACGTCACATGGTCTAAAGTGCATGATTTATGCGGATGACACCCAGGTCTATTTTTGTTTCAATGATCACGAGCAGGACATCGCTATATCTCGACTTGAAAAAGTGCATCTCAGACATACGAAGTTGGATGATTACAAATCAGCTGATGCTAAATGACAATAAAACAGAAGTCCTTCATCTAACTTCGAGATTCACCTCTACCACACAAATTCCATCTCTTCGTGTCGGCGAAGCAGCTGTCGCAACATCATCGTCTGCATGTACTCTGGGTGCTGTCATCGACGATCATGTTACCATGAATAAACATGTGAGTAGTGTTTGCCGCGGTGCTTCGTTTGCTCTCTACAATATTGGCAAACTCAGAATTTATCTGAACAAAGCGTCAGCAGAAACTTTGGTTCACGCCTTTGTGAGCTCAAGACTTGACTCATGTAACAGTTTATTGTATGGTCTTCCTCAGAATGAAATTGACAGACTCCAAAGAGTGCAAAACGCCGCTGCAAGGCTTGTCACTGGTGTTCGAGGCCACGTTCACATGAAACCTGCATTGCCTGCCCATCAGTAAGAGAATCAAGTTCAAGATCCTGTTACTTGTGTTTAAGGCTATTAATGGACTTGCACCGCAATACATAGTTGACATGCTGACTATCCTCACTCCCGCGAGGAACTTAAGATCATCAACAGCGGGTGGCAAGTTATTAGAGCCCCCTTCTGTCAAAGCTATACATACTGCAACATACGGCGATCGTTCGTTTTCCTTCGCGGCACCAAAGCTGTGGAATCAACTACCATCGACCATCCGCATAATCAAATTCATCGGATGCTTCAAGATTGCCCTTAAGACTCATCTTTTCAATCTGTCAGAACATTCTTACATTAAGTAGTTCCTCATCATTTTAATTCATGTGTACATTGTATATTGTTCTTTTTATGTTTGTTAAGCGCTTTGAGGTGTTTCGTAAAGCGCTATAATTGCGGTTTTATTATTATTATTATTAGGGTCTACAGGGTGTATCAGAATGATCTATACCGAGCTAATACAATTTTTTCCCCGGTATAAACTTTATTGATATTGTCCAAACTGTTTTCATATACAGGGTGAATCAAACAAAATGGGCACGATTTGCAACTGCCATTTGACCTTGATGCGAGCATTGAACCATGGAATTGTTGTTGTCTGTATAAAGCATTGTTAATCTATATAGTTTATCCTCCCAAAAAAATGAAAATAATCGATTAAAAAATAAGCAAATTGTGGCAAGTTTCGTAAACTGACCGCGTTTTTCGGCATTCCAATGGGATTTACACAGTAAAATTGGTTTTGCTAAAATGGCCATTATCATCACACTTATTGTCAAAATATTCCTAAAAAATCATTCTTTCACTCTGGGATAAGTAATTAATAGTCTGATACCAAGTTGTACAATGAAAAGGCAAATTTGAACACAAGCATCATCTGTTACAGACCAAGAAGGTCAAGAAGTTTTCAAGAAGCGGAGGCAATTGACAAGCTACAGCGCTGCAGGGGAATGGTTAGACGGGCTAATCGCAACATGTTGGACAGGTCACACACATGTCTTCGGCAAAATGATTGGCTTCAACAAACTACTAAATGATTTCTATCTTAAATTGCAAGGAAGCTAATATTTTATTATATGCCTTAAAACAACTTTAGTAGAAGACCGTAACTCATACCGTATTGTGAACCTAAAGTCAAATTTGAATGACTCTTTAGTGCAATTATCAAGAAACAAAGTGTCTTCAGAACATTTTATTTGTGCAATATTTTTAGGTTGTGAAGTATTATTTATTTCTACAATGTTTTACCACCCTTGGCTCATTTAATATACCAGGAATCTGTAATAATTTACAGGCACAATGACTTGCTTGTAGACTCTCACTACATATCATCATGCTGCAGTAATATTCATGTCTTAACTGTGTAAATCCCATTGGAATGGCGAAAAATGCGGAGAGTTCACAAAACGTGTCACAGTTTGCTTATTTTTTGTCGATTACCTTCATTTTTTATTTATGTGATTTTTTTCTCAATTGTATTTAGCGTATATGGATTATATTTATAATGCAATGATTATATAATGATAACATTTCTACGTCTTGTCATTTTACAGGGCTGGACTCCATTGCACCAATTAATTTTATTATTTGTGTGATTTGTATTTTAATTGTGTTAGTGTATATGGAATATATTTATAACACAATTGCATGATTATATATTTATAACATTTCTATGTCTTGTCATTTCACAGGGTTTGACTCCATTACACTATGCCGCTAGTAAGTCATCAGGTGGTGAATGCTGCAAGATTCTACTGGTTCATAAGGCTAACGTAGAGGCTGGGGATAAAGATGTAAGTGAATCACTTGAATATGGACTAAGAATTGATTATGTTTACTACACTTGATGCATTTTGTATTTATTTTATTTATTTTATTATTGATGTATGTGATTTGTATTGTAATTGGATTAACGTACGTGAAATAATAAAATGAATATATAATGATAACATGTCCTTGTCTTGTTTTTTCACAGGGCAGCACTCCATTGCACTACGCATCTGTTCAGTCGTCGGTTGATTGCTGCAAGGTTCTACTGGATGTTAAGGCTAACATAGAGGCTAGAGATAAATTTGTAAGTGTATCACTTGAATATGGACCCAAAATTAATTATATATTATACATGCTGTATATACTAATGAAGTTTGTTATTTATTATTTATCGAATGAAATTATTATTTATTTATCGTTCATGTGATATTGCAATTTAATAGTATTTGCTCATATGGATTATATTTAATACAATGATTATATAATTGTAACATATCCTTGTCTTGTCATTTCAATGCACAGGGAAAGACTCCATTACACTATGCAGCTAATCAGTCATCAGGTGGTGAATGCTGCAAGGTTCTACTCGATGATAATGCAGACATAGAGGCTAAGACTAACAACGTAAGTATGTCACTTGAACATGGACTAAGAATTAAATATTTGTATCCAATATGATGCATTTTGTATTTATTTAATATGTTATATTATTTTTCAAATGGAATATATTCATAATACAATGATTATATAATGATAACATAGCCATGTCTTGTCAATTCACAGGGCTTGACTCCATTACACTGTGCAGCTATTCAGTCATCCGGTGAATGCTGCAAGGTTCTACTGGATGCTAAGGCTGATATAGAAGCGAGGAATAACGATGTAAGTGTACCACTTGAATATGGACTAAGAATTAATCAAGTCTTCTGCAGCGACTGCAAAAGAAGACTAGTTTGCCATCGGAAGTTGAGTTGTTTTTATTTGTCCCCGATCAAGTGCAGTAGCAAATCAGCGATCAGTATCTTTTTACGCGCGTTTTTTTTGTCGGATTATCGGGGCTATAATACTATCAAATTTCATTATAAAAGAAGGACCCTTTCATTTGGGGGAATATGAGAAGGCTAAGAAGGCACTTGTAAAGGGGGAAAGCAGTGGGGAAGATGGTATCACACCTGAAATGCTCAAAATATGTGATTTGGATAATATCATTCTGGACTTCTGCAATGATGCCTTGTTGAACGGGGAAAAGCCAGACCAATGGTCTATTCTCAACATTGCACCAATACTGAAATCAAGTGATCTCAGCTTGGGAGGCAACTACCGGGGAATAAGTCGGAGCATAATTTTTGCCAAGCTATACAACAAGATGATACTCATCAGAATCAGAGCTGAGCTTCACATCCACCTAAGAGCTAATCAAAATGGCTTTCGAGTTGGACGTACCACAGTTGGTCATATTCTTGCCCTCCGAAGAATTATTGAGGGAATTGCCAGCCATCATACCCTTTATTGACTTCAAAAAGGCGTTTGACACAATACATAGGGGACGAAAGTTGCAAAATCGTAAGGCCTACGGTACCTAAGCAGCTTACAAATGCGATTGCAGAAATATACAAGGACACTAAGGCAAAGGTTATATCACCTGATGGTCAAACTTAATACTGGCTGGAGTACTACAAGGAGACACCCTGCTCCAACTCTCTTTGTCAGTGTTCTCGACTATGCCCTGAGAGAGGCCATAGATGGCAAAGAAGAAGAGCTAGGATTCCGCTTAACACAAAGAAGCAGAAGGAAAATAGGGCCATCCATAGTTACGGACCTTGACTTTGCTGACGACATTGCACTGTTGTCTGAGGAATTGTATCAAGCGCAATCACTACTAAACAGAGAAGGTATGCGCCTTGATAAAGTGGAGGACTTCAAATATCTTGGAGCCTGGATGAACAGTACTGAAAAGGACATTAAAACACGCAAAGCAGCTGCATAGAGAGCTCGTGGAAACTTAGTCAGTTATGGAAGGCCAAATCACTATCCAGAAAGCTTAAATAAAAACTGTTCATAGCTACAGCAGAATCAGTCCTCCTCTATTTATGTGAGGCATGGACAGTCACCCTAAAGCTTATTAAACAGCTGGACGGATGTTACACTAAAATCCTAAGAACCGTGTTCAACATCAACTGGAGACAGCATGTCACAAATGAGAAACTGTACGGGGATATGCCTAAAGTCTCGGATAAAATCAGAGAACGTAGAGCAAGATTTGCCGGACACTGTTTCAGAGGGTCCAATGAGCTGGTCTCAAAACTCATACATTGGATACCAAGACATGGGGTAAGAAAGCGTGGAAGACCAGTTCTAACCTACATTGACATACTAAAGCGTGACACGGAATTGCAGGTAGAAGAAATCAAGACAGCTACATTTTCAATTCAATATTTAATTTCCATCATATTAACAAGGATAAAATACAATGACAATTTAACAAGTAATATGATGGAGGAGGAACAACTAAAAGCAAAAGCCTGACGTTGTTGCACCCCCTTAAACAAAGCTTGACACTACAAATACAAATGAAGAGACAAAATACAAATACAGATTTATAAGTTTAACAAAACAGAAAAAATGAAAGAAAAAGTGACAAATGAAAAGGTCAACAAACAATGGATATACACATGATATCCCACGTGGAAGCAGCATCATGATATTTTTTGAGTTTTTGTTTTTGTTTTTTGATTTAAGATTTATATTACTTAACATAACATTGGTTTTGGGTTTCGATTAAAGTATGCGCTCTTGGTTGTTTTTTCTTATAAGCAAAGTATCATATTGTACGTCTCAGTATTGTACACAATATGATATTGACAATGATTTATTAATTTCTGGTATGACAAATACGATATGAGTGTATTAAACCTATAAATGATAATAATAAATAGTAATAATAAATATACCCTGAGCTCAAAAGTACAAACGCGTAATACTATTACTTGTGAACATACAACTTATAAATGACAACATCCACTATAATTAAGGCTGCAAGTAGGTTGTGATTTTTCTTTTTAATTGGCTAATGCTTGTAGCATGTTTTATATCATTTGGCAAACTATTCCACACCTTTGGCCCTGTGATCAATAGCCATTTTGTCTTATGTATGCCTAATTGATAGTTATCTTTATTCCTTGTGTTGTAAATATGAACATCTTTGTGGTTCGTAAAAATACCGGTGAATGATTTTGGTAGCATTCCATGTTTGTACCTATACATAAATATAGTTACTTCTTTCTTGTACATGTTAAAGACATTCAATGTGTTATATTTTTCAAATAGAGGTTTTGATGCGCTTATGTAAGAGCTATTTTATATAATTCTTAGTGCCTTTTTTTGCAAACGAAATGCTTTGTTTAAATACTCTTTAGGAGCATTTCCCCATAATAATATACCGTAATTAAGATAGCACAAGACCATAGAGCAGTACAGCTGATACAATACGTGTTTTGGTAAAAAGTATTTAACTTTGTTTAAGACCCCTATGTTTCTAGAGCATGATCTACACGTATTATTAATCTGTTTCTTCCATGTAAGATTTTCATCAATTGTAATACCTAAAAACTTTGCTTCACGCGCACGAACAAGTTTGGTCCCATCAATGTAAATGTTTTGTTGATCATCAATATTCCTTGTTTGATAAGATGTCCAAAAGTACATTTGGTTGGTCTTTTTAGCATTGAGTGACAGTTTATTTGCTTTGAACCAGTTGCGTACCTCACGGAGCCCGATATTTAAAGTGTCACATAACATTCACAGATCATTGTGACTATAGAGAACGGTGGTGTCATCCGCAAATAGTATAAAAGATAAAAGTTTGGATGTGTTAAAAATATCATTCATATATATTATAAATAATAGTGGTCCGAGTATTGACCCTTGAGGTACACCGCACGATATATTTAATTTAGAAGATGCTATACCATTATAATGAACATACTGTTTAATCATACCCAACACCTCTGAAACCATAGTGATATAATTTATGCAATAAAATGGTATGGTCGATGGTATCGAACGCTTTAGATAGATCCATGAAAATACCTACATTATACATTCCCTCGTTTATTTTCTTATTCAAATCATTAACAACATCTAGAACTGCCATATAAGTAGAATATTTTTGACGGAATCCATATTGTTTATCATACAAAATATTATGTTTACACAGGAAATCATAGCAGCGAGTATATACAATACGCTCCAAAATCTTTGACAAACAGGGTAATATACAGATACAGGTCTATAATTTCCAAATATTTGTGGATTGTCTTTCTTATAGATAGGTATAACTTTAGCTATTTTCAAATCATCAGGCACGACACCATTACTTAAAGGTAGATGTTCCAATTTTCAACTTGAAGTTTTCTATTCGACATGAAAGGTCATCCTCAAAAAAAGTCGTATTCCAAAGTTTGAGTTGCATAACTCTAATTTGTTCTTATTTTAGACGCACAAGATGCCGTGAAATGTGCCCATTGAGTTGTACACAAACTATATTGGTGGTTACCACTTTTCGCGGTAATTCGATTTTATTTCACCGATTTCTTCGTAATCATACTGATTTGGACCGTCAAATTTCAGTATGTTAATCAGAAAAATATGACCTTTCATATGATATGAAAATCTCCATATGTTTGAGAAAAATCTGTGCTATGAAAATGTGATCGGGTCATCTACCTTTAACGATAAATTGATCAATAGTGTAAGAGGATAAGCTATTTCCTTTGATACCTTTTTTTATTAAATCCGATTTAATATGATCATGACCTGCACTCTTATTACTACCAAGTTTAGTTATTATCTTTATTATTTCTTCATCATTTGTTGGTTTAAAAAAGCAGGTTGAACTGATGTTCTCATTAAGATAAGAAGAGTAATCGTTTCCAGTATGACTGATACTTGAAGCTAAGGATGATTCTATATTCGCAAAGTATTTGTTGAATTTGCATTGCGATATCATTAGGACTGGTGTACGTTTCGTTTCCGGATACGAAAGTTTGGGGCTTTGTTTTTCTTCTTCTCATAATTGAATTTAAAATGTCCATGTATTCCTCATGTTGCATTTTTCCTTTTCTAGCAAATCGCAAAAATAGCTTTGTTTTGCAAAGCGTAGAGTAGAGTTTAGTTTATTTCGATAACTTTTGTACTTATCAATATTTGCTCCAGTAGGTTTCTTGATTGATTTCTTATACAGTATATTCTTTCTTCGAATCGATTTTAAGAGCCCAATTGTAATCCAAGGTGATTTGGGTTTTAACTTTTTACTACGATTGTCGGAATACAGTTGTCATGCAAACTGTTGAATTTGTCAATAAATTTGACATATGCTTTGTTTGGGTTATCAGAGGAGCAAACGGCATCCCAGTCGACTTTGCTCATTTCTATTTTAAAATTCTCATTATTATCATCACTATACTGACGTACATCTTGAGTTGGATTGGAATAGGTTCTGTTATACACTCTTGTATGTATGTTGGACAGGAAGATTTGGAGAGGCATCGTGGTTCGGGACAATCACCCGGCATAAGTCAAGTCAAGTAAGTCATGTCATCGGACTGGGTCTATTGGTATCGGTCATTCAGTATCTGGCTTCATACGGGTCAGGTTTGCTGCTTTAAACGTGTTAACCACGTCAGACGTTTTAGCACAGGCAAAATACAGTAACAAATCAATTACATCGTCGGTTTCTTCGGTTCGGTTCATCATACGGCTGCTTTTAAACTATTTTTGGATATCGCCATAACATTTAAGCTCTTTTATACCAAATCGGTTGGACTTCGGTTCCGATACTGGAAGAAACGTGCACTTTATCAATCATGTTTATGGAAATTGTGCTCCATCCACTAAGCCAAATCAGCGAGGCCATATCATGAATGGCGTGCTGGTGGCAGCAACATTTTGTCCGATGATATCCGGATCACCATTGAGGTAAAGCTGTGGTAACAAATCAGCCGACGTACCAGGGCGAGGAAACCGCGACGTGTAGTGAGAAATCAGAGAGGTGGGAGCTATGTTATGTTAACAATTGGTCGGCAGAGGCCTAAATGTGCATGGGTGCCACGTTTTTGTTATCAGCATGATATTCACCTTGATATTATTGTAAATGAAATAAAAAGGGGCGATTACCGGCGCACGCGTAATGGCGCAAACCGTAAGGTGCACACACGTTAGTGGCGCAAAGCGAGTTAGAGTTTATGAGGTAGGGTAAAGGCGGCAAGCAATAAGGCCGGTGCAAGCCGTAGGCCTACACCCAGGGTAGCATGTGTAAATAGTGACAGTAGGGGAAATTAATTTATATGACAGTACCTCAAGTCCCATAGCGGACCCCTCCACAACGCGGGCCACAACCTATGGATAGGCCAGAACCGTGATATATATTTTATATTACGAATGGGGATAGAGGCCTATAATAATGAACCAAGTCCGGTTAAATTAAGAACGCTATGAGTAAAATATGCACGGTAGAAATACACTTACTAGAGAAATAACTTAATGTCTGTCAATAGACCGAGAAAAAATGGCTCACAGTGCTGAACTGGGCACAAAGTGATCATTGTGATACCCCGTCCGCCTCCCGCCAACTTATGAAAGACCCACTATGAAATGATGGAACTTAAGACCCCACTAACTAATACCAGTGGCGTCGCGGACCTATTTAATACACGTATTATATGGGTAACGTGGTAAATTTTAGGGGGGGGGGGTCCGCAAAGGGGTCGTGAAATCTAGGGGTCACAACCCGATGACCTCTATTCTCTCTTCCGCCTCCCCCTCACTAATACTCCACTATAAAACTCAAATCCTAGGCCTACTTAGTACATATGTCTACATGTATGAGCACATGGGTAGGCCTGTCTAGATCATTTAGGGCACATAGAGTATACCTGTAATATGAGGTAGGGAACATTAATGGCACCTGCAGTAACTGGAATTTAAGGATGTATGGGGTAGGGCCTACCTGATCAATACACCTACCTGGATGGTTATTTACTGTCTCATTATAGGATACATATAACAATATTTAGCGTTTCGGCCTTATAAGATCCCTGGATTATTACGGGCACCGTGGCACTAATATTAATATTAAGGGCACTTGCTGTACATAAAGTCTTGCTATTTAGGGTAGGCCTATCAGGGTAGGTACAACTTATTTGGGATGTATGGGGTAACTACAGCATTGTTTCCCCAAAAGGGGGATTGAAATTGGGTCCAAGATTCAAAGATAGCACAAAACTCAGTTTTCAACAAAGTATATTTCAAATGAAAAAACTAATTCAGGGATCTACAATTTTGAACTCATGTCTATGTCTATTTTGCTACAAATCATGAAGGAATTTACTTTATATCATCTAGCGAGGAAGTACGCATCGGCCAGTACGACTGTCTATCCTTCCATTCCACTCCAGCGGGCATGTGATACTCTAGACGGTGAATAAATAAGGTTCATGGTTTCCATTTATTCTCAATAATTCTAATGTTAATTTGGTCTGGATACTGCTGGTGTGTAAAGTCTTATTTTTTACTTTTTACATTTTGCAGTAATAATCATGTTTAACATAATAAAGGGTGTTTGACCGGCTATATCTGGCAAAATAATAAGGGCACTATTTATATTACGGGCGGTTCGGCTTGTTCGTAGCAGATTTACGGCTGTATAGAATTTATTTGGCTCACCTACCTTGCGACTTGCTTGCAGTCAGAAATCATAGCATTATGTTCCCATCCCTTAACACTTTTGGACCGGTGATTTTGACATTTCGCCGGTAATAAATCATCTAAGATTTTGTCAACCTCTGACTATGTGGTCCATTTTCAGGGTTATGAAGGTTAGTTTATGCCCTTGGGGCCTACTGATGTCCTTTGCAGTCTTTTAATTGGACCACATAGTGGGAAATAGACACATCCTTAGAAGATTTATTACCGACGAAATGTCAAATCACCGGTCTAAAAGTGTTAAGGAAGTGAGAACATAATGAGATTCATCAGATCATAACCAACAGTTCTCAAGCAATCATATTAGCCGGAATTTTTAAAATAGTATGAGGGTCAGACGATGAAATTAGTCAGTCGATCTTTCCCTAGCGGTATCCAGAAGTAGCATAGGGCGGTAAGCTTTTAATTATTAGTGTTTAATAAATTTGAGTTTAGTTTGTCATCAGGGCAGGGCAGGGCAGGGCAGGGCAGGGCATATTATGTAAAGCAAAATATTTGTTATTTTACAACAGTGCACAACATTCATTCATTCAATTAATTGATTCCTACATTCATCTGGTGTTTACTGTCGGTGTATAACATTTCTTCAATTTGCTTTGTTTTGCTGTTCTGTTTGTTTTTCTTGTTTCGGTCCATTGTTTGGAGCTACGTCTACTTCAGGTCTTTCACATTAATTGCTAGTCGAGTCTTCTCATCCACCGACCATTCCTTCAACCATTCAACTGGCTTCAATACATTAAAAGATTATATTATGCTGATGTTCATCGCAAATCAAACACCAATGCCATGGTCACAGCAGGTTTATGCCTATAGATGCAACTGTGATAGTCAAAGCATTGCGTACCTGCCTCATCAAGCGATACACCTTTCTCTGTATTCAGCAGAAACCCTTAATAAGCAGTAATTTCCCATAGATAGCATCCAGGAATTAAAATAATTAGAATATTTATCTCTATCTACGACCAGTTAGCTGTAAACCTTTTCTGTTCAACCAGATCCTATGGACATGTATTGGAATCTGCTTCTTAAGGGGGAAGTAGAGGTTAAGAGCACATTTTACTAAAACTAATATTAAAGGTACTGTTAATGTTAATTGGGTATGTACTTAAACCTTAAGTGTTGTAGGTTAAACAAATATCGCTACTTGGTCGGTCATGTGACCCGTTGCCATGGAAAAGGCGGCCATCTTGGATCATCTTTTTTACTACGAGAACACCTCATTACGGTTCTATCCCCTTTATATTCTGAGATTTTTCTAACCACGCTTATGGGGCAGTATCCGTGGTTACAAATCATTATTTTCCTCCCAACTATTTGATTTATTGCACCTGTTGTTAGATCCTACGACGCTTTGGGTACCTGCTCCGGCCGTTTCGACGCTGGTTTTGACTAGAGTTTTTGTAGCCATGCCTTCACACATTGTGAAATTTACTCAATGCAGATTTTGTTAATTGTTCGTGATTTTAGGGACAGAAATGAATAAATGACATTATATACCCACAAATTGGTTTTCGAATGATCAAATTCTGTTATATACATCCAATGTAATATAAACAATAATTTTATTTCGCAGTTATAAATTTCAAATTCACTCTCCCAACTCTCTGAGTTATTGCGACACCACGTGGATCGCCTACGGCGCTTCGGGGTAAATCTGCTTCGGTCGTTGGTGCAAGGGCGACTTGGTATTCTGGTAGGCATGCTTTCACACTAGTGGGGGTTCGTGTGAAGGTCAATAAATGCAGATTTTGCTGATTTTCGTTATCTAAGGTTCAAAAATGAACAATTGAGATAATATAGCCACAAATTGAAGTTTCAACGAGCAATTTTGGTTGTATATTTTGGAAGATATGAAAGAGAAACTATATAATGTTCACTATATGGATTTGTACAACGCGGCAGAGCATGACGATTTCACAGCATTTGGTTGAGTTTGCACCGCGCTGTAGTAGGACGTGCCCAGCATGTTGTCCATGGATGGTAGGTCAGGCAATTCACCCAACACCAAATTTGTAATGTTTCAGCGAGGTTGTATAACGAATTTCTAGCTTTTGACTTCAATTTGTTATAAAATTAGTGCTTAGTATTTCAGATTTTATAGAATAAAATGTTCACAAAGTCTCGATATAGCATTTTTAGATTAGATTTTAGTTTCAATTATTAGCCAAATTGGGCTACATTAAATGCTAAATATAACGAAGACTGCATTGGCTAGACAGAGTCGGGATTCAGGACACATGTTCAAGGATCAATTACTAATATCTTGGCCTGTCATTATGTTAAAAAATTATATTCCAAATTGGCGCAAAACGTAGAGGGGTTGGAACCGTAATGTTGCGCGCAAGATATTTCAAAAACTATTTATCGTAGAGTATTGGGACAAAAAGCAAATGAAAGCTGATTGATAAGGCTATAGGGTGAAGTAGGATCTAAGCAATTGGACACTATTAGTATTAACTAGGTTAAGTATTTGATTTTGTGTTCACCAGATTTTTTTAATATTTCTTTTTACGGAGATAAAAAAAACTATGTTTTCATAGGGTTAGAGTCTCCATTCTATTTCATTTTAAAGCTTATCTTAGTAAAGGTATTCTGGCCGAATTTGAAGGTCCTAGCCTTAGTCTTAGTTTTCCAGATATCCTGCGCGCACGGTGGCAAAATGGTCGAAATTAGTTACGGAGATATCGTCAGTTAAAGGTCGGGTCATTAGTAAATACGAATAATTAATACTCATTAATCGTCATTTTTTGTATCAAATTAACTAAATTTTGATTTTAAAATGAAGTTTTCACTTATTTAAGGCATCTTAGAACACTAAATGCATTAATTATTGGTGTAATATTTGACCAGAAATGAGATACTTCCGGTTTTTATTAGTCCCATCTAATCAAAGGCGATTTTGTCTTCATGGGGTTCCCTTGTTTTGGTTCTTTGCTTTTTGCATTTGGTTTGAAATTTCAGAGGGGGGGGGGGGTGGCCATTATATAAAATTGCCCTGCCTCGGTCCTTATCGGCACTCAAACCAAATGTATTTTTTAGCTGTGACATTGGTCTCTCTATCTTAATATTAATATTCATGCCAAGTGCTCGTCCATTCAGGTGGCGTGTTGTATCGAGTAATTGGCATGATTTCGCGCTGTTTTGGTTTAACGCAACTCGGAATTCCTCGGCGGAGCAAACAGACGTCTTAAACGACGTTCTTAGACGGTCGCTGCAGGATACAGGACAAGATCAGCATGGAGCGGTAGCGGTAGCGGTTGCGGTTGAGGAGGCTCCGCCGTCCAACTCTGGAGGCATTTTAGCCAGGCCAACTCCTGCGGCCTCGACCGTGTCACCGGAACAACAACAATACCCGATTCCAAGTAGGCCTACAGTGCCTGTGAGTCAACCGGGCTGCGATGTAAAATTGGTAGGGGCGAGTATGTGGAGTTAAATCTCCTATTAGAAAATGGGGGAGGTTCTTAAATGTTTATTCATCAGCGTTTTAATTATGCACAATTTATTAGCGGCATTGTCAGTAGTTTTACATAAAAATCACGCGTGCTAGACAGGTAATTATTCATTTATTCATAAGGCAATTCCAGGATTTTTCACATGGGAATCACGTGGACGGCGCATGCATTTGACGTGGGCTGGTTTTGATATTGCGATATAATTGTACAATATAGCACATGAATAAAATGATTAAAAATATAGCAAAATAGAAATAAATAAAATAAAATAAAAATAAAATAAAATAAAATAAAATAAAATACAAGTCAGGTCTGGTGTGGTCAGGTAGGGTCAAGTAGAGGGGTGTTGATGTTAAGTCATGTAAAGTCAAATCGGGTCATTTCAAATTACGTCAAGTCATGTCAATCCAAGTCAAGTCAAATCATGTCAAGTCAAATCATGTCAAGTCATGTATCCAGGGCATGTAGTTCAAGTTATGAAACTTTTGTGTTTCAGGCAGTATTCTCGCTAGCTTTTTCGGCTTTAAGCGTGTTAGTGAATTCACTGCAGCGTCACGTTCAGCGCGTGTGTTAGCATTATATGACATATCCCTGCACGATAGTGTAGCAGTGCTGCAGGTGCGGCTGCGTTTTTTCAAAAACTGACCAGCAGGGATTGGCATCAGTGCTGACAATTGGTAGCGCAGCCAAATCTCAGGTGTGCCCAGAAGCAGCCATGGTGCGTTTTACACTTGCTTAATATTTCATGGTATCACTGTTTTATTCATGATTTTCTAACTCTTCCATACAGACACAGATTAAGTTATACTAGTATATTTTCCTTTATTGTTCTTGTAATGACCTCTGCGGTGGGAAAATGATTGGAAATACGTAAACATGTAATATGAAAGTAATAATTACGTCAACATGTGTATACATGAAGAGAGGAAAATAAACACACAACAAATTTGTCACATACTGTTGTCAGTCATGCATTTGTGCTACCTCCGGCACACTTTGTATTATATAGGAGGGATGGGCTGCACCCGAGCGTAGATGGGTGTATCATAATTTGTATTCAGAATGATTCTGGCAAAAATAAAATAAATACAAACTTTGGTCTAGTTTAATGCCAATTTGAGCAACAAGACCTTCCCTCCACGCATCTAGTGTGAGAATAAGGCACAGGTGGGGTTCTTTCAAGAGGGCGGTGGGTGGCAGAGGTAGTTGGGATTATCTTTTGGGGCAAACACCTTCATTAATGAATGAGCTTGATTGGCGTTTGTTTTTGTGGGGAATTGCCCACTTTCGCAATTGTCATTAGGTTTATCAAACATTCCGGATAGTCGTTTTTTGTAGAACAGTTTAAAGGCTTATCATAATATCCTCTCAAAAGTTTGTTTGATATGGGTACAAGAAAGAAGAACAAAATCTGGATAGGTGTATAAGTGTCCCTTTTGACCCATTTCTAAACGCTAGATTGAAAGGTTCTATTTTTGAGCTGTTATTGTGCCATTGTTGAACAGAAATGTTTATATTTCTTGTTAAAACTGATACTATAACTGTTTAGTATTGTTGAGATCTCGGATTCAACAAACTGCACACTATTTCACTTTACTTCTACAACTTTATTTCTCCGCTAACTTGAACTCTAATACCACTGACTAGGACGACTCCATTACAACAACTGACTTTACATACATGTACACAATATTATTCTACAATATGGACGGTCACTGCATAATTAACATAATGTCAAAGGTCACCTATACAACATGTATATAAGATAAATTCAGGCCCTATGACACCATAAACTATTACCCAATGAGAATGAATGAAGCGGCCTTACAATTAATACAACAGGACCCCAGCAACAGTTAAGTGGGAGGTCTAAGTACTAGACAGCTAAACAAATGGTGTTAATGACACTTAAACATATAACAATAGAATTGATGTTCAAAGGGAGGATAAACCCATGGCACCAGATTATCTACAGGGAGTATCCATGACTTAATGGTGTTGACACAGGTGTGTCCTATAAAAGCACTTCAATTTACTTCCTAATAACTAAGCCTAATTACTCTACATAATGTACAATCCAGAACCCAACACAATCCCCCCTCTCAAAAATTACTGATCCCAAGATCAGTGTCCAAAGACATGAAAAATACAATTGAATTTTGAACAACAATAAAATCTTGATCTACAAAAATACAAGCAATCGAAATAAATTGACTTGACTTGACATTTTGGACAAAACAATAATAACTTGGATGCATACATTGCTTTAAACATGAATCGACTAATAATCAGAAGTGAGCAAAGCACTAAATATGGAAATGCCTTTAAACACACAAATATTACTTGATAATTGACAATTTATGTGACAAATACAATTTGGAACAATAAACTAATTTGGTAGCTCCATCTATTCATCATGGCGCGGTTCCTGAAAAATCATTTTAAAATACTAAATAACAAAAATAAATGAAAGTAATTAAGAAGGATGGAAGGAACACCATGGCAACTTGATCCGTGCACAAATCAAATTACCATCGCAATTCATTTCCAAAGGCCTAGAATTAATTACATTGAATATAAATTCAATGCTAAATTTTGGAACACCACACATAATTAGTCAACATAATACCCTGTATAAAACACAAATAAATATAATCTTACAACAGAACTGTATGTCCTATGTACATGTAATGGCACATACTTTAATTCGATCGCTGACCAAGGCAAGTCAAATCAAAGCAAATGTCAAAGATGTACATAAAACAAAATATTCTGTCCAAATGATTTGCATAAAACATAAACATTGCATGCATACATGTAACTCAAATGCACAACCCTAAATATTGGAACACCCCAGGCTAATACCAGCTAATTAAAGCAAGAAAAATCAACCTGCGAATGGCCCAACATCCAGTCATGAATTCAAGTTGAAAACAGATAAATGTAACAACATAATTAAAGCAATATAAACTTCAACTTTGACACACAGAACTATTTGGAATTCACATACACAATTGATTAATTTGAGCAACCAAAATTTGTTTGAGAAAAAAAACAAATTGAACCAAACTTTGAGAAAAACCAAATTGAACCAAACAATGGAAATCAACAACAACAAAGCCTGAATTTAAATATTCCTTGTTATCTCATAAATGAATGGTGATGCAACTTCTCCTCATAAAACATAATCCAAACCAAATACATTTAAATCCACAAGTATTGTCCATCAATCAATTACGAGTTTATAGTTCACATGGCTCAGCACTTTGCACATTTTTAAATCCCATAATGTTTGGCTTGCTGACGGGTTCTTAAACTTCGTCGTACAGTGGTAGGCGAGTGTGTTGTCTCAATCACACTATCATTGTTTCTGTTGCGCGTAGATTGGGCATCATTCACCCCAGCAATATTGTGCTGCAGTACTGACTTTTTCAAGGTTTGTTGCAAGTCCTTCACCCATTTTGGTACATCGTCACTAAAATAGGGCTTAAGGTGATCATGATGTGATACACGCCTTCTTCCAGTTCTTTGCGGAGCAATTTCAAAGAGAAGATCACTATATCTCTTGGTTACAACACAGGGCCCCAAGTATTTATTTGGGTTTAACTTGGGATTCCTTCCTTTCTTTCGGGTGCTGTCCAAAGTATACACGAGATCTCCCACCTTGTAGTTATTATGTGCTATCCGCACATCATGGTCACGTTTCTGTCTCTGTCCAGATTTAGTAAGGTTGTCACGGACCAAATCGTGTATTGTCTCTTGTCGTCGGCGAAGCTCAGCTACATATTCACATTCATTGTCCAATTCAGAGTCATCAGGATCACGAGTCACATGTCCGATTTCGATGTTGATAGGCGCATATATCTCCCTCCCTAACATTAAATAGTTAGGACTGAATCCAGTGGCTTCATGCACACACGAGCGATACGCTGACGTCAACAGTGGGAGGTGAATATCCCACTGACGCTGTGCCTCATCCACAAATGCGGAGATCATATTCACAAGAGTTTTATTGAAACGCTCAATCTTCCCATTTGAAGATGGGTGGTATGATGATGAACGGGTCTTGCGTATATCCAAAAGTTTGCAAACTTGTTGAAATAACTCCGATTCAAAAGAACGCCCCTGATCACTATGTAGCTCAAGTGATGGTCCGAATCTTGAAAAGAATTCATAAACAAGCGCATGTGCTATACTCTGGGCAGTCTGATCTGACAATGCATATGCCTCAATCCATCTTGTAAAAGAATCTCCAACTACCAAGACGTAACGGTTTCCTTTCTCTGACACAGGAAAAGGCCCTAAGATGTCCACACAAATACGGTCTAATGGTGCACCGGCTTTATACTCCTTCAGCGGGGCTTTTGGTCTTTTACCCGGTGGTTTCCTTGCTCCGCATATTTTACACTTCATGATCCAGTTTCTAACAGACTCTTTTTGCTGATACCAGTAGAATGATCGCTTCACTTTACTAAGAGTTTTCTTTAGTCCAAGATGGGCCGATGTCACACTATTGTGTAACGAAGACAGCACTTTATCTTGCAAACACCGCGGTACCACCAACTGCAGATACGACTGTGTGGCAGTGCTACCAACCCAACGCTTGTAAAGAACTCCATTCACTAACACAAGTTGGTCCCATAAAAGCCACAAGTTGCGTGTTCCTTTACTCAGTGCATGAACATGTTCTCGAAGTGGTCGCTCAGTAGATTTCGTCATCCATTCCATCACATGTTTCAAATCAGGATCCTCTTTCTGTAGCTTTATCAAGTCCTGATCACTGTAGTTGCACGCCCAAGTCGCCTGAACACTGTCTTTATCATTGCGAGTTGTAGTAATGTCACCCTGATGCTCTATAGTTGGTTTGACAACTTTCACAGAAAACTCAAATGGCTGACATTCTTCCTGCTCATCATAAGTGTCTACCGGCTGCTTATAAAATGCCAAACAAATGTGTTGCACATTTGAACCCATGAAGGTCACAGGACAGTCAAAACACTGAGTCTCAAGTAGCTTGACTGATTGATTGGCATTGAGTTCACTGGGTTGAAGTACTTGAGTTTCCTCAAGGGATGTTTCCAAGTCACAATCAATATATGGTTCACTGGTTTGTTTACAAACATGGATGCATGGGCCTTCATGTTTGGCAGTCATGGTGCTGATGATACAACTATTAGTACATGCACTATGTACGTGAACAGACTTAGCTGATCTTGATGAAACAGGGTTGACACTGGGAATGTTCTCCGTTGCTAGTTCCTCATATTTCACCTGCTTCATTGATAGTGGAACAACATCATCCACTTCCATATAATCCGACCATGATTTGTGCTTGCGTGTACACGAATCACATCCACCACATGGTAACTCCTCCAATATATCTTGACCATCATAGCACTGACACTCATCAGGGTCACACGGTACACGGCTCAAACTGTCACAGTTGGCATGTTTCTTTCCTGCACGATGCTCAATTTTGAAATCAAATTGAGACAGTAGTTCAATCCATCGGGCCATTTGATTCTCTGGTTCTCGAAAAGACATGATCCATAAAGGGCGCTGTGGTCCGTTCTTATCACAAACTTTCTCCCAAGCAAATAATGTCGAAACTGCCAAACAAATGTAATGACAGCCAGTAATTTCCGCCGTGTTACACAATAACGACGCTGTGTCTTGGGATAGGCTCTTACTTGCAAAAGC
The DNA here is from genome assembly GCA_035610835.1 of Ophiura sarsii. Classification (NCBI taxonomy): domain Eukaryota; kingdom Metazoa; phylum Echinodermata; class Ophiuroidea; order Amphilepidida; family Ophiuridae; genus Ophiura; species Ophiura sarsii. The sequence goes on from CM069456.1 coordinate 3,878,299, forward strand.
AATCGGTCTCTCCTCCTCCTTCTGTCTCTCTTCACACCACTGCACCTGCGACAAAACCCCACCAATTCCTGTGTTCGACGCATCCGTATCCAATATGAAAACACCACTATCGTTTGGATAGGCCATAATTTGATCACTTGTCAAAATATTCTTGAGTGTATCAAATGCCTGTTCACAGTTATCACTCCAGTCAAATTCTTGACCAGCATTCAAAAGCTGATTAAGTGGAGATGCGATGGTTGCAAAACCTTTGATAAATCGCCTGTAATATGAACATAATCCCAGGAACGATCTTACTTCAGAGACAGTTTTAGGTGTCGGCCAGTTTCTGATTACTTCCACTTTGGCTGTATCCGTCTTGACTCCGTCTGGAGTGATCACATGACCAAGGAACGATACTTCCTGTTTCATCAGGTTACACTTGCTAGGTTTCAACTTCAAACCGGCGTGACCAAGGCGAGTGAGTGCTTCATCAAGCTTCTCCAAATGACTTGAAAATGTTGATGAGAACAGTATAATGTCATCCATGTAAATCAGCAGCGTTTTCCATTGTAGGCCACGAAAAATCATTTCCATGTATCGAGTGAATGTTGATGGCGCACCTGTTAGTCCGAACGGCATAGTTATATACTCATATAGACCACTGAGAGTTACAAAAGCAGTTTTCGGTCTATCCTGCTCTCTGACATTTATTTGCCGATAGCCCGCTTGCATGTCCAACACGGAAAATAGATAAGCACTTCCTAAACAATCTAAACAGTCGTCGATCCTTGGTAAAGGATAAGCGTCTTTACGAGTTAGATCATTGACGCCTGGTTTCTCCTGACTTTTTCTTCACATAAACCAATGGTGATGCCCATGGTGACGTTGATCCTCGAATAATTCCATTTGCAAGCTGGTCAGTAATAACGGTCTCCTCCTCCTTCTCAAATGCCTTTGGCGGCCTCCGAGGCGGCTGTCTTACAGGTCGAGCATCTCCGGTGTCTATGACATGTTCAATCATTGATGTTCTTCCCATATCATTAGCAGAATCTGCAAAAACAGCTTTATGTCGATCTAACAGTTTGGCTAACTGACCGGATTGTTCTGGGTCCAAGTAAGCGCAGGAACGAGAGTATAAGTCCGTCAAGTTAGATGACCATAAACTTTTATCACATCCATGTACCGGCTTGGTACAAGTATTATCTCCATCATTCTGCTTTTCATTCACTCTGCATACATGGATAATACGGTCATGATGTTCAGCTCTGTTATATTCTTCATCTGCAATCAATTCCACTTTTTCAACTTCACTCACGCAACCAATCGTTGTGCCCTCACGAATAACAATATCCTCTGATCGGCTCAACTGAACAATCACTTGACACAAATCCGTCGACATCCGCTTTCCCTTCTATTACACATTCACTAAGTGCAGGAACTATTGATCTCTTTGTTAGGTGAATTCGCGCTATCCTCTGATACTCATTTGTCACCATACATGTGGTCCACTCACCATTGATACACAATCCACGCCTAGCATCGAAAACACACTTATAATGGTACAAGAAATCATATCCTAATAATCCGTTGTCAGTTATCGGAGCTACATATATGGTCCACTGAAAACATTGCTCACCAATCAAAATATCCACCGAAGCTTTCCCATCAACCGATATCCGACTACCATCCGCAGCTTCTAACTTGATGTTCTCAAATTTTTGTAACTTCGGTCGTTCATTCTCTGGTATATTCATAAAAAATCTCTGTCGAAATAATGGTAACTGCTGCACCGGTATCCACAAGAAGTTCTGTATTTTTGCTATTAATTATCACACCTATTTTTGCAGAACGCCCTCTATTAGAAATACTTTCACGCCGCATGGCGATTACATGGACTGCACTTGGGCAATTTAGTACAGTCCCAGTTTCTAGTTTCCCGACTGGGTTTTCAGATTTTGTCCTGCTGTTGGACTCGACGAATTGTTGGTCGTAGTTGATTTCATGTCGCGGTGTGTTGTGTCCCTGTTGTCTTGACGATTTTGTGCACGAGGTGAAGGCGTTCTGCTCCTTCGTCCACCCTTTCCACTGTATCCATTATTGTGGGGGTAGTCATAAGCGAGGTGTCCAAACTGCTGACATGTATAGCACTTCCTGCTTGGAGGTGGGGAGCGAACTCGCCCCTGACTTTTGTAGTGACTTGGTGGTTTGTTCGGGCAATCCCTGGCAAAGTGTCCAAACTCGTCACACGAGTAACATCTATCTTGTTGACTCATGTGTGGATTTGGTTTACGGCTCCTTAGTAACTCCTCACTAGACTGACCATATATAATCAGCTGCCGTTCCATCCTCTCCACTTTCTCCATTAAAATGTTCAGTTGCTCGGCCATTTTACCTGCGGATGATCCACTCACTTCCAGTGCTGCCTCAGTTTCCATTTCTGCTAAGGACACAGCACGTACACCACGGGGTTTAATCATATCCTCCATACTGAGAAATGTTTCTACATACAGCCTGGCTTGGGACATTGAAGATGGTTCCTTCATGACAACGACACGCTTCATCTCCGTATTGATGATGCCACTTACAAAATGTCGCAGACATATGCTTTCCCGTGTAATGTTATCCGCTGCAGGATAGCATTTCCTCACCAAGAAATCAATTTCCACTTCATACTTTGCCACAGAGTCCTTAGCACCCAATTTGACAGCATCCAGCTTGGTGAATAACACTGCTGTTGATTGACGATCACCATAGCGCTTCTGCAATGCCGTTTCCACCTGTTGAAATGAACCTCTCGTCCTGACGTCCATGTGATGAAATACAAAGTCAAGGGCGTCTCCCTCCATGCTTTATAGAAGTCTGAAAACCTTCTCACCTTCACTCCAGTCACAATTTGATGCCATGTTATTGAATTGTGCGATGAAGCCTTCCCATGATGACTTCCCATTATAGCTACATTGCCTGGGTAATGGAACTTGTTGCCGGCTATAACTGGATGTGGACTGGAGGATTGGCGTTGACTGGTATTTTGGCATTCTGTCCCAGTTACTTTCCTGTGCATTGCGTCTTTCTCTCCTCTCAGCATTTCGTTGTTCCAGCTCCGCAACGAATCCATCAGCTTCCCTTTTCTCTTGTAGTTTCTGTTCGGCTTCCTGCAATGAGGTGATGAGTTGTTCATTCTTTCTTCTCAAATGATAATTCTCCCTTTCTATATCCGTCTGTGTCTGTTGCAATTCATCACATTTGTCTGTTTTCTTCTGTATCACCATGTCTTTAGTCTGTATCTCGATGTCCTTATTCTGCACCGTTATGTTCAAGTTCTGAATCTGTGTGTGCATCAACATCATTTTCTCCTTCACGTCCGTCATATCATCTAGCTTTTTGCTTCTTGTGTTACTCGCCATATTCCTGCTACGTGTGCAAGTTAGAATCCCACTTCTGACACCAATTGTTGAGATCTCGGATTCAACGAACTGCACACTATTTCACTTTACTTCTACAACTTTATTTCTCCGCTAACTTGAACTCTAATACCACTGACTAGGACGACTGCATTACAACAACTGACTTTACATACATGTACACAATATTATTCTACAATATGGACGGTCACTGCATAATTAACATAATGTCAAAGGTCACCTATACAACATGTATCTATATACTAATTTTCGGAACATGGCTTTATTAGATAGTTCAATATAATTTTACACTCGCGTCCCTCCTCAACTGAAAAAGCGTGGTAATTGCGCCTCTAATACACGAGCTTATTAGATAGTTCAATGCCCGTTTTTTACCATTTTCAGACATTCGCAGAAAGGATCACATATGAAAATCCGAAATGTTGAATTTCTTTTACTCGGGTAGCTACTTTCGGACACAAATTGTGGTTTTCGGAATGAGTGATGACATATGGTCTTCACCCAAAATATTTTCTTCAGGGATATAGCTACATTTCTGTATATGCTGCTGTTTGTTATTCTTAAAGATCGCATAGTAACAAGCATTTATACGTCCGACAAATAAAAATATTTCACGACATTTTCTAAATGTAAACAAAAACTCTTACACAGATCTTAAAGTGACACTTTCACATTAGTAACATAGATGAATGCGACGTTTGCTAACGATAAAGAAACTGGCAGTACCATGTCAACCGTTTCTATGTTGTGCTGCGCGACCGCGTTTAACATGGCGCACGCGGTTCGGCGCACACGTAATGACGCAGACAAAAAGTGTACGCGTTTGTGGCGCAAACCGTGGACATTGTAACGGAGCAGAGTGAAAGCAGGCAGTCCGTACACTCTTAGAAAAAGGATGCTTCAGGCTTCAGGGGTTCTTGGCTGTCCCGTATGGAACCCTTTATATCACCTTAAAAGGTTCAAAAAAGAACCATTTTAAGGTTCAAAATAGGAAAAATATGGGCAAACATTGGTCTTTCGAACCTCTAAAGGTTCTTTACAGAACTGTTTGGGGCCTTTAAAATCAAAGAACCTTTAAACCATTATACGGGACAGCCAAGAACCCCTCTGAAGCACCCTTTTTCTAATAGTGTACCCTAAAGCCACCTCCTCCTCTCCGCATTTCCCTTACTTGATAATCTGGATATAAGGGCACATGGGGCATCTGGATAAACGGAACGTGTGGGTACATTATCATGATTATTATAGAGTGTCTGGATTATTCAGGGCATCCGTGGTATCTGGATTACGGGGTTCACTATAAAACGAGTCTCAAATTACCTGGATATACTATGCGCAGGTGGGCCACCTGTGATAACTGGATTTCAAGGGTGTACACTCAGGTAGTATCTCGGGAGGCTTTATAGAACACAGCAAACATGATAAAGGGACTACATATACTATACGTTAAGGCCCCACATGCCTATTGGAGGAATAATGTATTTAATGTAAATAGGCCAAACAAAACCCGGATGGCTCATATTGTGCTCAAATACAAGCGTGGAATGGTACAAGTGATCTTGATGATAGACTCCGCCGACCATAAAACTAAACGACCGACTATAAAACTATAACGCTCAGAACGTAGGCCTACTGAATTACCTGGATACAGTATATATGCATATGGGCAGTGGCGACACTTGCACCAGCACCATATGTTAAAGGCATATTATGTGATCTTTTCCAGAGAGCGCCCTCTATTCGTGATTTTATTTAGAGAGTAGATTTTCTTGCAGATTTACATTTCTGATCATAAATCGTATATATATTCCAAGTTACAGAGCGATACGATTCCTAATTACCTCAAAATCATGGTTTTAGAGTGAATTTAGACTAGAATAAAATAAGTTGTCGGATATCCGACAGTTTATTTTCACTCTAAAACCATGATTTTGAAGTAATTAAGAATCGTATCGCCCTGTAACTTGGAATGTATGTACGATTTATGATCAGAAATGTAAATCTGTAAGAAAATCTGCTTTCAATTTTTTTCGATGTTGAGGGCGTTCCATGGAAAGATCACATAATATACCTTTAAATGAGTAAAACGGGGTGGCAGGGCAATAAAAGAATCGGGGGAGACATTTAAAAGCTAATTTTATGTAACTTTCAATTTTGACATTAAAATTCAACTTTTTTTTATTTGGGGGGGTACAAAATAGGTAGAGACATGCGCTGACAGGAGTATAACTGGGGGTATTAAGAACACGTTGATGGAGTAGGCCTACTCGGATTAAGATCTTGGGTATCTGTATTATTTAAGAGCACATTGGGCCTAGGCTCATGGTGTATTAAGGGCACCATGTCACTTACATTATATCAAGGGCACCTTAGTACCTGAATTATTTAAGGACATACTCTTGATTGATATTTATATAAACATTTATAACGCTTTGATATTACTGACCTCTGCCTATTGTGACTTTTACTGTCCGCTATCTTCGGCACCCGCGTTTAATTTACTTGACTATGATAAAGTAAGGGCACCTGGGTATCTCGAGAAAACGGCACACGGCACACTGCAGTGGGCCTACCTTGATTATGTGGTATCCAGTGCATTATTAAGGGCACCTGGGGTAACTGGATTAGGGGGTAGGGCTTAGGCCTATGGGGTCCCTGGATATAATGGGACAACGGGTACGTGCATTTCAGGTCTCATGGGAGGCCTACATAGGTATCTGGAAACACAAACGTAGGCCTACCTAGATTAAGGCAATGTATAACATGGATTATCAAAAGCACCTGCGATATTCGGATTATTTAGGGCCCCGTCTGGATTATGTATAGGACATGTTCTTGATATTATTGTATCAAATCTTCTTACGCTTTGTTTACTTATTCCCCGTGAAATTTTCTAGCGGGTCCAGCGCGAAGCGCTGGTGCCCGCTAGTATAAGATAAATTCAGGCCCTATGACACCATAAACTATTACCCAATGAGAATGAAGGAAGCGGCTTACAATTAATACAACGGGACCCCAGCAACAGTTAAGTGGGAGGTCTAAGTACTAGACAGCTAAACAAATGGTGTTAATGACACTTAAACATATAACAATAGAATTGATGTTCAAAGGGAGGATTAACCCATGGCACCAGATTATCTACAGGGATTATCCATGACTTAATGGTGTTGACACAGGTGTGTCCTATAAAAGCACTTCAATTTACTTCCTAATAACTAAGCCTAATTACTCTACATAATGTACAATCCAGAACCCAACAGTATGTTATAAATCAACTCCGAAAGTGTGCTAGATATTTCATGCTAGTATCCTGAGAGGTGATATCTTGTTCTTTAGTATTTTTCACATTTGAACACATAATATTTATCTCCATCCATTATTGTAGAAAAGATGAACATTTGATACTGATTTGATACCATATCAATAGAATTTAAAGCTCAATTCAAAGAATATCATATTTAATGATCGTCAAGCCCTTAGATAATTACTCTTTATCTAAATCATTCAAGTATTTATTTCCTTGTTTACTAACACCTCTAAGAGATATTGTCAAACAAATATTTTGAATAGTTATGGACGGACTAGTGGTGGTATAAACTTCTTTAAAGGGATTTTTTTGGATTTTTTTTAACTCACTCGTTTTCCATATTCACCCATATGTAGAATAAAATGTATACACTTTTTCAATCTTGTGATTTCCCTTCTCGGAATAATGCTGGCCCTTTTGACCCCGACGCAGGAGCGTAGCCAGGGGGCACGGGGGAAAGAAAGGGAGTAGAGGAGACATAAAGGGACGGAAAGGGAAAGGAAACGGACAGAAAGGAGAAAGGACAGCAGTGCAAAATAGTTGGAAAATTGCAGTTTTTGATGCCGGTATGGGAATGCAACGCCTCTCAACACCTAAACGCCTCTACCCCCCCCCCCCCCCCCCCCCCCCTCCCTGCGACGGCAAATCAAAAATCAAAACCGAGTTGAACTGGTGTTCACCGTGAAAAAATACCCTCCTCGCTCGTCAAGTGACCCTGGCTACGCCACTGCCCAGACGTCGGGGTGAATAGGGACACCAACCTTTGTAAGAAAAAATATATACCAATCACATATTTAAAAAAAAAAATTGTAGTGGCAGTACAAGGGCATTATAGGTGGACATAGTATGCGCTTAAAGGTTTGAATCATGAGGTAACACGAAAAAAGCTACAATATAGAGAGTTTTAAAACTGTTCCTATCCACCCCTTTCTACAGTACGAGGGTCGTTCAATAAATAATGAAAGTGATCATGATATGGGATGCATGGGTGATTCTATTGAGGGATAATGTGATCAATATAAAGTATGAACCTTTATCTTTCAAACAATACAGTTTTGGATTTATAAGTGTGAACTATGACGTCATAGCATTGTCTCAAAGTAAGTACACTTGGGACACTGCTAAGTCAGTTATTTGGCAGGAAATTTGAATTGTTTGTATACAACATGTGGTAAGAAGATTGCATAACATGACACCAGAAGCAGGTAAAATCCCATTTTTTCGCGTAAGTATGATAAAAAAGACAATAACTTTAATCCCTGTGTAATTTGATATATGTAGTATAAGAGGAAAAAGTAAGGAGAGGCAATCAAATAAAATGTATACAAATATCAGTATTTCAAATAGGCAATTTTCATTTAAAAGTGCTCAGTCAGGAATCACTAATATTTCGGGAAATCAAACAATTTAGGAAAAATCCAAGCAATTAACCAGTTTGGGAGATTCCATATGATAGCTAACTAATTATCTGAACTTATTCGCATGGAACCTGCAGAAAATATGCGCATGCGCAGACGGCAGATAATTTTGAACAGGGCCACAAATGGCTAAAATCATGAAATTTACCAGATAAAAGCTTGCTGTGCCTTCAAATTCTAATCAGAAATAATGAAAAATGCTTAAATCAATGTGTTTAAATATTGTAACAGTCAAAATAAAGTTATACATGAATGTATCAATCAAAGATGGCTGCCACCACCTCCCTCATTACTGCTATCTTTAGAGCTACTAGATATGTATTGTTAAAGTAATCGTCGCATAATTTCAATGGTTTGAGGAAATTTTATGAACAGCTCCTCTTGAAATCCCCACTATCATTGCTTTACATCCCACAACAATTTACTAAATTATAATCCCTCCATTGTTCTTTATCCTTTGTTGTTTTCTAAGGTATATTATTGCGGATTTTGCTAAATAAAAGCGCATTTGAGATGGTCCCTTCTTGTTTGTATCAAGGGATTCAGATCTAGAAAAGAGTGTCAAGCAGAGATAAGTGTGTGTTCTAACTATGTGCCAAGTTGTATCTGTTTTTATGCTTGCATTGCCGAGGTATACGCAAATGTATCAATCTACCAATTTTCAACATATTACATATCCAGCCAAATAATTGACAGATTTCAGTCAGTGTCTGAAACCTATTGTGTTTATGTTAATGACATTACATAACCAAAGGTATCTAACAATCCAAAAGTGTATTGTTTGAAAGACAAAGGTTCATACTTTGTATTGATCACATTATCCCTCAATAGAATCACTCATGCATCCCATACCATGATCACTTTCAATAATTATTGAACGACCCTCGTACTATAGTGTATGGCAAAAAAAATGTTATGTCAAATGATGAGGTGATAAATTGTCCACCTTAATGCATATCACTTAAATTAAGTGTATGGCAAACAAAATGTTATGTCAAATCATGAGGTGATAAAATGTCCACCTTAATGCGAATCTGGTAAGTGTATGGTAAACAAAATGTTATATCAAATAATATGGTATTAAATTGTTCATCTTAATGAAAATCAGTTAAATGAGGTGTATGCCAAACAAATGTTAACGTCAAATGAGAATGTGATAAATGTGCTATATGAGAGAATCAATCGTCCGGTGTACCGACACGCGGCCAGGTGAGCCATGGTGCCGACCCAGGCTTTAATTGATGAATCTTGATTTGCCATTATAAATGCCAAATGTGCATCAGCAATGACGGATTGCGAACAAAGCAAAATAAATGACCCGTGTGTAGCTAAGAGTTACCATTACCTATATACCTCTTTGTGTCGACTCCCTCAAACTTTATGGTGGCTATCATGTTTACTAGAATGTGATGCATTTTGTATTAACTTAATTTATTATATTATTTATTATTTATTTATGTGTTATGTATTTCAATTGTATTAGCGTATATTTAATATATTTATTATACAATCATTATATAATGATAATATACCCATTTCTTGTCATTTCACAGGGCAGGACTTCATTAGTTTTGGTATTACTTGGATATAAACTTAAGAATTAATTAATGTTTACTAAATTTGATGCACTTTTTTATTGACTTAATTTATTTGATTATGTGTTATTTATTAATGTGATTTGTATTTTAATTTCATTGGGGTATATGGAATATATTATATTCATATTATGATAACATATGATGATACATTATCCATGTATTGTCATTTCACAGGGCCGGACTCCATTACACCATGCAGCTACTCAGTCATCAGGTGGTGAATGCTGCAAGTTTCTACTGGATGCTAAGGCTGACATAGAAGCTAGGGATGAAGATGTAAGTGTATAACTTGAATATGGACTTATGGACAAATTAATGTTGACTAAATTGGATGCATTTTGTATTTATTTAATTTATTTTATTATTCATTATCTAATTATGTGATTTGTATTTTAATTGTATTAGCGTATATGACATATATCTATAATACAAAGATTATATCATGATAAAATATCCATGTCTTGCCATTTCACAGGGCAGGACTCCATTACACTTTGCAGCTATTGAGTCATGCAAGGTTCTACTGGATGCTAAGGCTGACATAGAAGCTAAGGATGAAGATGTAAGTGTATCACTTGAATATGAACTTACGAATTAATGAATGTTTACTAAATTTTATTTTGTATTTACTTAAGGGGGGACTCAAGGAAGTTTTTGACTTGAATTTTGTGAGTACTGTAATTATTGAACTATTAATCAAATGCATATAAAAGTATACATTTTTGGAAAGGAAATGGATCAGAGAATCCATATTTTGCGTCAATTTTGACCAAAAATGTTGATTTTTTTTGAGAAAATCAAAAAGCGCCAAAAAAAGGATTTTTTAAATAAATAAAAAATCCCACTTTTTTCTCAATTTCAAAAAATATTAGATTGGGTTTTAAAAAAAATAGTCCCCAAGTTAGTGTCTTAATATCATAATCTAGCAATTTGTGAATTTTTTACTCAAAATTATTATTTTTTTTTTTTTTGGGGGGGGGGGTAAAAAAGGTGATTTTTTATTGACGCAAAATTTGGATTTTCTGACCTATTTCCTTTCTAAAAATGTATACTTTTATATACAGATTTCACGCCACTAAATGGTTCCCTATATGTTTACATGTAAAATGGTGATTACAAAAAGCCCATTTCCTTGCTTATAAAGCGACTGGATTTCTCAATTTGACATTTTCCTTAAATTTCATGATATCTTTGATAATTTATTCAAACAATTATATATGGTCTCCCCGAAAGTTCCCAAAAATTAGCCCCTGGAGTTGGTCAACTGGTGTAGCGCCCTCATTTATCAGAAAAAGTTGAGAAATGTTACCAGAACATTTACAATCAAAATGCATCCAAAAAACCTACAAAATGCATTGAAAAGATTTCTTTTTGCACTGTGGTATTAGTCAATAGTCCTAAAATCAGGATTAAACTACAACTTTAATCATTTAGGAGCAATAAGTTCCATTTCTGATTAATTCTATAATCATTTAATTAAACACATTGATACCTTCTATAGATTCCATATCAATAAGTCAAGGTTTTTAATCAACACTCCTAATCAATCATCCAAACTGGTTAATTTATTTGATTTGTCTAGCTGTTTTGAATTTCTGCAAAATTAGTGATTCACTACTGACTGGGCATTTTAAATGAAAAAAGGCTATTTGAAAAAGTGATGTTTTATACTTTTTTGTTTTACGCCTTCTCCTTACTTTCCCGCTTATACTATATTATTTCAAATGACACTGTGATTAAGGTTATTGTCTTAGGTGTCATGATTAATAAAGAAAATAGGATCTACCTGCTTCAGGTGTCATGTTATGCAATCCTCATACGGCACGTGTTTCACATAAACAATTCAAAGTTCCCACCAAATAACTGATTTGACAGTCTCTAATTCCTAATAACCTCAAAGTCATGGTTTTATAATGAATTTAGAGTATAAAATACACAGTCCGTTAACCTGACAGTTTATTGTCACTCTGAAACCATAATTTTGAAGTAATTAAGAATCGTATCGCCCTGTTACCTGGAATGTATGTACGATTTATGATCAGAAATGTAAATCTGCAAGAAAATATGCTTCCTTTTTTTTGAGGATTGAGGGCGTCCCCTGGAAAAGATCACACAATATACTTTTAAGCTAATGACGTCATAATTTATACTTAAAAGTCCAAAAGTGAATTATATGAATAAAAGGTTCATACTCTATAATGATAACACTATCTCTTAAGACACAGAGGCTAAGAATGAAGATACAAGTATATCACTTGAATGTGGACTAAGAATTAATTATGTTTAACAAAATCTGATGCATTTTGTATTTACTTAATAAGATTTATTATTGATTTATGTGAATCGTAATTGTAATTTCATTTGATATTAGAGTTAATAATTAAGTATTGTTTCATTATCTCCTGGGCAGTCAGTTTTCTAAAGAGTTGTGATCCTAGCTACCAAAACGTACGTAGTGCAGGAATCAGTGTTTCCAGATCAGCGGGAATATGTGTAGCTTGATTGTTTGATTGATTTTATAGCTTCGCACAAATCAGTTCCAAATTGGAAAGAAATATTCGTTTTGTATCTCTCCGCGCGCAAAAGTAATCCAAGTGTACGCGCGAGAGTATTGCCACACGCCCACGGTCGTGGCCACACGCATGCGTCACGCATATGATACACTGTGCACTTATTGACTTCAAGTGCGGCCATGTCCTTCTGTATTCATTCACTTATGTAAGGAGGCTTTGCCAATTTGTTATTGATCAAACTATAGAATGGGATTTTAGATCCGCCACATTTTACTCAAGGTGTTGGTTAGTTTACCTCAAAGAAACTGCAAATTAAGGGACAACATAAGTTGTATGTATAAAATCCCATATCGAATCCGTTAACCTGTCATAGATATGTAAAAGGGACAGATTATTTGGTATTAGACTGTTGAAACATAAAAATCATGTTCATAAGGCATGATAAAGGAAATACACTTTTGTAGGAGAGCAAGGAAGATAATTTAACCATATCGGGTCAGCTTGAAATAATCAGGTGTTTGACTGAGAGGAGGTGAAGGTTATACACATTGAGAAGGAAGAGTTTAAACCGGTGGGTCTCAGAAGCATTATTGATCAAAAAGAGGTATATGCATAATTTGATGAACTCAGACGAGGGTATCCGACAGATATGATAACACGTTCCTGTGGTTCTAACACAGTGAGTTACAACTCTGATGAATTCGCCTTAATATGATGTTACATATTATATTTTATTTTATTTTAGAGTATAAATGTCAATGTTGGGCCCGAAATGAATATGATTGCAATTGATCTTTTTTGTGCTATATATTGATACCAAAACAAGGGTATGTCCATAGGGAACTGTATATCACAAAAGATAACAAATCTCTTGTGATTGATTGTACTAAATTTAGAACGAGATTGAATGTACTAAATTTAACATGAGTCTTGATTTACACTAAGTCAAATCCATGTTTTTGTATTCAGCAACAAACACCAATGCATTTGGCTTGCCTGCGGTATAAGAACACAAATAGTAGCTCGAGTTTCGATACAATACTACATCTTATCCAGTGGAATGCAGATATGTATGTACAGGACAAGGTCAGTGTGATTGTTAGGCAAGTGAATGCGCATTCATAATTCATATTAAACCAGTATAACTAATAAAGAAGATAGCCCCAAAGCACCCCTTTTCAGGAACCTGTCAACATCACCAACTTCGTATAGAAAAATCATGACCGTTTTTGATGTGGATAAGTAGCCATCACTTTTGCTGATTTATCCCTGAGAAACTCTTTAACCCTAACACTTTTGAATGTAAATGTTGAAAAAGATATCCGTCGGCAGAAATCGGCGAAATTTAGCGGGGAAATCCGGACTTGCCGACGACGGGATTTTATCCCAGGTCCTCCAACATAGATGACCGTGTCTTTAGTCCCAGTGTTGTAGTCAAGTCCACCCTACCCGAGTCCGAGACCGAGACCTTACTGTCCGAGACCGAGTCCTTCATGTCCGAGTCCCGAGTCCGTATGTATTTTAAATCTGATTACATGTCATTAATTTTTGTATCTATAATAGGCTAACATATCACTCAGGTTAACATAATGATGCATTTTAAACTTTCGCATCCCCACATACATCGAAAAATTGTGATACCATTTTGAATTATAGGCATAAGAATTGATTCAGATATTTTTTCCCCCTGAAAATGTCATCCATAATGCCCGTATCATACTAGCCGGTCGCTGGTCGCAACAGGTCGCGTAGTACTCGCTAGCTCAAAAGTATCTCGGTGCGACCAAAGGTCGCATCGAGCTACTAAATCACCGGTAGTAGCAGGTATTACCGGGTCACGCAGACGACATCAAACCTGGATCATTGCTGCTGAATGGTTATGCTAATTTCGAAGCAAAATAACCTTCCCCCATAGTTTAAAAAAGTATGGTGTTCATTTCGTCATGAGCAGCCGATCTTTTGAGTTGGAATTAAGTCAACTGGCCGCGACCGGTCGTTTCCAGTCAAGCGATCTCTTGATCGATGTATCGGGTTTTTATATGACGTCATAGGAGCGATTTAATCGCAAAGCGACCTTGGTATGTTTCAGCATAATTCCATCAATTATTTTAGAGAAGCTGAAAAATGCAAATGAAATATCCTCTTTGTTAGAAGTGTTTTTAAACAGTATAAACACTGACACAAAAATACCTAAAGACCATTTACATCGTACAAACAGCTTTCGAATGCACATGACTATTATAATCACCTCAATTATTTTAGGTTCGTTCCCTCGAATTGTGTTTTATTTCTTGAAATAGTTATCAATAGGTATAATCTACATGTACAGCATATTTTTAACTGCTGATATGTATTTATGATGATTTATGACAATATTTATAAACTGTTGAAGATTGGATGACTATTAATTACTGCAAACAAAATATAAGCCAATATTAACTGGACTCGGGCACAATTCCCGAGTGCCCGAGACCGAGTCCTTCACGTCCGAGTCCTTCAAAATAGGGACTCGAGACCGGTCCAGACTAGAGTACTACATCACTGACTGCTTAGTCCACCGCCCGATATTAACAATTCCGTACGCATTTATCACCCGCCCTCAGCGCCCGGCGAGATAGACTGAGGTGAAATGTGCTACCAGCTTAGTTTTCACATGGGGTTTCGTGGTGTTCAGGGCTGTAATGGTTTGGTAAAAAAAGTGTATATAACCCAAACACTTCTGGGATGGAAATGTTGAAAAAGATATCCGGGGGCAGAAATGGGCGAAATTTAGCGGGGAAAACCGGACTTGCCAACAACGGGAGCCGATCCCGGGTTCATCAGCATAGATAACCGTGTCTTAGTGTATTCGGCCAGGGTGTCATGCGCCCGCAATTACCAATTCCGTGCGAATTTATCACCCGCTGTCAGCGCCCGGCGATTTAGACTGAGGTGACACGTGCTACCAGTGTAGTTTTCAAATGGGATTTCACGGTGTTCAGGGCTGTTAGGGTTAAGGGCCACTTTTTCTTTGAAATTCGGCAAGAAGGAGGAGGTTAAGAGAGTACATTCACATGAATGCTGCGAACATGAGAACCCCACCTCTTTTTTCAGTAAAGATTGTTTGTTTGTAACAAATTCAGTGGCATTACGACTATGGAACTGTAACGGACCGGGGTGTGCAATTTAAACACCGAGTCCCCCTGGCAGCCGCTATTCCTCAGTCGAGGTTCCAATAGATAAGGCCCGAGCGGATGGCATGGAACCCTCGACTAAGGACAACAACTACCAGAGGTTGGGTTCGCTGCTCAACCAAAAGATCTAAAGAACCTCTATCGTGAATATTTTATAACCAATAAATGACAAAGTAAAAGGAAACATGGCAACAAAATTCATAACAAATCACATTTTAAACTTTAATTTGGCCTAAACTTCAAAACTTCTCATTTCTTTCACAAACAAAATATTTCACATTGAAACTGGAATTATGGCCTAAGATTTCAAACATTACGTTTCCCAAAATATTGCACTCAGATTTTACTAGTAAAACACCCTCCCAAAAAGTATCAATCCCCACCCACGAGTTACAGGAATGCATTCGGAAATGATGACGTGACAACGAAAAGAGTGCCACACATCTGGTATAAAATGTTAAAAATGCAAATCACTACCACCTCAAGGCGGCTTCCAAATAATCCCAATTTCCTTTCAAGTTTATCACTAAGAAATTGAATCATTTCAGGGCCCACCCAATAATAAATTCCACAGACCAGAAAAATCAAACAGGCGAACACTACCACTGTCCTAAAAGGAAGTTCAGGATCAAATAAACTTTTGATCCTACACAAAGCCACGCCAAACAATTCCGAACACATTCCATATTAAAGCCTTTCAAATAATTAACTTTGTTACGCTTAGTTTGGACCCGTAACAAAATCAGCCTCCCAACTTCAACCCAAAACCCGAGATCTAAATTCATACTTCCTTGTACACCCGTCATTTAACCTCAAGGGTTATTCGTCCAGGACACACTCCACAGCCCGCAGCTGTTATAACAGGAGAATTTACCCATCCTGGAGAATAATACCAAATGACGTTGTACAAGGAAGTAAAAACACTTGTTTACACCAAAAACCACCACACAAATTCAACCCAGAGTAAAGAAATCCCACCCAATTACTCCCTTTTAATTCCCGTCACTTAATTCCCACAATTTACAACACCAAAATGTACACGTAATGACTCGACTTTGAACAACAACAAATCTCCCTTCTTCAATCCATGCCATGAGATTCCCTGCCTAATTTCTGGTCCAGGCCGAAACCATCTGCAAAGTTCATGACACTCCGCAAATTACCAGGTTTTTATCAGGCCATAATTCTCACCCAGAAGACGGGATATAATAAACAAATACGTCTACAAAATACATGGGACTGTGACAAATTTCCCCAATCCTCCTTGTTTTACAAACAATACAACATTGTAATTGAAAACCAAAAACTATCAAACTGCCCTGTATAACCCATATCCCCAGACAAATGAAAGCTCAGGCATGAATTAAATAAGGAAATCCTTGCTATTTAAAGTCAAAGTCATTACTAATTAAGTCCTAAAATAATAGTTGACTCAAAGAGGTAGGTAAACTGATGCAATAATTAATCATGAATAATTTTCAAATCGTGCAGTTGAAGTGTGACTTACATTATACCTCATGCATGGTTGCAGGTTGATCCCAGACTGACTAAAATACCAGGAGGTTTCTGAGGCTGACACAGAATTTAAATAATAATAGCAGATTCATGCATGACGAAATTCTTGTGTTGCTAGATATAGGGACCAGTTGGGCTAATTTTGGGCAAACACACATTTTTGTTACAGAACAAACAAACAAACAAATATCTTGTCAGAGGGGGCAAAGGGTATTTTTTCCCCTCCCGGTGGACTCTTAACTTTACCAGGCTGTTAACTTTTGGGAATTGCCGGCCCTAAACTGCCGCGAAAAATTGAGCTCTGTAACTAACCAACAGTGCTTATATGAACCAATCCAACTCAAATCGGGACCTTGCCCGCCCCACCCACTGCAAAGTTAATATGCAGATGAGCTAGTCGACTGCATATTTGAAGATCTATTTAAGCAGTCAAAGACCTATTCGTCTTCGTTAACGAAGACGTCTTCGTCTTCGAAGACCAATTCGTCTTCGTCTTCGACTGATTATAAGCAGTCGTTAAGCCTTCTCACAGCAAACTTAATATGCCAATGAGCTAGAGCTTCATTTGTCGACTGCCTAAATGAAGACCATTGGATAAGATATTGACTGATTAGGTCTTCGAAGACGAAGACGAATAGGTCGTTGTAGAACTGAATAGGCATTCGGCTAGCTCATTCGCATATTATGGAAAACACTATTTAGTCACTGCACATAAGATTCAAAATCACAGGCTTGCCCACAATTTATCACATTATCTAACAACATAATGCAGTTAAATGTACACATGGCAAAATTAAAAACAAATTGCCTGTTTCGGTCCCGAGCTGTCAAAAGACATCCTGCAATCAAGGAGATTGACAAAATTACATGTTATATAACAAATCAAATGTTTTTCCAATCGGGGAATAGTGTGCCAGCCTTACACATATCCTATCATATTTGGGTGCCCCACCCCACTTAATAAGGTTGCCAAAATGCACACCCGAACTCCAAAACTCCAAAATATCCAGTTTGCTGGTTTCATTAGAGGATGGTCATAAACTATCCGATGGCGTAGCCAGATTGGAGGCAGGTTGGGAAATTTCACGCCCCCCCCCCCCCCCCCCCCCCCCCGATATTAGAGTTTTGTCGACCCATCCCCTCCTCCTTTCCCAGGCAAAATCATAGATGATTTAAAACAGACTTCAAGATATGGTTGTTAAAACAAAAAGTATTGAAACAATTGCTGTGACAATGCTCTGCACCGATATAGGCTGGATTCATTAATTTAGTGACTACAGGCTGTCCCAAAATGATTAGTACCCATCGATGCCCAAAGTTCAATAATTTGTGTCATCATCAAAATCGATGGAATAAGGTCCGTTGTTTCTACATCATCTTTGTCATACTGTACTATTTCATAGAATTTTAGATCATGAATATCGGATTTATCAAACTCAAGATACACTCCATTATGTAAAACATGGTGATTTCACCTTTTTGACAAAGTGCTAAAAAATGTGTGTGCTAATACAGCTTGTTTGAAAAAAGTGTGTATTCTCCTAATCTCATGTCTACTCAATGTAATCTTGTGTGTCTTTCTGCTGTAACTGTTATTAGTTATGGGTGTTCAAATCATTAATAATTCTTCTCCTTAATTCAATTTAACAGGTAAAAGAAATTTGTCACACTTGAGTGACCCCATACATTGTTTTATTTGGCAAGTGTTTAGGGACTTCTTAATGAAGTGGTATTTGGTGAATCACCAGTGGCTTAGATTTCATTTTCACATTGGAGAGTTGATTTCGTGAGGTTAAACACTAAGGGAAAATATCTTTTTTAGCATGTTTGTTGGAAATTGCATCCCCAATATGAAAAAGAAGTCTAAGCTACTGCTAATTACCCATGATTACGGTTTTACCTGTTTAAATGCCCCTCAAGTTTAACCTCAAAACTAGCTCATTATAGATACAAAGCTTGGGCTCGCTCATGCGTGACGATCCATTTGTACTCTTCAAATTGAATCAAAATGAAGAAGTATTAATGGTTTGAACAGCAATATGATACAACAGCAGTTTAAAATAGAAAGGAACCAAAAGATATTAGCAGACAAGAGATTGAGAGAATGTATTAGTTTCTTTCAAACAAGCTGTTTAAAAATACATTTTTTTGCACTTTGCCAAAAAGATGAAATCACCATGTCTTACACAATGGAGTGTAACTTCATTAAAATAAGTCCGATATTCATGATCTAAAATGCTAATGAAAGGGTACAGTATAGCTAGCAAATATTATAAAAAAACAACGGATCTAATCTCATTGATTTTGGTGATGAAAAAAATATTGAACTTTGGGCATCGATGGGTACTAATCATTTTGGGACAGCCTGTATATAATGTTTACATGTATGTACACCCTGCCGCCTACGCCACAGGGTGTACATTTTGTGTAACGAGAATACGTTTTTGTTTGTTTGTTTGTTTACACGGTCGGTCCGTTCGGACACACGCTTGGGTCCTGAAGGGACCAGGCTCAAGCAAAAATGCTCAGGCCAGGCTATAAAAACCTATACAAGCATGCTGGCTGAATGAAATGAAAGTTAGAAAAGATGGAAGAAAAGAATGAAGTAAAAAGAGCCACTTCCAACAAATAAAGTTAACAATTTTGCTGTCAGCCTTCGGACATGAGAAAAGAATAGTCTTGATCCAATCTCATTTGCCACATAGGCGTTGTACCCGCTTGACCACGGGGTGTACATTTTGTCCAGCTAGCGTGTGCGTCAAGTGATTTTATTTACCGGCTGACAGGGACAGAATTCGGATGGCTTCTTGCATTGCCCTATTTTTATTCAACTCATCCAAATTAAAAATAAATGCCACAGAAAGCGCTTGAACAGGACATCCCGGTATGAGATATGATACGGATTCAAATAAAAGAAATTCATTGCGGCTATTTAAAATACTCCCAGAACAAACAAGGACCCCAGATACGGCAATGATACCTTTTTTCTGAATTTTACTTTTGGAAACTTTGCGTCTGAATGACCACTGAGCAGTAGCGTTATACATGTGGCACACATAGAGCGTGTTTCTGCTGGGGAAGAAACCGCTAATAAACGCTAAGTTTGCCCAGCAGAAACAGGCAGAACCCGGCAATAATCGGCAATAATCTTTTTGCAGTGTCCCAGCAGAAACACGCTCATAGTAGAATAAATATAAATCAGACAGATACATTTAGTGTTCATGTGGTACATTGTGCATGTACCCCACACCCCAACTCAACACCCACCTCTCCAACTTAATCCCCCAACTCTACAATCCCACCCCCCCCCCCCCCCAACTTACCCCCATCATTGCATCGATTTTATACAGGCACACTTTCAGCGTGTTTTTACTGAAGTAAAATGGACGGCATTTACCTGCTAACATATTAAAATTCCCCAATAAAACACACCTCAACCGGCATTTTCTCATACCAGTTTTATTCCTTTGGATGTTATCCGCCTTTTATCGAAGGATAATAGCTGATGAAACCAGCTAAGAAAAGCCGTCTTTTGCCAGTATAAACACACACAGTTCCAGCTCATCCCGTTTGCCGGTGGAAAAGCGGAAGTTGGCACGATGCACGATCAGCAAGTTTGTAAACTCATCACAAACACGTACCCAGAAATACCCAGAAATACAACACAACACTACGCCGTCGATTTGTTTAAAGAAGATTAGCTCTTTTTCGTGGAGTAACGAAGCTATTACGGGTTTAAAATGTACAGCAAATGATCAATCAGCTGGTGTATTTATATTAGGCTCGTTCGAAGAGACGGCAAACTTATTTGTTTTTACTTTATATATAATGATATCAAAATACAGTTTTAAAATATAAATTTAACCTTTAAGAAGAATTATCAAGGTTGGAATTTGTGTTTAAAAACAAATATTTATGACAAAGCATGAGCAGACGAAATTTCCACTCGCAAACAGATGTGACGGGTATGACCTTTCCATGGCATTTTTTTATAATAAGGTCAACGGCAGCCGGCAAGTTTGGCCCTCGGATCGCAATAAAACACTTCGCTCACGCAATCAACCGGTTGTTAACCGCCTTTTAATAAAGCGGATAAAAGCCCGGATAAAAGCCGGTTAGCTTAAATACACGCTGGTTTGCCTCCATCGCCCACATGTACCATACCAGATCAATCTGCATATTACGAGAGCCTTTTTATATTATTAATGGATAAAACCTGTTAGTGTTAGTATAATAATGATTTGCAAACAAATGGTCTGTCGATATAAAAGCTTACTAACTATAATATAAGCTTATGGAATTTACTATAAGTTATTAAGCTTACTATATTTTACACATTAATCAGCCATCTGAAATAAGTGTAGTTCTATATAATATCCACATACCTGCTCTGCAGACAATAATGATTCAAAATTCACATACAAAGTAGATATCAAATACCTCTGAAAGAAACCAAAATATCCATCATGTTTGCTCCACAACAACTATCATGATCCCGGGTGGGGGGGGGGGGGGGGGGGTCAGTGAACGTACCAAGTGGGTACACATGCGCATCCAAGCACCTCTGAAATAGACCCTAAATGGCGTAAACCAAAACACTATTTTTATGCCCCTAAATGGCGTAACACATACAAACCCTACCCTAAACGGCGATACCAACACCCAATAATGCACCCCTAAATGGCCTAATATAGTAATGTTCAAAATAATCTTAATTCATAATCATGTGACATTCATACAGATAGGCATGTGCTATGCATGATGTAGAATGCAAGCAAAATAATGCTCGCATTTGTGACAATGCATACAATTTACCAAGTATATAAATTGTGCATGCATAGCCTACTAACATTATAATATTTTTCAAATCACTAAATCTGGTTATTGGTTCACTGGGGTGTGTGAACCTCATATTTGCTAGCGGTTAGACCCTTTAACTGTAACAATAGGAATTGGAATGGTTATTGGAACATATCAACACACTTTTTTTTAACTCAGTCAATGCCATTTATAAATCACAACTGACGTGGCGGTTGATACAGTAATCAGATAATCAATAACCTCATTCCTAGCAGGTGGCCAAATCTGACAGGGGTCCCAATACTAGCAGGGGAATGATGCTAATGTTGCGGACGTTGATGGAGACATGTCTTTCTAGTACATGATTCATGAAGAGGAAGTTGCAAACTATACTATGCATAAATAGCATAAAATCATAAATGAAAATGGGCAACTCACGCGATACAGACATTAGATGTGTAAGCTTCGTTAATTAATTTCAATGCTATGTTGATACAAACGTGATTGTTCATTCTGAACTCAATTTTGACAGTTTAAACGGACTCGAATTTCAACGAAACTCCTTATCTGTGTCAACGATTAATTGCTCTACCCGATTGTTTACTTACGAATGGCAATCACGCTTTATTTTGCCATCTCAGACGGGTTTTCGGCACGAATCTTTTCATTTTATGTCCTCGCTAAAGTGTGTAATTCTACTGCGTGTGGCCACTGTCGATGATCACCCAAACCCGCACGACCGCCAACACACTAGCGAGGTGCAAATCGCGTAAAATCCTTTCCGACCAACAAAACGGAACAAATTCAAATCATCTCGGATTCTTTCGAAATTTTACCGGAAAAAAGCCACACATACAATAATTAGTGCCCCTAATCGTCGATACCTCGATGCTGTAATGGATACCCTTAAGTGCAATGCCCCCTAAAAAGTACCCCTTTTTCAGAAAGATGTCGTGTGGTGAAATTTGGACCCTTTTCGACGGGTTTTTTTTCCGACGCGGATGCGTACCCGCTTGGTATGTTCACAGCTTCATATAGGACAACAACAGCAAATTTGAAATGGCAGTTGGTGATCATGTGAAATGTATGCAAATTAGATTTTGACTGCTTATTAGGTCTTCAAAACAAAACAAGTCTTCGCAGAAAAACATCTAAGTATTAAGTCTTCATTTGCTGTCATCAAGTGTTCGTCTTTAATTTCAAATGATATGTCTTCTTTGCGCTTTTGACTGCCTAATAGTTTTCAATTTGTTTGTATTCAATTGTCGACTGCTAATGAAAATGTAAGCGACTGCTTAAATAGTCTTTGACTGCTTATTGGTTCTCTTCGACTGCCTAACGACTGCCTATTATAGTATGATAGGCAGTCTTTTATAGTGAAGGGATAGTTTGGACACTTTACTGTATTTGGTATCAAATGAGATATCAATACGTAGCTATCAAAGTTTAACACAAAGGCTTTATCAATTGAATTATCATAAAATGACCAGATATTAACATGACCTCATTTAATGACTGAACTTTCCTTTGTGTGGTGTTTATATGATTTATATAGCATAACAGGACACCACTTGATCTTCTCAGCAAGTTCAAACGGGGAAAAGTAGAGCAAGAGTATAAAGTGAGTATTTAATTTTGATCAAACTAGTTATTTCATTAATTTGACATTTTCAGACCAATAGACACAGCCAAATTTGTGTTTTAAGTCTATACTAATATCTGACTTGAGCTAAATATATATATATATATATATATATATCATGAATCATTATCATTATTGTTTGTGTGATTTTCTTTCATAATAACAGATATCACCTAAAATACTACCAGGTTATGTGCATGATCAACATATGGATTTTCCTTACATTTGGTATGGTGGAATGTCTTTGGTATATGATAATGCATTTTGAAAAAATCAACATTTGTTTTGCCATGACAACACCCATTTGTATTTTGGGCTATACGGCGCTATTTTAGGCTATTTTGCCCATTTCTAAGAAAAACATGTTAAAATATGCCCTGCTCTTCCAAGCTACTGACTCAAAAGTGTAAAAGATGTTAAATAAAGGAATTAAGGAGGTGTGGACCGTCAGCATAGCCTCCGTAAAACTGTTGTAACTCCTTCATTATTCATTAAATCTATATTAAAGTTTTTAAAAAATTGCAGAAAAGAGTTCAACGAATCCATGACCATGAAATTGTCCATTTCGGAGACAATTATAAAAAACATGGTTTTTGACCCATTTTATGGTTTGCAAAGATAACTCAAAATCTATATTGTAAATTTTGTTCATACTAGTTTTATTATAATCTTAATACAATTCCCCAGGAAAATCTTATTTATTTTGTGGATTATAGACCAAAATCATTCAAATCTGGCAACACTGGAAGTTTTATAACATTAAAAATATGCCTCTTTTACCCACATTTAGCACGTAATAAAATCAATTTGCCTGGGCATTCAGATTTTGTTCTTGTTGATTTTAAATATAGTATACATTGCCCCTTTCATTTCTGGAGAGAACTGCTTGGGCAATTATTTAAGGATAAGACAGGGTTGCCAGAACGAAGTACACATTTTTGAAAGAGATGAATACTGACATTTATAATATTTGGTTTGCTGGGGGTTTGGCAACACTTTAGACTATAAACACTTTAATTTTCATTCCAAATATGATCATGAGGGATTTATTGTAAAAATATTTATATGCAGACTTTACTCATAAAAGATACTTAATTTGTGGCGTTTAGATTCATCTTTTTCCTTTTTTTCTTCTCAAAAATGGTACATCTTTCTGGCAACACTCTCCTATCCTTATTGATTGCCCAAGCAATTCTTTCTAGAATCATTACTATTTTACCGTTCAGTTATATTTTAAACTTGAAATAATCATTTTCTGTTGCACATAAAACTGAGATGAAGCTTATAGAAAGTAAATTGAATGTGGAATCTGATGACATCAGTTTGACACATAAATACCCATATGTTGACAAATTAACCCAAAAAGTGATTTTTGACCCACATTTTTCAGACAGCATAACTATAAAATCAATTATTTGATCATGTTCTAATATTGATTATTGTATACAAGACAATTTTGCCTAGGATTGGGGTTTTTCCTTCAAAATAATTATTATTTTACGAAATATTGAAATAAACATCTGAAATTATGTACATTTTGTATTTTTTGCATACATTTTACCGTTATTGGTGAATATCTCAAATTAGAATTGAAAAATTGAAAATATCAGAAAACCGTTCCTAGGGCAAAATGTTCTCTATAGGATAACAGCAACAGATGCTTAGGTGCTTAGTCAAAAATAGGTTGTCTCAAATGACCCGCCCGCGTTAACTTTTTATATATCTATGTTGGTTTTTTGGTGTGTGTTTTTTCTTGAAAAAGAAGAAAAAATCCGCAGACTGCATTAAACCTTGGATCTAAAGTGCACTAATTCCAAACATATTATGACAATGGCAAAAAGACCCTTTTAAGTTACTCTCAATTTCAATTTACCACCAATATAGAAAACTAAAGAACAAACAGGACATGAAACCTTCTCTGATGATGTGGGTACCAGTCACGCAGTTGACAGCTCTTTTGATTCTGGTAAGTTATACGATTTCCAGTTTTGTAATTGCTACTATAATATTCAATTGATCAAGTTATAAAGCATGTTTATCAATTGATTAATTAATTAGGCATGGTTATACATTCTACGAGGGTCGGTCAATAAGTAATGAAAGCATGGTATGCATTGTGGGATCAATACAAATTATGAACATTTGTCTTTCAAACAATACACTTTTTATTTCTAAGTATGAACTAAGACGACATAGCTAAAGATGACATCCAAAGCTCAAACCTCCCCTCCCCTCTGCCCTGAACAAAATGTAAGAGCTTCTGGTGGCTACAATAGAAAATTTCTCATAAAATTACCAATTTGAATTCTTTTAGAACGCCCCTTTTCTTCCTAATACCCACCCCTCCGTAATGTAGCCACTGCTATAACCCGTAAAGTCTAATATCATAAATAACAGTAGTTGTCCGTGGTTCTCGGCCGGAATTTGTGTATGTATTAGGCATTCTAATGCCATTTTTGGTCTATTTTGTAAGAAAAATTTCCATTTTTTTAGCTGAAACTTATCAAATAATATTAATTAAACACTACTGAAAATGTGTATTTTAGAAACGATGCGCAATTCAATTTTATTTTAGCCCTAATGTTATGTTGCAAACATTTACTTTTGATATAATCCCGTATAATGTAGGTGCGCTTCGGGATTTTCCACGATCCGGTCGAGTAGTAGGATAGGAATAGCTACCATGCATGACATACCATCATGCAAACGGCATGTAGGGACCAACACCACACTATTTGCTTCCGCCGGCGCCTTCCTCCGGTGGACATTGAACATTCAGGCGCGTAGCCAGATTTCCCGGTCAGGGGGGGAGGGGGGGGGGGGGGGGGCAGAATAAAAATGTGTCCCGGGTTTTGTAAGGCAAAACAAAAAATGTTTGGTTGTCCTCGACCGCCCGCACCTCACTTTAGAGCCTCATTATATTATATTATTTTTTGTACTTTTTTGTTTGTTTTTAATCTAAAATAAACAAAAGAAGTCCAAAACACGACTTTGGATGACCCATAGTTGACCCGAAATAACCCACATAATACCCCATGACCCATAACATAGCACGGGTAACTTATAACTTAAGATCCTATTACTATAGTACTTTCATTATTTTGTTCTGATCAAAATTATGATTTCTAAGAACCGTTTTCTGTGTAAAAATACAATTTATTTATAAAGCAACAACATCTTAATTCAATGTACATTCTGTTTGTTAACTGAATATGGTAATACAAGTGTTGCCTGTAGAATGATATACTATTACAAATATTTGCATAATTTATTTTGGTTTTGGCTTCAGTTCTTATTAAAGCAGGTGATGGATATAATAACTCATATGGTTTGAATGCATCTCAATATCTTTAATGCACCGGTTTACTTTTTTTCTTACCAGATCACATGAGTGTAAACTAAAATAGTAAATTTTCCGACTTAAATTTCCAAAATAAAAAACATTTTTTATTATTCTATTGTTATACGAAGGTCGGTCAATAAATTATGAAAGTGATCATGGTATGGGATGTATGAGTGATTCTGTTGATTTTGTTCCCTTCTCTTTTAACCCCATAGAGGTAGTGTAGTATTTATTTTCATCTCAAGTGTTAACTTATAATATCACGTAATAATACATTTGTTATTATATCGTACATTATGAGACATTCTTTAATAATATAAGTACAATATGATAACATGCTGTGAAGACAATTTGATTTAGCATGTAATTTTCATTTCAAGAATAAAATATCATTTATTTCATATTCCAGTATACTTTGCAATGTTCTAAATCTTGCTGTTCTATTTTTACCTTTCTTTTCGAAAATGCAATAATTTTGTCAATCTTCTTAATTTCCAACATAAACAGAATTGAAATAGGTGTTGTTTTATTTGTATCATAATAAATTATTCTTGATTTATATACGGCATAAGATGCTAACATATTTGTAAAATTAAATTTAGAATTACGGATGTTCCAGCCGCATATGATTTTTTCCAAAGATATATCAAAATTGTATTCCTTCATCAAGAACCGTATATATTTGGAAAAATTAATCCAGAAATGTTTGTTATAATTGCATTTTACAAATAAGTGATCATAATTATCTAAACAATTGCATACATTACATGTACTCGTATATGAGACACTTAGTTGCCATTACATGAGTTCCTTTTACAGCAAATAAGATTATTCATGAGATTATATTGAAAATGGACTATCTTGTTAACTATTCTGTTTCTAATTTTGAAAGAAAATATTTTACCCCAATCATTACTATTGATATTTTGTTTCCCCAATACTGTATACAAGTGGCATCTTCTGAATGAGTATTTGACATTTGATATACATCTTAAGTCTGTAAAATACTAATGTGTTTGACCTTATTCTTAACATTAAAAATGTGACCTTGCAATCAAAAAATATGTAAGCTGGATGAGCATGATGCTTTAAAGGTTTCAAGTGCTCTACATATTTGATATAAAAAGTGTACCATCTCTTCAAACTATCATGATTGAATGTCATGATTGAATAGATAGTAGTAGTTAGCTTATATATCACTGTTCACAGTTGAGATGAAAAAGCAAAGTAACATATAATTGGACTGAAGGTCAGAAGAGATATAAAACTCACTAATTATACCGCAAGCTAATGCATTTTTTTTATTTATACTTACATTTGTTACATTTTTACAGGTGGCGGTCTATCACAAGCAATATCGAGAAAGTTTGTGTCAACTCAGACAAAACATATAGATGACAAAGGTGGTGAAATAACATTGCAAGACTATGATTTAAGGCTGAGCATCCCTGAAGGCGCCTTGTCAGCCTACAAAAGTACAAATGTCACACTAACAGTGGACACTAGTGTAAACCATGCTCCCTTTCAAGATAACCAACTCGTGCTTGGCCCTGTGATATCCTGTAAACCAGATGGGCTGACATTTTCGAAACCGTTTACTGTGTCTGTGCCCCACTCTGGTATAAATATCACCCCAAATTGTCTGCAGATCTGGTGCAAAGAAGAGAATCCAGAATCACTATGGGTTAAGGTATATGATGGTACTGAGGCCAAACAAGATATGCCGGTTATTGTAGAAGGGAAAAGAATCAAATTCCGGTGGAATCACTTTACAGTCTTTGACATCCTCACTGCACCAATAACAATGCTGATGAAGAGCTTGGGATATCTTGAACTTCCTGAACTTACGCTACGTATTTTAGCTTATCTTGAACCTGTCAAAGTTGATACAAGAGAAGCTAAATACTTTCGACTCAGAGTATATGCATTGAAAACCAATGATGCAGTTCTAGAGAAAATGATAGAAGACGCTGAAAAAAGAAATGAGAGTGGCATGTGTTCAATGCCTTCGAGATATGACCTACAATCTACCGGGAAAGCCTTGAATGTACTGACTAAGAATCTTTATCCCAAAGATAAATGGCTTCCAGATGAAGATGGTATGGCTGGGACTATTCCATACAAATATATACAATCAGGGAGTGCAGTGGAGCTGGGCGGAAGATGCGATTTCAAGTTCATTTTAAAAGATGATCGAAATCGTGCAGACAGTTTCAATGGTGCCATCAAACTGAGTCAAGATGGAAATCCAACTACAATTAATAGGATTGACTTCTCAGATGATATGGCCCGTACCCAGGTGAAATGGCAGTCTCAACAAGAGGCATCTTACAATACCAGAAGAACAGGTATGTACAGTAAGGACCATTCTCTAATGCATCAGCAGCAAAACTAACGAGTCTAAGCACCGTTTGATGCTATACTCTATTGCATAATTCATCTTTAGTATTGATCATGCAAGTGTCAGCTCATTCATACATGATTATGGTAATGGCTGAGTTTGGGAAATCAACAGGCTAGATGCTTAAAATTAAGTGACTTTTACTCAAGACTTTCATAATAAAGACAGAGTAATATCAGCTGGGGCTGAAACTTTGCTTGCCGATAGGAAGCCACATTTAAATTGTTGGTGCTGTATTTAGAATGTTGATGACTTTTGTCGCCTACTTCGGTATAAACTTACTTTCAAACAGAATTGCTGAAAAAAATTCCCGAAAATTGTGTCGCTTTGAAAGAAACCTGCATAATGAATTATTATGTAGATCAATGCTTTATAATTTCATAGTAATAGTACGGTACCTTAATGCTATCACTCAAATTTGATTCAAATCGATCTCCTTTAGGCTGATTACAATATATTTCATCACTTATTAAAATTTAAAATTGCAAATTTTGACCATCCTGTGTATAGGTTTTTAAATATGGAAGGGTGGATAATTTACTCAAACACAACAAAAACATTTCTAGCCTTCGTATAGGTCCTACATTTAGACAGTGGAACAAAAAAAAGGGAAAATCAACTACACCTGGTCCAATTTGTTCAGACAATATTAACCCTTACATTGACATTTTCTCCATTTCTTTACTGCCACAGTAACACCTGTATCATCAATAGTTCATATAGAAGTGTCAGAAGTAGATGTTTTAGACATCGTAGAAACTTTCAAACTTGTTGACTTGAGGGCTGTATACACAAGACTGGGTCTAGCAGAAAAAGACCTAGCAGATGCCAAACTAAGGGATATAAGTCCTCAAACACAGTCACAGAATATCCTTAATCTCTGGCGTAATAGAAATGGAGAGGAAGCTACAAGGAGTAAGTTCATAGAGGCTGTGGCGCAGTGTCCAGATTGCACAGCATCTATGAATATACTGAAAAAGAAATGGATCGGGAGAAGGTAACTTTACAGTTCTTGGAATTTCTGAATGTCACATCAAGGTCAAATGTCGTTTGAGGTTAAGTTGTAAAATAAGCTGAAAAGATCAAAAAATGGAAATTCTTTTTCATTCAAAGACAGATTGCAACTAAACTTGATTTCAACAAATAATATCTCACTTTGGTTTTTAGATAACAGGGATTCCGGACATGATTATTTTTAATTTCTAAAGCATGTCGTCCTTGTATGGGGTCAAAAGGTCAAATATCAATAGGCCTATATGGGGAGTAATACAAAATGGGACCTAACCTGAATATGTAAAGGGTTTGAACCGCTATAAATAACATGTCTGTAATCCCTGCACTTATCACCTAAAACCCTGACTCCAGACGACATAACAGCATGGTGGTATTTATACTAGACCCGGCTAGTTATCACAGATTGTCAATTGATTACATGCATTTATTACTGCTTTCATGGACTTTAATGGACCCTGGATGTGTAGCAACTTGTCCATCACACAGGGGTGCAAAAGTTATTTCTTCCTCAGGAGCATGGTTCTAAGAATCAAGATTTCCTCAAACAAACTAGAACCATGGTAACATAAAATAGCTTCTGCATCACTTTAAAAGCAAGAATGTTTACATAATGATATTTGTGTTGTCACATAAATCAGCTTTATATCTACTCATTCATTATGACAACGAAATGATGACATCGCACTGAAAAAACTCACAGCTAATCAGCTAAGACGTGTATTCTTCACAGCCAGATACAACCTTTGTCCCGCACATTGCGGTTATCACTCCAGACCCATTCATCTGTTTCGTTCAGATAGCACACAGTTATGACAGTAATCACACACAAATCAATTATTCCTATACCTAGTGCAACTTTTCTGTTGCATGCGCGGTCATTGAAATCGCCATAACTTTAAAAGTATCCATTCGATTTTGTTGAATGAGGTATCAAACTGCGGAAAAGAAATCTGCTCATTTAAAATATATCTCAGATTTTTTGTAACGATTATATATTTTGAATTAGCGAACCTCAAAGCACCTGGTCAGGGACTTTATGTGCTAGGGGTAGTTGATGAATATTGATTCTTTTTTAAATCTACAGAATTTAATTTAAAAAATGGCTTCAAAAAAACTGTCAACGTTTTATTGAACCACCCTGTATTGTACCTATTCCCATGTTCAACTGGTGGTACCTTTATAATGCACTATTCGTCAGACTTTTCCTCTCTTTTCTTTTTTCCTTCTCCCCCCCCCCCCCCCCCCCCCCCTTTTTTTTCCTCTTTTTCTTTTCTCTCCTCTTTTTTCCTTTTTCCTCCTTTTAGTTTGTTAGGCACTGGCATGATTTCCTCAATTTTAACTGTTGCTTCCTGGGAGCGGTGCTCCCCGCTCCCGCACTTTTTGCATCCCTGCTGGCATCACATTTAGTAATACTGAAGATGGTGATATCATGTATAGATTGTCCATACCACAATTAGAACTTGTAGGCGCTAGTACTTTATTGTTTCGTTAAAATCAGTAACACTTCCACAGACAAATGCTTCCTTTTGATGTGTCTGTACACATATTGGCCGAAAACATGTCATTCTCAGAACCGTCTTTGTCTAGACCCACCTGGTAGATCAAACCTGTCAAAGGCACAAGAAAAAGTTGTTGTGTTGCCCTTTCCTGACTGACCAATATTTTAGATGGATCTGGATTGTTTGTTGTTGATAATAACAACGTTTGACATTTTTGCAATAAATATCAATGAAAGTCATTTATTTGTTGGTAAAATGTGAAAATCAATGATCATGTAATAACTTTGTGCTGAAACCAACTTGAAACCGCTTAAGTCTAATCAGTTCCAAATTGGCGAGAAATACTGGGTTTTTATCTCCCCGCGAGCAAAAGTAATCCAAGCGTACATGCGCGATTATGGCCACTCACACACGAATTTGGTCGCACGCAAGCGTCACATATTTAATACACAGTACATTTGTTGCTTTCAGTGCACACGTGTCCTTCTGTATTCATTTGCTACTGTCAGGAGGCTTCGCCAATTTGGAACTGACCAAACTATAGTAATATTTCATTCTAAACATAACATCGCCCTGCATCCTTTGGCCTGGTGAGTTTGTGTCACTGTGCAGATTTCCAAGATGGGCTAAGGGGGAAAAAGGGGGGAAAACACACATAAAGCACTTCATCCCTACGACGCAATTAGGCTTTGTAATTATAAACTTAATTATTCACTGCTTCGATCACTGTGGGTGTGTGTTTGTTTGTGTGTTTGTTATCCTTATTTCTCCGTTAGTTGTCATCAAAGTATCGCCTAATTCGCA
The DNA here is from genome assembly GCA_035610835.1 of Ophiura sarsii. Lineage (NCBI taxonomy): Eukaryota > Metazoa > Echinodermata > Ophiuroidea > Amphilepidida > Ophiuridae > Ophiura > Ophiura sarsii. The sequence continues at coordinate 3,910,730 of CM069456.1, forward strand.
TGAAAGATAGAGGAAATAACGAGAAATGTGATAAAGTATATTCTAGTGAAATTGGTTTAACAATTGGCTCCAAAAACTGCCAAAAACCTCTCGAATTTGGCTCACAAGTGCCACTAATTGGAATGATATAATAAATATAATGAATCGAACGCCCATAGTCTATACTCAAATTGTGTGTAATATGTAGTTCGTACAATATTCCGTTTTTGAGTTATTTGTTTTGCACGCTATCATCAATAATTGTAAATTACGGTTTGACAAGATCTACAGCGATTAATAGTACATTTGCTTGAACAAAGTGCTACATATATGCCAGTTTATTTTCGTTTCACAGTAAATAATTACGCTTCAAATAGATTGAAATAAATTAATTAATACATAAATAAATAAAATGAAAATGTAAACAAGGAAATAAATCAGGAAATCAGAGAAAACTATCAAAAGACGGAATCAATGAGAAAAAGAAACAACATTAAAATTATTAATGAAAAGAATGAAGCCAAAAAGGAAATGATTAATACAAAGATAAATAAAAACAAACAAACAAACCCCACAACAAACAAGCAATTAATCTTACTATAAATCTGGAAACGGTGTGGGTTTGTGTGTGTGTTTATTTGTTATCCTTATTTCTCCGTTAGTTGTGATCAAAGTGGCGCCTAATTCGCATGAAAGATAGAGGAAATAACGGGAAGGGTGTTAAAGTTTATTTCAGTGAAATTGGTTAACAATTGGCTCCAAAAACAGCAAAAAACCGCTCAGATTTGGCACATAAATGCCACTAGAATTGAACAACATTGTGCGTTGCGAGTACTACCGCGTAATCATACCGTGGTAACATGTCGCGTGCATGTTTGCGCAAGGGCTCACTGCCGCGCGCGGCACACGCACTCCTACACATGGCGCAGAAGCCACACGGGAAATGGTTATAGGCCTGTACAGTGTGTTGGTAGGGTTTGGTGTCATGTTGGGGATGGAGGGGGGAGGGCGGGGTGGTGTAAAACCACGGGATATGATTTAGGATAGGCATAGGGTTATAATGGATAGCGTTTTGCGGGGGTTAATGAAACAACCTGATTTCTTTACTTTAAGTTGGCATGCCAAACAATCTAAGGGACCGAGGGTTAATGAAGTAGCCACGGGAAATGGTTTAGGGAGGGTTGTGATTATAAATCAAATTGGTTTGGGTGTGTGCATGGGGGGGGGGGTAAAACCACGGGAAATGTTTTAGGATAGGGTTAAGAGTTAATGAAGTAGCCGCGGGAAATGGTTAGGGAGGGTTATGATTATAAATCCACCTGGTTGGTGTAGTTGCAGTGTGTGTGTGTGGGAGGGGGGCGATTGTAGGGCGTTTATGTGGTTTTAAAAGTACCGAGGGTTAACTTGATGCGGTTTGAGAAGTAGGGGTTAATACAGTACTGCGGCCACGGTAAATGGTTTAGGAGGGATATGGTTATAAATCAACCTGATTGGGGGTTGGCGGTGTTGTAGGGGGTTCATAATGCCTTTAGAAGGGATATGGTTATAAATCAACCTGGTTTGGGGGGTGTTGTAGGGGGTTTATGTGGTTTCAGAGGTAAGTGGTGGCATAATCATCTAGCGGTGACCCGAGCGTAGCGAGGGTACGCCGCTAGTAAATATAAAAACACTAAAGGTATAAACACGCTGCCCGTGGGTCTTGAACCCACAATCCACGATTTTAATTGGAGTTTTACTCAATAGTGACAACGGATTAGACCACTCGGCCATGTACATATCTGGCAAACCAAGCGTCTTGTTTTGTCTTTCATTGTAGTTGTGTAGAAAATGAAAAGTGTAAACTGTAGAAAATGAAAAGTGTAAACTGTCACAGTTTACCATTCAGAAAAGGTGGTTCAAAATAAGCTATTTTAGCATAGTGTGCCCCGTCTTAGTGGTCGCAATGTTCATTTACATCAATTATACCAACTTGAATGATTTAATGCAGAAATAATGTCGTATTAGTCACATTCACGCATTTTGATAACAGTTTACTATTATAATTAGAAAATATTATTGTATATTATATTTAACTATACAAAGTAACGGTAAACTGTTCATTACAATTGAGTGAATGCGACTAATGCGACATTATTTCGGCATTCAAATATTTGAGTTGGTATAGTTCATGCTGACGGACATCACGACCATTAAAACGGGGTCTATAATGCAAAATATTGCTTGTTTTGAACCATTTTTTCTGAATGGTAACTGGTGACAGTTTACACTTTTCATTTTCTTCAACACTATTATATTATGAAAGACAAAACAAGACGCTTGCTTTGCCAGATAACTGCATGGCCAAGCGGTCTAATCAATTGTCACTCTTCTGTAACATTCCAATTGAGATTGTGGGTTTGTGGGTTCAAGTCCCACGGGCAGTGTGTTTTAATTTTGCTTTGAAAGGGCAAATGATTCTCTTTTCTTTCTAAAACAAATTATTTTAGTATCGAGACACTTAAAATGATACAATAATTAACGGCCCGAAATGGTATGGATTTATCAAAGCAAATAACCCAGTGCATAATTTATTTCTGCGTATTTTGACACCTTGATTGTTGTTATACGATGTTGCGGAGCGGAGTTATTGTCATTTCAATGGTCGTAGGGCCAGTTTCAAAAGTGAAACGCTATAGACAATAGATGCAGGTTTGCATTAATTGTTTTGAATAATCAGGTTTATGCTTTACACACGTGTACAAAAATGTAACATACACTCAGAAAATGAAGATAATGTGTTCCTTTCACATCACAGATTTATATATTATTGAATGATTTTCATTCAACTTTGCCATATCTTTATCTTCAGTACTGTGTGTATCATTGTCCATAACAGCGTATGTAAAGCATAAACCTGATCATTCAAAACAGTAATGCCAACCTGCTTCTATAGGGATGATTGTCACTTTTGAAACTGCATGGACCCACGCGCCCATTGAAATAACAATAACCCCGCTCCGCAACATCAGATCTCAACAATCGAGGTGTCAAAATACGCAGGACAAAATGATGCACTGCGTTATTGGCTTCGATTAATCCATACCATTTTTGGGCTGTTAATTATTGGATCATGTGTGAGTGTCTCGATACTTTTTGTGAGGAGTTTATTTACACTTGCAGTATATTCTAGAAGAAACCGTTTGGTTCACAAAGTGATATTAGTAGAGTCATGTCCATGAGATCCGTGACCAGTTTTAGGATACCTTTTTTCTTGATGGATTTGTCAAGATGGACTAATTTTAAGAAAAATTAGCTCCTACATGTATACTGTGTAGTATGAGAAAGTGTCCCTTTAGCTTGGCTTGGTTGCTTACATGGTCTTTGGTCTGTGACATATTTAGTGATGTTTCGAGCTGCTTCATGTCTTTTCTGTTGTCAAAACTGAATTTATTATTTCTTCTGTTTATATTTAAAGGGGTCTACAGCAGCAGCTATTGGAACAGATTGAAGCAGACTGAGGTATCCTGGTAACAAAACACTACAGCTACTCACCACAATATAATACACTTATCAAATTGCAATCCTATCTGGACACCCCTCTATACCCCTCCCTCTTGGTGGACCTGGCCATAGCAAAGACTTGTGCAGGGATTTAGGGCACAGTATGTCTCCACGTATTCAAAATGACATCCTCGCTAAATTCTCGGCTATGCTAGGTCCCAGGGTTTGTAATTGCAATTGATGAGTGCATAATTATATCATCCTCGTCAAAGTCTCTGCTATGCTGGGTCACAGGGGTTGTAATTGCAGTTGATGAGTGCATACTTACATCATCCTCGTTAAAGTCCCTGCTATGCTGGGTCACAGGGGTTGTAATTGCAATTGATGAGTGCATAATTACATCATCCTCGTTAAAGTCCCTGCTATGCTGGGTCACAGGGGTTGTAATTGCAAGTGATGAGTGCATACAAATACATTACAAGTTCATCAATCACTTGCCTGGGCTTGGGTTAGATATCTTTAAAAAAAACTGGGTTTGTTTCATTTTTATGTCTTCAATTATTGTTTACTGGAGTGGCTCCTTCCTTTCTACCATCTTTTTCTAACTGTCATTTCATATAGCCAGTATGATATAGGCTAATAGCCTAGCCCATGAATATTGCATGGGTCTGGTCCCATCTCGACCCAAGCGTGTGTGCGCACGGACCGAACATGTTTGAAATTGTTATAATTTGTTTGGCAAAATGGTCACACGTTCACAAACATTTTCACAACAATTTTGAAAACAACCTAACCAGCCTGACTGTGTCTCCTTAGGGTGCAATATGTCTTTAGGGGATGTATTTATTTAAGAAGGTGTCCAGAAAAATGTGATCATGCATGCTTATATTTTTATATTTCAGTTCCTCCTCCTCCTCATTGAACTTTTGCCATGTTTAAAGCTTATATATACACAACATTTTGTAATTAGGGTTGTCATGATGTCAATGCACAGCATAGGTAGGGGAAGGTGGGGTAATGGCGGACACATTTTGTCAGAGAGGTATAACACACATATAATACGTCATATAACAATAAAAATCATGTAAACACAAAGCACTGTGAAGGTTCTACCTTTTATCAAGTTTTTATCAACTCATCATTTTGAAATTCTAAGCTACGACGCAATAAAAAAAAATGGCGTCGTCCGGCATTACCCCACACTCTGGGGTAATCCCGGACGTTATTTATCAATGGCAGCCCTCTTTTTTATAGCATTTCAATGGGAGTTAAAAAATACCCTTTTTAAAAGTGTAGCAGAAATCAAAGAACAATGTCACATATTTATATGGTCAACAACTATTACCGATTTATGATGTTAAATTGACCACGCCCATATTGGTTACCATGGAAACGGTACATGTCCGGGATTACCCCAATCCATGTACAGTGTATGGGCACATCCTCTCTTATTATTATGCTCATCATTGTGACTCCGAATGCATTTCTTTTTTATCAGAAGGTATCATACATTACATAAAAAATAATAAGACTTTGTTTTCCTTAATGTAGAAATACCAGTTTCAAAGAGAAATTAATGCACCAAAATATCAATTTGCCCAAAATGTGATTTTTGTAATTTTCGCGAGAATTTACGAGACAACCATCCCATTTAGGTTTTGTGTGATTTCAATGGAGAGGCACCTAACATCATAGGGTGGCAAAATACCACCTTCTTTCACCTGCCTTTAGATACAGCCCTGTCCGCGATTACTCCGCGTCCGCCATTACCCCACCTTCCCCTATGTCAAATTTTGGTTGTATCTTGGATGCACATTTACAAAATATCCTGTAGACATTTCGATGTTGTGCTAACATTATTTATTGTATTATTATTAACGAGCTATTCCAGTTGAAATCCATACACGCCTATGGATTAAGACATAATCTTAATCTTCTCCACAGGGAATGTGAATTTCAAATGGGGTTACCTGCATGGGTGACTCCATTTGAAATCGTCACACCCTATGTGGAGGATTATGGTCATGTCTTCCTAGGGGTGTATAGATTTCAGATAAAATAGGCCAATGTTGTAAATATATTACTAACATTAGAGTTTTGTTCTAAAAACTGTCATATGATACCATAATAAGTCATTGAAACATCAAAAGCTGTTCAAGCTGAGACTATGTTAAATGAATTTCAAATGAATTATATTGTAATATGTAAATAATATAGGGATCGGGGTACTAAGTGGATGAGGTTATGGGATGTGCTGCCAAATAGGCTCCTTTTTTCACCCATCTTGTAAACAAATCACCCCTTTTTGACACATTATATGTGTTTTGTCGCTGCAAAAGCGTGTACTTATTACACTAATAATGCATTATATTACTTTAGTAGCTAGCTTTTTAGTAGATATTTGTCATTTCCCCTAATTGTTTTTGATAAAATTTGACTTAAAAGATTGATTGGGGTAATTATGACTTTCAAAAGCTCATCAAGATTTTAGGCCAATCTTTATTTTGCTGGTGGCATATCCTACCAATGTGATATATGTAGGAAAAGATAATAACTTTCAACTGTTTTCATTCAACAATTTAAACTGTACACAATAGCAGTTAAGGGGTATTCATTCCCTTCTTAAGGCCACATAAATCTATCAATCATCCATTGCTTGTAACACTTGATGCTTTGCACAACTTATCTTGGAGAGAATGTCAGTAAAAATAGTAGTAACAATATTCAATGACCTTCTTTGCAAAATACAAACCCTATAAACCATCAAATTATAATAGATTAAATAGAAAGCACAAACCATATGTTGTTGTATGTCACCACTGGAGGTGTTGATGTTATCAGATAATAACAAAAGCGTTTAGGTAAAGTACAGGGTGATTCAAACAAGTTTGCACTTGTTCAGATGTAGATTTCTTAAAATCAATGTGATATATTAAATCTTGATTTCTGTTAAAGGAGGGGTCCCGCAAGCACAACATTGTGCATTATATGTTAGAAAATAATTATCGTGCCAAAATTGCGTAATTATATAGAACAAAACATCATACTTATGACAAAACGAATATAAACTGCCATCTCTCAACATGCAATTTTTAAATTTCGCGGCGATCGAAACTCCCGGTGTCGATGAAGTAATAGTTATACAATTCCCTGCGTGTTGAGAGAAGGAAGTTTTTATTTGTTTTTGTCATAAGTATGATGTTTCGTTCTATATAATTACGAAAGTTTGGCTCGATAATTATTTTTCTAACATATAATGGACGAAGCTGTGCTTGCGGGACACCTCCTTAAGAAAGAAAAAAATGTGCAGTATCTGATTGCCTTATAATGACAATGTAGATGAATTTGGTTAGCTGGTCGTATGTCAACAATTAGTGTATCAAAATATAAGGTGGCATTGTTACACATATTTTGTGTTTGATTAAACATTAATTTTAGTTAGATATACAGAGTGTCCCTAAAAAATGGGGCACATGTGTTCCAAATCATTGCTCTAATTGATAACTTAAAATTTGGCTGTAATCTTTATATAATCTGAAAGATAATTTAGTTGGCTTTGAAATGCTGTTTATTTCATAGAGAATTCACTTTTTTCATTCTAAAATTATGTTTGATCATCTGCAAGCACTAAAAATCGGGCTTGTGCCACTTTAAGAAAAATATGTTTTTAAATAATTTGTTGTTAAGATAATTAAATATTTCGTATTTGGATTTGATATTTACATGGGCTTCAATATCACTAAATTTCCTTTCAGTGTTTTAGTTGAAATTGCTTTAGCCTGTCCAAAGATATGCTTATTTTTTGTACTATCAGCTTTCTAAATCTGTTTACGTCATCGCCATGCTTTAAACAACAAAAGTTTTGAATCGGATATGAATCAGAATTGATGACTTTCCACTCAGTAATTGTCTATGTTTTACATTTTACACCACCTTATGACATATGACCAGCTACATTTGGATATATCCTATTTGCTATTATAGACTTATAAATCATTGTTTTGTTTTTCTAAAAATGATGATGGAAAAATAATTTAACTTTCACATTTTCAAAATCCTCAAATTGTTCACAACACTTTCAAAAAACTTTCACAAATATATAAAAATTTCTAAAAATCTGAAAAATATCTTAAATTTGAAAGATGTGGGTGATCAGGCCCTTAAAACATTATTTCTATTCTTAATTATTTTTGAGAAGAAAAAAATGGTGAGTGAGTAGATAACAAAATTCTTCAAACGTCTGATCATCTTGTTCATAAGGCAATTGTGGGTAAATGACTGCTACTTTTCAAACAGATTCTGCACTTTTTCCATTCGAAGACCCTGTTTTTGAAGATTTTGCAAATCTGTCACCCAAAGACCCCCTTTGTTGAGCAATTTTGCAGGCTATCAAGCCAATGACCCCTACTTTTTCATGTTATCCGTCACCCAAAGCCCTGGAATTTGGTTCCCTCCCTCCAATGAGGCCAACAAAGTTGTATTGACGTAACCCGCCCGACCATTGTTTACCGCCCTGACCCCGAAACGATATTTAGTGTTCCTTATAAAAAAGGAATACAGTGCACAGCAAATCAGACGATCACAACGGCCTCATAATATTTTGTGATTTATTTGACTATGTGAGATCAAAATAGTAATTTATAGTGTATTATAAATTTTCAATGGCATGTTACGCCAATAGAACTTCTTTTTATTGGGGGGGGGCTTAGTGTGGACTATGTGTTTTGCAGTAATCTCCATGTTGATATTGCTGTCCACCAAAATATCTCAAATCAATCATTCAATATATCACCTTAAGTGTTAACTTTTTGGAACACCCTGTAAGATCCAGGAATAAATGCATATATCTTCATGTACTTATCATGTTCACTTTCATTTTAATCATTACTAATAAGTCTGTTGTCTTCACATCTTAAAAAATATTAAAATAACGAATCAATTGAAAACAAATTAATTTTAATTAACATTAACTAATCATCTTTAGTTATTCAGTTTTATTTGTTTATTAATTAATAAACATTCATCCATTAATAGAAATTAATTGATTAATAATTTTAATTACATTGATTCAATTAATAATTGATTTGATTAATTAATCCATATCACTCCATATCATCCAACCATTCATCCATCCATCCAATCATCCATCTATCCATCCATCCATACCATCCACCCATCCATCCATATCATCCAATCATCCATCCATCTATTCACATATCCATCCATCCATCCATATCATCCATCCATCCATGCAATCATCCATCCATCCAATCATCCATCCATCTATATCATCCATCCATCTATATCATCCAGCCATTCAATCATCCAATCATCCATTCCATTCATCTATCCGTCCATCTATCCATCAATCCAATCATCCATACATCTATATATACATCCAATCATCCATCCATCTATCCATATATCTTTCCATCCACCCAATCATCAATCCATCCATCCATCCATCCATCCATCCATCCATCCATCCATCCATCCATCCATCCATCCTTATCATACACCCATCCATATCATTCATCCATCCATCCATCCAATCATCCATCCATCTATCCATCCATCCAATCATTCATCTATCCATCTATCCATCCATCAAATCATCCATCCATATCATCCATTCACCCATCAATATCATCCAATCATCCATCCAATCATCCACCCATCCATATCATCCAATCACTATCCATCCATCCAATCATCCATCCATATCATCCATCCATCCAATCATCCACCCATATCATCCGGCCATCCAATCTTCCCACTATGATCCAGCCCTCCCATTGTTTTCCAATTGAATAATTTTATTGTTTACCCATGAACTCTTAATCAAAATAATTAATTATTTTAAATTGTTTAATGTGTTTTGTTAATTAACATTCATTGCCTAATCCATTTGCATTATGGTTCCAGTGATCTATTAATCATACCCCTCAAAAAAAGATCAGATTTTTTTCTTCTTCAATCGGTTAATTTTGTATATTTCATGATGTTTTCATATTTGTTGCATATCTTTGGAAATTTGATGTGTTTTTCTCTCCAATGAGACCGTTGATTGTAGCAATCATTTGTGTTAGGGCTCAGCCACTTCCTTGAGATGTGGAGAGGTCTTCAACTGAATTTGCCAAATGGGCTCTCTTTACTGCGTGATTGAGACCTCCCTACATTCTCAAAGAAGTGGCTGATGGGCACTAAAATCAATTCCCAATTGCTGCTGCATGTGGTATCGTTGGAAAGATGACCACATCAATTTTCCATTGAATGTAAAAAATCAATATAAACATTTCATGAAATAATCAAAATACATGCAATTGAAGAACATTTCCGAACTTTTATTTTAGGACTTAAGATAACATCATCACAATCAGCGGAGACATTCCACAAAGTATGGTTGCTTTCTAGTGTAATCTATTGTTACAAATAGTGAAGTTCAATGTATATATCATTATGAATAAATAATTTCATGTTGTGTCCAATATTCATGGTGAATAAAACCAACTGATTTATTATAATAATGATTATAGTGCTTTATTCTGTGTGTCTCAAAGGTGTGTGTAATCAAATTCACTATCCCATCAAAATTAAGATTTTGGTTTGAAAAGAAAACACACATTCTTCTCATCAACAATTCAACATTTTGGGTTTCGGAGATGTTTTGTTTAGATGCTTCGACAAAGAAGTAGTGGATTACGGCCAAAAGTAGTCTACCAATATAAAAATATCAAATTATTAATTCCTTCTCTTTAATTGTGTTGTGAAAATCGGTCAACTATTAAGAATGTTACACCAACGTGCAATTTGTATAGCACTTAGGTTTTGACCATGCGTGATATGGTGACGTGTACATGGGCTGCATTGATCAACAAAACTAAAGCATCCATTCCTGGATACCCTCATCGTCAGAAAACCGGACGGGAATGTCAAACTACTCATTTACAGGAAGGCAACACACACAGATCAGTACCTCAATTTCAAATCGCACCATCCCATTCACCATAAATTAGGAGTTATACGGACACTATTCGACCGAATGAACACTATCATTACAGAGGAGGAGGACATCAAGGCAGAAGAAGACAAGATCAAGAGTGCTCTGACACTTTGCGGATATCCCCAATGGTCCTTTAAGAAGGTCAAGGACCAAGCAGCCAAAAAACTAGCCAAAAAGACTGTCAAAAAGAAAGACCCTGATCAAAAGTCTAGAGGTATGGTCGTCATCCCTTACGTACAGGGCTTATCTGAACGATCTACTAGGATCTTCCGCAAACACGGCATAGCTACAGCGATGCGACCTGTTTCCACGGACTGTGTTTATGAAATACCGTGCATCAATTGCAAACAATCATACATGTACATCGGAGAAACTGGACGCCGCTTTAGCACCCGAATGAAAGAGCACCAGAGAGAGACGAATACAATTACCTCCGAGAAGATGAATTTCACTCGTCTGAATAAGAAGCAGTCAGAGACAGAATATAGTAAGTCAGCTATCGCTGACCTCGCGGTACAAAAGAACCATGTCATTGACTAGCCTAATGCCAAAATCCTTTTAAGGAGGACAAACCACAAACGCGACGCGTCCTCGAAGCCATTTGGATTCGACGGAAGGCACCCGACACTATGAACAGAGACGACGGGCCCATTTTCTAAGTCATGTCTACGACCCACTGATCACCGTAACAGCGCCCTCAACAGGAAGCAGTACGGATCAGAAGAGGTTATTCTGAGGAAGTGTGTAGACTATTTGATTTGATTTGATATAATTTGAGTCCTACGACCCTGGATAACCCAATAAGCTTATTAGCTTATTTCCATTGGGGTCCGTTTTATGTGTGAACAGATACAGACCGGGATGATCCCCTACCTACTCTTTACGAAAGAGTCTGTAACCTTTTTTAACGTGCTCGGGTATTGCTCTTCCGATGCACGGGACCACCATTTATACGTGACTTCCGAACCACTGTTTTTTGATGCCATTAGGAAATCGTCAGAATCATTTCGCTTCATTTACCAGGCTACCGACGGCGCACACAGTATCAGCACTTAGATTGTAATATTCCCTAACAGCTCCCCAATGTCGCTTGGGTCGACGAAGCAATTGAGACTAGGTACCTTGCCCAAGGATACAAACAAGTTGGCTGTAGCGGGGCTCGAACTCACAATCTTTGCATCGTGAGACCGGCATGCTATCCGCTACACCACACGTGCTCTCTACAAATGCAAAAATGACCTCTTGTGTTGCTATGGTAACCACGAAATTCATTCCACATGGTGGTATAGACTTATAATCAGTAACTTAGAACTCTTTGATTTTGGTCCTTTTTTCATTTATGTATTCAATTGTTTGATATGGCAAATGTATGGGGTTTCTGTGATATATTTCGGTTAAGCTGTGTAGGTCCTATATCTCGCCTAAAAAGTTGAGAATTCATCATGCAACTCTGCAGCAACATTTAACAAGATCAAAAGAAAGCGGCATAGTTGACACTTTAACATGAGCCACGCAACAGTTTAAAAAAAATACAAAAAAGTGAAAAGCACTAATATACGAGTACCTTTGAAAATGTCTTTATTTTTCATTTTTACTGATTTTTTTTGGATTTTTTTTACATGAGAGGGTTTCTATGTATATCATCTATCTTAACAAGGTAAAAATATTGAATTTCATTTTTTAGCAATCTCTCTGTGAAGTATAATTTTAGTTACTTACCCTTACGGCCCAGAACCCCATGAAAGTAAATATGAAAAGTATGCTGGCTGTATGTGTTCCCTTATTCTATCTGCCCGAGCGATCATGGCGGGCGATAATGCAGACATAATTGTTGAAATAAGGGTACGACGAAACAGACTCTCATACTGGTAGACCCAAGTTCAAATCCTGCCGCCTCTTTCCAACCCTAGATAGTTTTATCCCCATTCCATCCCGGGAGATTTAGGTTAGAGACCCACCGAACACATTTTATCTTTCCCAACACCATACCCTCGTTCTGACCTGAAACCTGCCAACTGTTCCGATTTTGTATGAACAGTTCTGAATTCTGAGTTTTAACATAACGTTCCGATTTTCAGAATTTTAGGAAGGAAACAAATGTAAGTATATAAAAAACCTGGAAAAACAAAAACAAAAAGACGACTCGGTCCCTCCCCGTCTAGCATTTTATCTGAATGAAAAAATGTTCAGATCATTTTGTCAGTTATAACAACTTGGACCCAGTCGTTATTGGTGACCGCCATGCACATGTTCAGATTTCTGGACTTCAATGTTGGCAGATATGACAATAGTCTAGTTTCAACCTGTGATTTTTTAAAGCTATTAATGGGCATTCACATCCGTGTATGGAATATGTTTGAATTGTCCATGTTTCTTATTAAACACATATATTATATAGACAGAAGGCACAACGACAGTTGGATTTAGAAGATGAAGACATTACTAAAGGGTTCAACAAAAGAAAGTATACCACTTTGTTTATGTCATTTTGAGTAACTTTCAATTTGTTTTTGTCCAAACAGGCTAAATAGGCATTTAGATAAATTTTTTAGACATAATTTGATACCAAATTTGCCCCCTAACAACAAAGATAAACCATGATTAGCACCATTTAAAGGAAAATATCCCATTTTCAAAAGTCGCATTTCCAATACACAGCACGAGAAGAAAGGGCCAATTGTTAACACACATATATGCCGTATTTATCCCGTACTGATCACCTCGCATATCCCTCAATGCGCGGGCTAATTCAAATGTAAACTGATGCATGGGTGAAGGATTTGAATGTAAAGGAATGTTATGGATGGGGAGAACATGGACAGATTAACCAAATCTTCTCGTGCTGTGTATTGGAAATGCGACTTTTGAAAATGGGATATTTTCCTTTAAATGGTGCTAATCATGGTTTATCTTTGTTGTTAGGGGGCAAATATGGTATCAAATTATGCCTACAAGATTTATCTAAATGCCTATCTAGCCTGTTTGGTCAAAAACAAATTGAAAGTTACTCAAAATGACATAAACAAAGTGGTATACTTTCTTTTGTTGAACCCTTTATAAAACATCAACAAGCTTCTGTGAGTAATCAATATGATTTATAAACTTTATTATTTTCGGATGTGACGGCTCATTCATATTCATTGATGCTTGGTGAGGCATCACGGCTGTTTGACTGTCAGATTTATAATTAAAATTATGGAATAAAAAGAAATTACATAGTGGCCCAGTTATGGTTTGACCTGATTTAAGTAGAGCTAATGAATACGAGTATACGGTGAAAATTTCACGAAAATTGTTCGAGCCCTTTTTAAATTATCGGCATTTTCTACTTTAAACTCATTTTACATGTAACTCTATGGGAAATGTGGCGCTATTATAGTAAATAATAATATTCAAAGCTCTATTTCTCAGAAATGGCACCAACAAATGTTCTGAAATTTCTACAAAAGATGGCCAGTATATTCAGGTACTTGAATAAATTAAAACCAGAACCGGGCCAGCAAGTTACGGTGTTCTCAGAATAAAACGGACAAATTATGTGGGATCAAACAGCCGTGGCATAATAGTGTGCCTTTATTTACAGGGTGTCCCAAAAGTTGTTGCTACCTTCTAAAGCTTTTAGATAATGTGCAGTACCAAACTGAAAACATGTTTGAATAGAGAACAGTTGTAGAATTATTTTGATATCAAACTTGAACCCATTGCTGAGGCCCCTTATCCCTAACCCTGGCGGCTTGTTTTGGGAATAAAATTATCAGGTGAGAAAAACTGTTCAAATTAGGGTGGAAAGACTGGCACCGTCGGCGCCCAGGTCGCCTGGATGGTAGTCCGCCGCTTATCCAACTGAGTAAAGGGGGCATTGCTTTGCTGCGCATATGATAGCCCGCCAGCTGGGCACGGCCAGAGATAGATTGGGGAACCAAACACTACCAACATGTGGTAGAGTACCGTAGTATTTTTAGCAGTGTTTTTGGAATAAAACTATGAGGGGAGAAAAACGGGACAAATTTAGGTGGAAAGAAAGGCACCCCCGGTGTCGGGGATCAAACTTGGGTCGCCTTGGTGGTAGTCCGCTGCCTTTTCAAAAAGCTGCGCATCTTATAGCAAGCCTGGGCACGGCCAGCGATAGATATCAAGGTATATGGTATGTGCTGCTATAATGGGTCCCTGTGTTGCAAAATTCCCTAAACATGGGGTATGATTTGTGCTGGAAAACCCTAAACATGGTTCCCAAATTAATAAAAAGTCACAGTCAAATCAGCCATTTTTTTAGGTAAAAACATCTCTAAAATAGGGTCAGGACTATAAACTTCTGGTGTCACTCCATCAATAAATAATTGGAGTACCTCCCCCCCCCCCCCCCCCGTTACTTTAGGCACCTTTCCCATACAACTATCATGCCAACAGAGCAGATTGGTGTATAATTAATGCATGCAAATTAGACTGTTTCTGAACACCTGCTTTTCTTGTTAATTAGTGTTTTTAGGCTTTTGGGGCTCTCATTAAACTGAGTCCCTACATCATTATAACGTTCATCTATTTGGCCGCTATCTTTAAAAACAATGATACTGGAAAAAATATGTGTGCGGCCTCTTCATGATTTTCTGCAAAGAATAAGCATGCGCATTTGGTCCATTTCAAGCTGCAAGCTTTCTTGCGATTGTCACGCCAAAGCATTCCTCTATATTCAATGCCGTGTGAAACTATAACTACAAAATCATTTTTGTCCTCCATGGGACTCTTTTATTGACACACCCTGTAGAGTATACCTAAGAGAAATGATATGAACTACCGTAAAGCATGAACATATAATGAGCATTTAATTTCGCGATATTTGTGAGGGCATATGATTCACAAAATATTCATGCGTGCAAACATTATTGTTCTATAACGGCCGGCCAATACAGAACCTTTTGATCGCAAAATGTTCATGCCACAAAAATAGCCATTGGTAATTTGCTTTAAAATGTCATGGAATTAGAACATTATGTCAAGTAATATGTGACATTTATTTCAAATTAACACATTTTCATCGTAATCTGAGTCTCTTTAGAGAAATATAGGCCCCTATGGTTCATCAATTATTATTCCGAGATAGTATATATCATTTTCTCTGGACAGTAACCTAACTTTTCAGGCACTTACACATATCTGTCTATATGTCATTGCCTCATGGAAGTGAAATAGACTATAGTGGATTGTAAAAGTAAAACACATTCTTGGACGGTTTGGACCATTGTGTGTTGTGAGCAAATCTGAAAGAATTGTTTTTCTTATCATCGGAGCATAGAGAAATAAAAATCATAGTTGACCTTATACAATCAATATGTAAAATGGATGACATATTTGAGTGAATACAATTTTCAGTGATCCATCAAATCTTGTGTCAATTTGGTCAGACACGAATACAAAAATACGAGGGTCATTCAATAAGTTCTACCTCCTCCCTCATAACATCGTTAATATTAATGTCAACCTCATGACATTTGTCATGATTATAGCTCCAAATCATAGCTACAAATGTGTAGTAAATGATAATTGATATCTGTTTTACTTTTGTTACGACGCGGTCAAAGCCAGAGAGAGATTTTGGACAACGGACACAGAAAATTACCTTAAATATATACACATGTTTTCGGGTGTTTTTCGTAATGTATGGTTAGATATAAGATCATGATTTAAATACTGAAAATGGAAATGAATGAATGATATCTGAATACATTACAGTATTATTATGTATATATAGATAAAATTGTAAACAATATTAACTCTTGTAGGCTTGCAAATAGTGTACTATCAACTCAAATGTATTGCTATGCCTTTGGCATACCAGAATACTGCCATTAGTCAAATATTCGTTTTTACAACTTAGCCACAATGATGCCTCGAATGTTAAATCTTTACCATAATAGTCAGTTTATTTAGTTTTACTTATGTGCAACCTTCAGAATAGTCAATCAGGTAGTCAATTATAGAAAATTATTGCTTTGACAGACTTTATCCCTCCATTTGGTTCGATATATTGAAGATCGTTTAGTTATCATGAAAGTCAAATATGATATTTACAGGGTTCTCTAGGGGAGGGGTAAGCTGAATAGTTGTCCTGACCTGGATCTGGCTAATCAGAGGGCATATTTTTTCCTAACCAATCTGTCAACTTTATTGTTTATAGTCTGTTAAAGAGATATCTGACATTTAGAACGGTTATAATTGACCGATAGGTATGTTTTGCCTCTTACAATAGGCCAATAGAAAAGCACTTCGGCGATATTTTGCTGTTTTTCATCCGTTTCCGTCACACTAAATCGAGGTTTGGGTCTCACTGCATGTCCGGAAAAGTACAACCAGTACTCAGATCAATTTACATTGGATTTGTAGCTGAGGTTCTAAGCTACAATCGTGTGATATTTGATAAGATTGGCTCATATAATAATAAAGTTATGAGGTAGGAGGTAGAACTTATTGAATGACCCTCGTAGTATGGAACAACTGAGTTTCCCTGGAATAATTGATATAATTATTTCTCAATTATTTATCCATCTGATTCTTGATGATATTTGATGACTTCTATTTACATTTTTTGAAAAATAAAATAAAATACCCAACCATTGGTCAGTTGGGTATTTTCTTTACCCGCGATGTCCCTTTGCCTGTCTTCGAATCTTCAGGTGGAAAATACCAATAAATTGTCTCAGACCAGACGCGTAGCCAGCTTTCCCGGGCAGGACGTGCATAATAAAAATGTTGTCCTGGTTTGGTAACTGTGGGAACACAATTCGGGTAGTCTCAGCATGTATTTGTTCTTCATTGTGGAAGAGTAAAATGAATAAACCATCAGTGGCGGCACCAGCATCCTTTTTTATTGGGAGGGCAAGAATAAATTACAGGGGTAGTAAGAACAATCTGATGGATAGGATGCGCGCGAAATTAGCTTAATTTGTTATGTAATTATAGATATTTTAGACCTAATTTGGATGTAATTTTGACATAAAAAGTCAACATTTTCGATTGTTTGGTGTGGTTTTTTTGGAAGGAGGGCTTGATTTTACTTGGGCCCGGATTTTACCGAGCTGGCAAGCTTCATTTCCCAGGCAGAAATTGACCAGAATTGCAGTCTGCCTGTGGTCTATACGCTACTTGCACGGTACAGATCGAATCATTGAAAGAGAGGCTCTCCGCTCACCACGCACTATCACGCCACACTGCGTCATGGTTTCACGCAGCTTTGTGCATCGCGTGACGCGGTTTAGCGCGCGCGAGAGGAGGGGAGAGCCTCGCTTTCATTCTAAAATGGCGATTGCGTGCAAGTAGCGTATTGCTATATGGTCTAACTCTAAACCCATTTGGTCTAAGCCTACAATTCCAATTTGTCTAAATACCCATTATGTCCAATACCCAATTGGTCTATAATACCCATTTGGTCTAATAGTCATTTTGTCTAAACCCATTTTGTCTAACCCCATATGGTCTAAACCAATTTGGTCTAATAACCAATAGGTCTAATTCCAAATATTGGTCTAATACCCAGTTGGTCTAATAGCCAATAAGTCTAATTCCCAATTGGTCTAAACCCATTTGGTCTGATATCCAATTGGTCTAATAACCTTTTGGTATAATATTCAATTGTTCTAATAACCAATTGGTCTAATATCCAATTGGTCTTGTATATTAATGTTAAAACAAGATGTTACCCATTATTTTCTTTTTTTCATTTTTACCATTATGATCCGTTTACATTGTTCAGTTAGTTAAATTTACGTGGGTATGGGTGCACCAAAGTCTTGTCGGCTTACCTTTATTTCTTGCCCCACCTAAATATTAAATATTTACCTAGCTACTACTTAGCTACGCAACTATGAAATCACTCAATTCAAAGTGTCATATCCAAATTAAAATATTTTCTATAATAAGTCACCTCAGACCCTGATTATCTTTTCAAATTCAAGTTTTATGCTTTTGGGTCTACATCACTGTGGGTCTACATGTACAAAGAAGTTGGCGATATGTATCAAAATACTAGTACTACCCTTACCAGAAACTATAGGCATATGTAAGCAATATTTACTTAGCAATATAATAAGGCATATATGCCTTAAAAATATTGCTTATAAGCAATATCAATATGCCTTATAAGCAATATGTACTGTAAGCAATATCTAAGCAATATATTGCTTAAATAGGCACAATAAATAAGCAATATATTACTTGTAAAAATAAGCAATATATTGCGTATTGGCAATATAAATAAGCATTGTATTGCTCATGAAATAAGCAATATCTTATTTGCTTAGCAATATATTGCTTATAAGCAATAACAATATGCCTTTAAGCAATATTTAAGCAATAGTTTAGCTCTGGAGATGGTTTTCAGCATTATATGTCATATTGCTTAATTCGATAGGCAATATATTGCTTAATCTATAACAATAAATATATTGCTTACACAAAAAAGTAATTCTATTAGTTATCCCCTGTTTGATAACGCAATACGGGAAGATACCTATGGTTGGATGCCATATCACATGAGGCCAGAGGCCGAATGTGATATATGGCACCCAACCATAGGTATCGACCTAACGCAATATATTTGGTATTAGGTATTGGATTAATCAAGTTTTGGATTTAATTGGTTAAACCATAAGATTCGTTAGGGGTTGGCATTGGTGGATGGGTAGGTATGTAGTTATTGGTGTTGGGTTATGGAAGGGAGGTAGGGGATGGAGGATTGACAATAGGATATTTTGGTGGTTCCCAGTGTATTGGGTTTGGAGTGGTTTAAACGGTTAATAAATATATAGTTGGGATATTGGTTAGGAATGTAGTCAATGAGTGCAGTGCAAGTGAGTTGACAAAAACTGATTTTTGGTGATTCCCAGTGTCATTTAGGTGATTCCCAGTGTCATTTAGGTGATTCCCAGTATACTTGATATCATCAATTTGACGCTACTCGTGTCTTTCATTCTTTAGGGACACGAGGCGTTGTGTCTATTGTTATTTCAGTGCCTTCACACGCCGCTGCCACTCAGTTCGGTTTTGGGCGGCATCAACGGCGGCATTAGGTTGTAAGCCTATGGCTGCGCTTGATATGTATGGCGTAGTGCGCCACCGAGGCGGTACGGTTCAGTTGCCTGGTTTTTGGGGTGCAGGAACACGGCGAGTGGCAGTTCTGGTCTCCGGAGGGCATAGCCCACCAGACAAAGTCTATTACGGGTCAGTGTCAGAGTCGCGGGCTCAATCAGTGCGCGGGCATACAGGTTATCATTTGAAAGCCGCTCCTGGTAGTGCACGCCAAGACAGTAGCGCATCAGGGCACGATGAGATGCATCAATGCGACTGCCCAATGTTTCTGTAATTGCCAAAGCTTTGCAACTGTACAAGAGGACAGATTCCACCGTAGACTTGAACAGCTGCATTTTGGCGCCGTCGCTGGCTGAACTGTTCCACACAGCTGTGAGTTTTCGTGCTGTGACCCATGCAATCTGTCGCCGTCGTTGGAAAGCACCAATGTTCTCTGCCACATTGCATCCCAAATAGCAGAAGTCGTCGCATACCGCAAGGGTGATACCTGATGTGGTATGGATGTCCGTGTGTGGAGTGTCGCCAACAAACATGACCTTGGTTTTAGAGGCGTTTAGACGAAGGCCGACCTTTGCTGTTGCTGTCTCGAAACGGTGCAATTGGCGCTGGGCAGCCTCTCCGTTGTCGGACATCAGCGCTGCGTCTTCTGCATATTCAAGAGCAGGGATTCTAACGGCAATATGACGTGCGGACATGCGCCTTCTCACAGTGTAACCGTCCTCAGTGGTGAGTGATGTACGCATAATGTAGTCCATGACAATCACAAATAAGTACGGTGACAGCGTATCGCCCTGTAGTACTCCCGAAGTTCTCCCGAAGTTGTGTCAAACTCATCGGTGCAACAAGATGATGTACGGACGCACGCAGCGGTATCAGTGTATAGGGACATAATGGCATTGATGAAAGTCCCAGGAGTGTCATATAAAGCCAAAATGTCTTTTAGGGCCTTACGATCAACACAGTCAAATGCTTTGGAGAAATCATCAAAGGTTATAACAATGCTTCGTTTTCTAAAACGGCATGCGTCGATTGCCATTCGGAGACATATGATTTGCTCGACTGTGTTGCGTCCGGGTCGGAATCCTGCCTGCCATGGCAATAGTAACATCTCCAATCGCTCCCGAAGTCGAACTAGCAGAACACGGTTGAACAGTTTAGCATTGACACACATGAGGCTAAGTTCACGTTGGTTGGTCAGAAGAGTGCTGCTTCCCTTTGGGATGGGGAAGAACACAGGTCAGGAGTGGAAGAACGCCAACAATGTCAGATGGTAGCTCGTCAGGACCGGCTGACTTGCCAGAAGGTTCTTGATACTTGATAGTTGACTTCCATAAAAGCATTGAAAAAATATCATTTCTTTCCGAGATATCGACGATAATGTAAATTTTATTCCATAGAGCTGTGTATAAAAGCACATCTTCTCCACCCCCCTGTCTTTTAATACAAGATTGTGCGACATTGGCGCTTCTCGGACACGTGCCATATACATAAATGATTGCTTTAAACGATTTAAAGTTTTACATGTATATTAATCGAAATGATCAAAATATAAGGGTCTAATTTTCGCTAGTAGGAACAAAATTCGGAAAAAAACTTTTTTTTTAAATATCAAAAATATAATTTTAAACGTATTACGCTCTAATGAGAACAAAAAAGATTTTGAATGTAAGTTTTGCATACTTCCGTAAACCCCCTCTCCGAACGGCGCGGGGTCTAACATGATCTAAATAGTATTTAAAAAGATATTTTTGATTCTAAGACACGTGGAGTTGACACTAATGATCTTTACCAAATCTTTAAGGTTGAATTTAAGTTTTGCATACTTAATTCTGTAAACCCCCTCTCCGAACGGCGCGGGGTCTAACATGATCTAAATAGTATTTAAAAAGATATTTTTGATTCTAAGACACGTGGAGTTGACACTAATGATCTTTACCAAATCTTTAGGATTGAATTTAAGTTTTGCATACTTCCGTAAACCCCCTCTCCGAACGGCGCGGGGTCTAACATGATCTAAATAGTATTCAAAAAGATATTTTTGATTCTAAGACACGCGGAGTTGACACTAATGATCTTTACCAAATCTTTAAGGTTGAATTTAAGTTTTGCATACTTCCGTAAACCCCCTCTCCGAACGGCGCGGGGTCTAACATGATCTAAATAGTATTTAAAAAGACATTTTTGATTCTAAGACACGTGGAGTTGACACTAATGATCTTTACCAAATCTTTAAGGTTGAATTTAAGTTGCAATCTTCCGTAACCCCCCCCCCCCCTCTTGATTCTAAGACACGTGGAGTTGATAGACACAATTTTTTTAAGAGATTTTGAATTCAAGTTATGTATACTTCAGCAAGCCCGCACCCTCTCCGTTCACCGCCGCGTGGAATTTACTGAAATAATCTTTTTAAAAGATTTTGAATTTAAGTTCTGCTAACTTCTGCACCCCGCCCTCCCCCCCCCCCCCCCCCCCCCCCCCCCCCCCCCCCCCCCCTCACTTCCCGGTCTATTCGCCTCCGCCGCCGCGTTGACAGAAATACTATTTTCAGAAGATTTTGAATTCAAGTTCTGCATACTTCCGCACCCACCCCCGGCCCTTCCCCTCCCGCGTTCGCCGCCGCCGCTTAACCTGGCACCCAAATCCACATCATCGATTCTGCTATAGTAATGGGCCGTATCGACTGCAGCATGTCGGAACCAGGACACGGAAGCTCATGTCATCTCAAAGGGTGCAATTGAATCCAATCGCTCCCAATCAATCAAAAAACTACTCCTCCCACTACCATTGTCATAATTGTAAATTGTTTACTATAATGTTAAAACGCCACGACAATGCAGGCTAACTCTAGGCGGAACTGTGGCAGTCTTATAGAGTTCAAGCCTTAACTGGATTGTCCCAAGTTCTTACGAGGGCGCCCACACTGTTCTCGATTTCTAAAAGAGTAAGTCCACCTTAGTATTCCTCCATGGTGCAGCCTGTCTTTGCAGCCAGTCTGTTTAACCTTAAACACTGGGAACCATCAATATGTCACTGTGAACCATAAAAAGGGCTAATTTGTCATCCAACCCCCTTTTTTCACCATAACCCCCAATATATATTTATTAAGCACTTAAACAACTCAAAACTTAAAACACTGGGAACCACCCAAATGGGCCATTTTGACAATTCATCCCCCTCCTTATTCACCACATCCCAGCCCAATCCAACAAATATATTTATTGACCACTTACACAACTTGGAACCCAAAACACTGTGAACCACCAAAATAACACTGGGAACCACCGAAAAAGACATCGTGTCAACCCTGAGACTAATCATTATACCTAAAGATATAAGAAGCGTCCATTGATAACTGCCATGTGCAGCGATTCATGGTCCGATGCGACATTGTTATAGTTGATGGCCCATCGATTATCATTATTCAGTTTAATCTGTATCACAAACTCATCCTTTGAGTACTAGCGCGCTATTTTGAATCCAGTGTTATCCACACGTGTATTACACTTTTCTTAATTTCCTGAACGCACTTTAGTATAGGATGGTGACCGACTGACAGACCTTGATATATTTCTGAAATAATATGCATTTATATCACTAAAATTATGGCATTTCAGAAAAGATATGCCAATTAAAACCAATTGGGTACATTCTTGAACATATAAACAATGTATTGTGATAACCAAATGTCATAGTTTGTATTTAGATTCATTATAAATTAAACTAAAAAAGCGATGTTTTGAAGAACTTGTTTATGAATTAAAGTATAACATTTGTTTCTCAATTCATGTTAAATATAAACACATTACCATGAATTTTGTTATCATAATACATGCGTATATATGCGCAAGAATGTACCCAATATGTTTTAATTGTCATATCTCTTCTGGAATGCCAAAAATATAGCGATATAAATGTACATTCATTTTAGAAATCTATCCTGGTCTGTATGTCGGTAGCCATCCCATGCTAAAGTAAGTTCAGGTTATTTAAAAAGTGTATTAAACGTGTGGATAATACTGGATTCAAATAGCGCGCTTACTCAAATAATGAGGTCGTGCTATACAGATTAAACTGAATGATGATAATCGATTGGCGATTGACTAAACAATATCCGCATTGGATTTTTGAAAAGTGACTAAATTTCTTTAAATTGTGCTAATCATGGTTTATCTTTGTTGTTAGGTGGCAACTTTGGTATCAAATTGTGCCGGAAAGATTCATCCAAATGTCTATCTAGGGTCACGCGTTATGAACTTGCCTCCCAATAGGGTGGTGCCGTTACATTTTTTAGTTTTATGCTGTCATTTTCCTCAAATATTTTCTAAACCCCAAAAGCTATCTCATCAAATTTGGTATCATTTTAAAGCCCTAATAACAAGCTGTCTGCCTTCAAAATGGCATTGGTATAGCTAATACAGAAGAGGAGATACAGCTGTTTGATGTTTGGGGTGGTGCTGGAAGGGGTGCCGCCTGTACAAACTCAATGGGGATAATCCAATAATGGCAATAATTTTTGTTCTTTTTACAATAACTAGTCATCCCCTAATGTTACTAACACCATTCTGGTCCCATTTTAAAGGATATTTAGTAGTCTTTAAGTATGTGGTTCAACAGACTTGTCAACTATTTTTAACAACTAATTAATTATGGATAAGACCATGATCATCAGCTTTCTTCCTATTCGCTACACAGTCAACATGAATAATCAGCCTCAATTTACCGGATTTATAAAAATGACTATAACAGAAAAAGTGTTCAACCTATGATAGCAAAAGTATACATTTTTGGAAAGCTTGTAACTAGAGGAATTCAGAAATGCAGTTTATATCAGGGAAAGGTTCATCCTTCAACAAATATTTCTGAAAATTCTAAAAATATATAAAATAAAAATTGGAGATATTCACTAGCCGGTATAATTATCATACCGACGTAGTAACTTTGACAATTATATATCATCTAATGCGTAAGTTTTACAAGGGCCATAATGGGCTACGTTTAGGTAAACCTATCAGGGTCCCATATAGGCTGACCACATATGGCCCCATCTGGGTTTTACAAGGGCCATGATGGGCTACGTTTGGGTAAACCTATCAGGGTCCCATATGGGCTGACCACATGGGACCCCCATGGGTTCCCATATGGGTTACATCAAGGCAATTCCACGCATGCGCACTGACCCTGGTTATTTTGGTTTTGTAACACTATGGATTTCATATTTATAAATTTTGATAAATGATTTAATCCACATCATGCACTATATTATAATTTAATGGCAAGTAAGAACATAACTTCACACAAAACTGTTAACACATGAACAATTTTGTTGGAGAATGTTAATAAAAAGCCAAATGGCTGAATTGTTCTTGCAATTGCCAGTCATTTATTCGGATATGTAAATAATTCAATTAACGATTACCTAATATAGGCTGTTTTATAAGGGCAAGCCCATTTAAAACCCTGATTTGACCCTAATTAAACCCATGTTAACCCCCCACCCCCCCCCCACCCCCCCCCCCCCCCCCCCCATTGGACCCAAAAATAAGTTGTGTTGCCCTCAGCGACCGACCCTAAAATCGTAAAAAATAGGGTCGCTTTTTGTGCTTTTTTAATTTCATTTTACATTTTTTAAGATTTCAATTTGACCTCTAAGTGTCTAAATGTTACTATTTCTTGCTTGAAATCAATAAATAAGCTTAAATAAATGGTTTTTAGGATATAATCAAATATTAAATTGACTTACGGTCTATATCAATTTTGTCTCAACATAAACCATTCATTTTTCAGCCAAGAAAAAACACACGATCCGATTGTAAATGTTTAGCGCTTGAAGGCAACACAACTTTTTTTTGTGTACCTTATTGTCATGATATTTAGCCTTTATCTTGAGATCTTTAAACTGTATATTTACGACTGGTACCATTTGCAACCCATACTCACGTACGTAAGGCATACGGGGACGTGCCACTCCAGTGGGTCGTTTTTTCATGAGACATCCTTAGCCATGGGTAGGCTTTTCAACTGAAAAATCCTCAGACATGGGTCCTGTTTGTCTAATTTCGCGAAAATGTGCCAAAATTAGGTCTATTTTCGCGAAAATTTGGTCTAAAATGAAGCAAAACCCTTAAAATGGGTACCGATTTTTCCAAAATCACCCTTAGAAATGGGTAGGGGTTTTGAATCTCCAGCGGCACACCCCCGACCAAACTAAATCCGAGTACCCCCCCCCCCCCCCGGATTTGCAATAACTTATCTATATATGATTGCCTCAGTCAGCCACGCTATCCTGAATTTGTATTTGCTTTGTGATAACTTTTGTGTATTAATTTGATTCATAATAGATAATGTGAATGGCATTTTGGTGCATTTATTAGGCGTGCATGATGTCTTTACTTCTAATATAATTTTTGCCCCATTATCTCTAATCATAGGTGCGGTCGTCTAACCTTTGCAACATATTAGCACACACATTTGGCAATTGCAAGCAATTGAGGCCATACATTTGACGGCGTAGTAATAATTTCCTGGTATAATGGGGTTTGAACAGCCTGGTTTCATTATTTTGAATGCCATGGATGGCGTACATTGACAGAACAGTGATTGGTGCCATTGAGGGACGACGCCACAGGCATACTCTTGGAAGTAAGATTATCTTAATGTATGATTTAAATATATAATTATGTAAGGCTCAGACAGTTTTGCATGAGATTATTACAAAGTTATACACATTGTGGAATAACCTGAATTATATTAATTTGTTTGTAACAGCATTCTTGCTGAGCGAAATTTAAATATATATTAAAAGCTGCGAAATACTCTGAGTTAAAGAAACTTATACAACTTTATATCAAAGTATTTCTTCAATAAAAATTACGGAGTCAATTGTTTACCCACTGCATCGTATTATGAATACTTAAATTAATGTTAAGGCATATTATGTGATCTTTTCTAGGGGGCGCCCTCTATTCATGATTTTTTTAGAGTAGATTTTCTTGCAGATTTACATTTCTGATAAATCAAAAATATATTGTGAGTTACAGAGCGATACGAGTCCTAATTACTTCAAAATCACAATTTTGTGTAATTTTATGTTGTTTCAGATAATGTAGGCAGAGGGAAATGATCATGAGTACGAATGTTTAGGTGTTTGTGATCAATAGGTCTAATATCTGACACATAGCTATCTATTGATGTTTTAGTCAAGTAGGCCTACCAACAAATTCCGTCATAGAAATCACTTGGTCCTGATAGTAGTCATATCACATGGTCCGTACTGATAGTAGTCATATAAATCACATGGTCCTGATAGTAGTACTGAACTCGCAAAAGTTACAGACAGATAGGGCGCACATGGTGGCCCCATCCGAAGAAGGAAAACCAAGATAATAAAAATAGGCCTAGAAATGATACATAGTATCATTTCGAAGCTTAAAATGGGTTCCTTAAAGTTAAACATCACTAAGATTTGACATTAGGAATTATACATGCAAGGGCGTCCCCAGAGGGTGGGGGTGGGGGTGTGGGGGTGTGGGAGGGGGACCCCTCCCCCCATTCATCAAATATGTCGGCAAAATCATGGTGCTGTGGGCAAATCAAAGGAAGGAGGAAGAAAAGAGAGAAAGAAAGGAAAGAGAAAGGAAAAGGGAAAGAAAGAAGGGGAGAAAGAAAGAAAGAAAGAAAGAAAGGAAAGAGGAAAGAAGGTGAGAAAGAAGAAAGAAAGAGAAAGGAATGAGGAAAGAAAGAAAGGAAAAAGGAAAGAAAGAAAGAAAGAACGCTCTATAACAATTATCGTATGCACAAATGATAATGTTGTGTCGGCATATATGTTAACACAAATCAAAAATGAAAAGGCAATGTAGGCATATGAATTTGTATGCACTGTGGACGAGCCCTTTTTTATGAGATTTTGTGTTGGCGCACATGAACAGCCTAGGCCCAAGTCTTTGTTTTGCTTATTGTCAAGACACCTAGTAACAAATTGTGTCGGAATAGTACAGGTCTAGACTAGGCCTAACGGGCAATGTGTGGGACCTGTATTGCTCTTTGATTATACTAACTAGGCCTATATCGTTGTCGTTGTCAATGCAAACCCAAGTCAATAATGTCGCCAATGGCCAATCATGTTGGTTACGAGATATTAAATAATTCGCCTATAATTATGTAAGTTGATGTAGGCCAATTGGTCTCATTGTACTGATTGTAGACTTTGCAAGCCCACTATCAGTCTATCGCAAAACTAAGTCCAATTCCAACGTTTAGGTGTCAATGCAATGTAAGAGCTTATAAGTAGACTCTGTCCTAACTAGCTTAAAGGCATATTATGTGATCTTTTCCAGAGAGCGCCCTCTATTCATGATTTTTTTTAGAAAGTAGATTTTCTTGCAGATTTACATTTCTGATCATAAATCGGACATACATTCCAAGTTACAGAGCGATACGATTCCTAATTACCTAAAAATCATGGTTTTAGAGTGAATTTAGACTAAAGTAAAACAAGTTGTCGGACAAAAATCGACAATCCGACAGTTTATTTTCACTCTAAAACCATGATTTTGAAGTAATTAAGAATCGCATCGGCCTGTAACTTGGAATATATGTACGATTTATGATCAGAAATGTAAATCTGCAAGAAAATCTGCTTTCAATTTTTTTTTCGATGTTGAGGGCGTTTCCTGGAAAGATCACATAATTTACCTTTAACAAGAAAGCTTCAGGACAGTTTTCCATGAGCATTTTAGTTCAAAAAACTGAAACATTTTGCGCGCTCGTCGCGCATATTTTCTTCAGTTTAAAATTCATAATGGCCCTCAAACCACAACAAATATTCTATATATTATGTGGAGGACATTTAAACGTCATACCGTACCTTTAAAAATCACAATTTTTGCGCGCTTTGTATTAGTTTCAACGTTTCAATGTTTAAGATTAACAAGATGGCTAGAGGATTCCCCCCCCCCCCCCCCCATCAAAACAGTCTTGGATACGCCCTTGGCTCCCCCAGAACTATTCTCGCGCTGCTTTATTTTAACATTTGATTTATCATCATCAAATTTGTGTCCCCCATGTCTGAAAACGGATTGACGCCCCTGACCATACAGTCCATACTAAAATATGCGTGTATGAATTCCGGCGAGCGAAGCGAGCCAAAAAAAAAATTGTTGTCGGCACAAATGGCTTTTTTGGCAATTGATGACCTTTACCCAATGAAAAGGGTCTGGGGACGCCCTTGTATACGTGTCTGTCACCCAAGACAAAAATCAACCGAATAGGCCTAGCACAAGATTTCAATTCATAAGGTCAATTCAATAACACCAATTATTATTATTAAGCGATATCAACTGAAATCAAGGAACGGTGGAAAAGGGAATAGATATATTCACTGCCATTAAAAGAGTTTTGATTAAATATCTGACTAAATGAGAACATTGAAACGTATGAATAAAGTGATGATTAAAGGTAGATATTCCGATTGCTGGCCCGATTTTCTACTCAATGGTGTTTTTTATATCACATGAAAAGTCATCCTTATAATTGTCCCATTCCAAAGTTTGAGGTGCATAACTACAATGGTTCTATTTTTAGAAGTCACAAGGTCACACTGAAGTCACAAGGTCACAATGAAGTCACAAGGTCATAGTAGTACACAAACAGGTTGGTGGTTAACCACCTTTAGCAGTAATTTACCACATTTTAGCATATAATTTATAAATGGAACAAATTTGGCCCCTAAGATTTTGAGACATAATGAGAAAAATATGGGGATTCTTCTGATATCAAAATATATTGATATGAAAAAAATATCTCAGCCCAAAATAAAGTGATCGGAACATATACCTTTACGGTTTAATTGGGAAAATACATTAAAGGATCTGTTCTATAATCCTAGCTGTATTTTATTGTTTAGTCACTTCAGTAATAAAGAGGGTTTTTTAACTTTTTACACCCAATACCATTTATCTAGTAATTCTAGTTGAATGAATAAATAAATATCGTTATGATTAAAACATCATTTGTACCATGTAGTTCATTTTTTTATATGCCTAAATTATTCTTGCCCGATGATCATCCCAAATAATCGGACAAGGGGCAGCCCAAATAATGATAACAAGAGAAGTGGCAATCTCTATGTTTTGTTAAATATTATAATAATTTGGTCCTGAAGAAGTCAGAGCTAATCCTGACGAAAGCTTGACAGATTAAAACTTGTCCGACGGCGAACCTGTTAAACTTTTAACTTATGTTATAAATGTGGTTTGCTTTATCTTTTCAAAGGTTGTCAGCTCTCCTATCTTTGGACATGGTGAGCTATGCTTATTGACACAATGATTTTACATAAAAGCCTACTGCTTACCAATTGTCTCGCCTTATCACCATTTTTTTTAAAATAATTTTGGTGCTGATAGTTTAACCAGAACTTGAGTGACATTTAGAATGAGACGTGTGGATGAGCAGTTATTGGAAGCAGCTGGGAAGGGCGATGTGAATGCATTACAGAAGAGTCTAGATGAGGGTGGAAATGTACATGTGACAGATGATGAGGTGAGTATCCTGATTGTTATTTCCATCTTCAACCCAACGACATCACTTTCTCTAATGTAAAATAAAAGCAAGGTCATATCAGTGGTTCATTTAATTGCGTTTGGTTAGCACTTTAATACTATCTGTATCAAGGGCATCACAGAGCTTTATTTCTTACAATATCATTTATTTCTTACAATATCATTTATTTCTTACAGTATCATTTATTTCTTACAATATCATTTATTTCTTACAGTATAATTTATTCCTTACAATATCATTTATTTGTTACAATATCATTTATTTCTTACAATATCATTTATTTCTTACAATATCATTTATTTCTTACAATATCATTTATTTCTTACAATATCATTTATTTCTTACAGTATAATTTATTCCTTACAATATCATTTATTTGTTACAATATCATTTATTTCTTACAATGTCATTTATTTCTTACAGAATCATTTATTGTAAGAAATGAATGATACTGTAACAAATAAATGATATTGTAACAAATAAATGATATTGTAACAAATAAATGATATTGTAACAAAAAAGAGATGAATCCATGAACTGTTATCAGTAGATAAGAGATAAAGAGTGAACTACATAACAGATGAAACCATGAACTTTTAATTCAATTCAATTCAATTCAATTTATTCAGCAAAAGTAATACAAACAAATAATAATATAATATGAAGTAGAGGCTAGGAACCCCAGTGGAAACCCTGATAGACGGGCTTATATAACGGGGACCCTTGACACAAAATAGAATGATAGCAAATAGAGCATGTATATGACGGGAGAACAGAAAACAGGAAACAAAATCAAACAGAACAGCACAAAACAATATACTTGACAAAGACACACAGAAACAAAAGGAGAACAATACAGAACACATGTACATGACAAGAGACACAAGTTGCCAAGTTTTAAGTAAGTCATTAATTATGTTCTTCAAGAGGGAAGGAGAGAGGATAGAATGAAAATAGAGGAAGATGAGAAGAAAAGAAGAGGAGCTAACAAAGTTTATGTTTTACTAAGAGAAATGTTGGTATGTGTGTATCATAGGTAGAAATGTAGCATTTTTTGAGCTGCCTTTTAAATGTATGTTTGTTTGTGATATTTGTGAGTGTGTTGGGAAGAGCGTTCCAAAGCTTAGCACCATAGTGGAGTATCTGATGTTTTTCAGCTGTGGTCGTTGGGAGAGGAAGATGAAATTTGTGTGCTTGCCTTGTGTGGTGTGCGTGTATCTGACGGTTTGTGGTAAAATAGTTGCGAAATTGGGAGGAAGGTTGTTATAGAAGTGGTCGTGCATAAATAGTGCCGTTTGTAGCTGGTTGATATCGTTGATTTTCAATGTATTGAGTTGGTGAAAGAGAGGTAAAGTGTGCGTCATGCGTCGTGAATTGGTTATTGTGCGAATGGCCCATTTTTGAGTGATGTTTAAGCTGGCAAGTCTAGATTGATAGTTTGAGGCCCATATTATGTTGCAGTAGCTGAGGTGTGGAAGAACCAGCGTATTATAGAGTGATTTTAGAATGTGCCGTGGAAGATGATCCCTAACTCTGTAAATGGTACCGATGGCATGAGATGCCTTAGTGGTTATGATTTATGTGGTGGTTCCAGGTGAGCTTATCGTCAATAGTGATGCCAAGGAATTTTGTGATGTGAACTTGTGAGATGTCATGACTGTCAGTTGTGATTTTGTGAGAGTTTGTGAGAGTTTTGGATGAGAAAAGCATGTAGTTAGTTTTAGAGACATTTAATGAAAGTTTGTTTGCCCTGAACCAGTCGGTGATGTGGGTTAGTTCAGTGTTCATGTTATGGTAAAGTGAGTCAAGGTTTGAGTGAGAAAGAAAGATGTTTGTGTCGTCTGCATAGAGGATGAGTTTTAGCATATTAGTTGTATTAGTTATGTCGTTCATGTAGATTATGAAAAGGAGGGGTCCTAAGATGGATCCCTGTGGAACTCCAACAGTGATTTCCCGAGTGGTTGATTGATGATTTAGTGCATGAACAGATTGGGTGCGGTGGGTGAGATAGTTTTCAAACCATTTCAGAGCGATGCCCCTAATACCATAATGGTGCAGTTTGGCAAGGAGAATATTATGGTTTATTGTGTCGAATGCCTTGGACAGGTCTAGTAAAATACCCATGGTGTAATCTTTCTTTTTGAGTGCATGTGTGCGGTTAGTGGTGAGTTCAAGAAGTGCCATGTAGGTTGACCGGAATCCGTATTGTTCATTGACGAGAGTGTTGTTTTTGTCCAGGAAATTATATAATCTGGTGTGGACTATTTTCTCAAGAATCTTGGAGAAGGGTGGCAATACGGAAATAGGTCTGTAGTTAGTGATGCTGTGCTGGTCTTTGCTTTTGAAGACAGGGATGACTTTTGCAGATTTGAGTTTATGTGGTACAATACCCGTGAGTAGTGATTGGTTTAAAATGTGCAGAAGAGGTGTTGTGATATGATCAAATGATTTGTTAGCGATCCCGGGATCGATGTCGTCTGTGCCCAAGCTCTTACCGGATTTAAGAAGGTGACGCGAGGTCGTGCAGTTCTTGAGGAGTGATTGGGTTGAAGAAGAATAGGTTGAGTGGACTATTTGAAAGGTGAGCGGTGAAGGGTTTGTCCGGTGGAGGGATTTTATTAGCCAGGTTTTACCAAGGTTGGTGAAATAGTCATTAAATGTGTTAGTAATGTCATTGGGATCAGTGAAGGTTGTGTCGCTGTGAGTGAAGTGATCCGGTAATGTGTTGTCTTTGCGTTTCCGGCCAATGATTGTGTTCAGGAACTTCCATGTTTTTGTAAGATCGTGCTTGAGTTTGTGAAGTTGGTCAGTATTATATGTTTTCTTTGCAAGTCGAATAATGTGAGTTAGTTTATTTTTGTATTTTTTATACCTCTCCTCAGCTTGCAGTGTTTTCTTTTTGAGGTAACTCATGTAGAGTGTTTGTTTGTGTTTGATTGATCAAACACAAACAAACACTCTACATGAGTTGAACTGTCATCAGTAGATAGAACAGAAAGAGTGAACTACATAACAGATGAAGCCTTGACCTATCAACAGTAGATGGGAGATGATCAAATATATTTATAATGGTAGTGAAGTAATCGATTTTGAAGAAGTGTTTTGCAGGTGTGACGTAATGCGAAGTGTAGTGGAACGTGACGATGGTAGATAGGGCACAGACCTAGTTCGGAGTGCAGCGCAGCAGACAGATTTAAAATTCGCGCTTGATTCAGCGTTTTACAACAGGGCGGTTACTGGATAGCCAATGTCTTTTAACTAGTACTACTTGGCGTTCGTTGAGGATTTAGAGATCTTCAATATTCAATGTTTACATGCATCCTAGAAAGCTTCACTCAGCTTGTCCAAGGATGGGTATCATTCAATGCGTAAATGATATTAATCGTTGATGGTGAACCATGCTGCACCAAACATAAAGATGTTATAAAAGGTATTGTGATTTAAATATTATGTTTACAGCTATTATTTAGCTGGTTTATGCAAGCATTTGCGGATGCAGTGAGTGTCCGGTGGATTCTCACCACGAGATTGAATATGCAGAGACAAGCCTCTGAGGGGCCAGGACATCCTCGATTGTATGTTTTTTGTTTTTACAATTTACATATTTTATCAGCTAGCTATTGCCGACGCCATATCCATTGGTCAAACTTGGATGACCTTTCATTTAATATTGTATAGGCCTAAATTTGCCTACCTTTTAACCTATTGCATATACTCAATGGGTCATCCAGAGAGATGTTATAGATAATTCCATCTGAATTTAGATTACTCCTGAGGCAGTTAAGCTGTAATCGATCAAGTACCATTTGATATCTATTATACACTCATTGTATGATTGTAACGGGTTTACCCTGTTCTGTGAAGCTGAGTTCCTGTCATGATTATGATCATGATGATGAGTGATGCTTATTAACATTATAGTGCCCATATTATTAAATAATATTGTGTTCATGTCTATAGATATATATTTAGTGTTATTGATTGAACGGTTACAGGGAGAAACCCATGTTTATGGTGAAACTAAATGTTCACGGTTACGCTTGAATTAGCAATGTTCGAGGTCACTTACTGAATACCTGAGACGAGTTATACATTTATAATCGTTTTAGCTGAATATAATAAGTATTGACGTTTTTACACGCTCGTGATGTTCACACATCATTTTAGTCATCCAATGCAGTGTAGATGTTAAGTGCAATAATACTTTATAATCCATACGTTCTTGACGACGAGTTAAGCTTAGGATTAGATCTTCCTTGGTTCCCTCCGCTCATAATTTTAGTGTTTATTTTATTCTATAGTGCAGTTTTATTTCTATTATGCAGTTGGTCACTGTTTATAGTCACATGACATTGATTTGATATAATATGGTAAAAGCCGCATTATGCGCAGTAAACAATCCTAATAATTAAATAAATTGATGATGTTTAATTGTTGCATCAATGGATTTCAGTATTACCCAACAGTATAGATGACAATACTGGATATTAATTATGGTTATCATATAATACTGCCCGCAGTTTACGTGTTCACTTTGGATTAGCTATTATATTAACATCGGTTTTTGTTAATTTTGCTATTGATATATTCACGAAATATATTAGGATCTGTTGCAGATCATTCAAGTTGATTGTTAAAATCCTCCATACATATGTATGATATGACTTTTTCTGATAAGATTGCTATATAGATGGAATATGATAGAAGTTCGGAGGTTATTGTTGCATCCCGTGATGATATAGATCTGTTGTGTAGATCATGTGATGAATTTTCTGTGCGCCTCACTCCAGAAAGTCTAGTCATAATAGGTT
This sequence comes from Ophiura sarsii, assembly GCA_035610835.1. Lineage (NCBI taxonomy): Eukaryota > Metazoa > Echinodermata > Ophiuroidea > Amphilepidida > Ophiuridae > Ophiura > Ophiura sarsii. The sequence continues at coordinate 3,945,638 of CM069456.1, forward strand.
TAGCTGGAATTGTACGAGAATGTTACAGTTTACATTTCGTATTATCTAATTATCGCTTTACCTGATTATATGGTTGTTAAATCCCACTCGGGTCTTTAGGATTATGCTGAATGTAATTTGTATTCAATGAATATTGGGAATATTTTGTTCATGGTATGGTTGGTTGCCCATGCAGATAATGCTAATTTGAATTTTTTGAAATTCTTCCAGAACTGAATTAATAATGTAGATGTTTTATCATGAGAGCCTACACAGGGGTTTCCTTCTTGACACTTCAACGTTTGCACCAACTTACGATGATGGATTAATATATTATACTGATTAAGCTCATTATCTCATCTGTTTTGGAGTGGATGTTTTCTGACTCAGAGACTATTATGAGAATGTGTATTACAGATACATTTATGCTTATAAGAGGGCTATCACGGTATTCTCTCTGTGATATTATTATCAGTATTGTTGATGAAGGGATTTTCCTACATGCTATATAGAAGAGTAAATCATGATATTTTTATGTCGATTGTTGAATTTCTATCAGTTCCTGGGATTGGGAAGTCATTTGTAGTATCTGAGAGATTATTGACAGTTTGAATTGAACTTGCTCTATTGACACATGTACATGTAGCTGGTTTTATTTATCATACGTTATATTAAATTAGACGGCAAGGTCCTATACAATTACTTTTTTCAGTTTATACATACTATATTCCCTTAGTGGACATGTGATGAATCTAGAGATAGTAGCACCGGTCTTTCCGTTAGCTACATGCTCGTGGTGACATGTACTTCATTATAGCCTTTTTTCCAATATCTTGAAGTGATTTCAGTGATATTCTGACGGTTCTGATCTTACACGCACACGACACAAGCCTATTCCTTTGTTTTAAGTGCGGGGCACTGCAATCTCAGGTTTTTAGATTTTTACCTCAATGTATAGTGAGGTTTTCTGTGACTGTCAGACTTGACATGATTGATTTTTTTTATAGATCATTTTCCCTTTGATGTTAGAGCGATTAGCGGAACTGGTACATTGAGCGTTAGACCTAAAGAATATAACCAGTAAGATGTTTTGAAGAAGTTTTATATAGCATAACTGTTATAGTATAGTACAACTGTTGAATAGAAAGGTGCTCGTATTAATACATTGTACTTGGGACTCAGAGTCCCGGAGACCTATCAGGAAAGGTTCTCGTATATTAATACACTGTACTTGGGACTGAGAGTCCTGGAGAATACACTGTAATGGGACTGAGAGTCCCGGAGACCTATGTGGAAAGGTGCTCGTAACTGTACCTGGGACTGTGAGTCCTGGAGAGTACTTGGGACGGAGAGTCCCGGAGAGTACTTGGGATTGGGAATAGAGTCCCGGTGAAAGCGTCAAATTTTTCGCATATCATAGGGTTTTCTTTGACCGCGTGGTACTTTTTAACTTAGAAGATGTATTGTTATTGTGCAGCGTTGCATATAAGAGAGCTATAATTCCGCATGGTATTCTCTCTGTGATATTTATTATATCAGTATATTGTTGATGAAGAGATTTTCCAACATGCCAAAAGAAGAGTAAATCATGATAAAATCATGTCGATTGTTGAATTCCTATGATCATTAATCAGCCTTGGGATGCAGTATTGCAAATAGTAACAATATAACCGTTTGTTGTGTTATAAACAGCATTGTTTATCAAAATGAGTGGCTTTAACATGGAAGTACGAGTCCATGAACTATGTGATGTTGACTAGTGACAAATATTGAGTCGTAACGTTGATACTATAGTCTTGTTTTGTTTTTAATCGACGATTGGTGGAGCTTATTAATGATAAACATGAATATGATACACAGTTATCATCCGATGATGAATTCTATGAGATGAATGTTAAAGACTTGACCAATGTTGATATACCGGTACTACGTTAGATGGTTAATGATCTACCAATGACTGGCTTAAGTTATTGATATTGCAATGTAACATGATTTATAGAAATATGAATTATGCATGTTTGCCAAGTGGATTTTTGCTATCCAGAGTTTTGTTAATGAGTTATACGACTAGCTGATTGTATGTTCGGTCATAAATATGATACGCAGTTTTGTATTACCGGTATTATGATTTTGATTAATATCGATTTTTGAGTTGGTTTGTTTAAATAATCAGCACAAACGCTGTTGTGGTATCTGCTCGTGATATTAAGATTGAAATATCTTCAAGCTCCGACAGTTATGCCATATATCATTGTATATTCTGTAGCCTTGATGTGCTTGAGATATGATGAATTGTATCTGGGTATACATACGGAAGGATACACGATAATTGCCATCTCGCGTGAGAAGAAGACGGGTCCATTTGGATCAATATATTTGTTATCCCAGGAGGAAGTCCACATACACTGATCTATACATTTTTTTGTTGATTATAGAATCTTTGGTTTTCGCATATGATGACAGATGTGTCGATTATCATAACTCTCCGTGATAACGGTAGATAGGAGTCTCCTGAGCTGTTTAATGTCTTCTTAAACACGATGTACATTAAGTACAGAAGTCTTACAGACTTTTCTGTAATTCATTCATGTGCACTAATCGTTTTACTGCACTCCATATTGCTGTATCTTTCATTCACGATAGTAGTTATTATCATTTCTAAATCGTATGCGCTTATTTAGATATGATTCCTTTACATAGCTCAAATCAAGAGCCAATTACACACAGACGGTGTTTTCGGTAACCCTATATAATAAGGGTGATATATTTTTCACTTGGATGTTCACCATTGAAAATGATATGGCTGTGATATGTTGGATATTTCATTCGTTTCAGTTAAGTACTTTTTGGGCAGTTATTAAATCACTGCTCTATAACACCAGTTTTGACAATAATATCTTGGTCATATACAACCTATACATTTTTACCTATTGGATTTGTTGTTAGAGATAGCCGTGATAAAGGGGTGTCGTACAGATTTTTCATAAGGATTCATTATACTTTGTGCAATGATATTTAAGTTTTTGCATACGGGTTTCTTGTGATATTTCGAGTCGGCTATAACTGATTAATTGAATTTATTAGTATGGCTTTCTAGTCATATATACATGTGTGTTATGCATCACAAAATTGCAGTAATTTTTGAAGGAATTAATACACATTTTTGTGTGAATATTATGTTGATGGTGATCGAGCCGCGGCCAGTTTGAAGGCGTACCGGACTGATTTGTTGTAGTGCCTAGTATACTTATATGCACGCTGGTGTTTCGATACCGCCAGAGGGATACTTTATAACAATGCCTTGATTATAAGGATTCTTTGCCTGGACTCTTTGAAGAGTAGACTAATTGCAGGTTGCTTTACGTTAGGCTGTGTTCATACAGGATTGTGAATTGTACATGTTTTAGAAGCATGGTAGAAGCTGTCTTATGAGCTAATTAGTGGATTACTATGTAGGTACAATTGATTGATGTATATGATTCCTTGATGATACTCGTGACCTGTTCTCGAGCCCGTTCTTTATACAGACATGGGGAGATTAGACATGTGTCTCACACTCGAAGCTCGGGTGTTCCCCAAGTTCAAGTGTATTATATAATGTGTCTTTTATTTCAGCTTCTATAAGAAGATGCTGATGCGGAATTATAAATGCTTTATTCGCGTTTGAGTATGCGAAATAGAGAATAAGTGGTCTACATAATCAGACGAAGCCATGAATAGTCATCAGTAAATCAAAGGGTGACCTACAAAGCAGATGAAGCCATAAACTGTCATCAGTAGATAGGAGATGAAGGAGTGGACTATAACAGATGATGGTCCGCTGGAGTACCACTTCTCCTGTGGTGTATAACCATGAATCCCCATCAATACCAGCACACAATTTTGTATGCCACCAACTTAAGCGATGAAGGAGTAGTCCATATAACAGGTTAAAGTCACAATAGACAATCATGTTGGTAAATGTAGGGGAGAAAGGGGAGTGTACAGCCAATGGGCAGGTTCGCCCACCACATGATTCTCATCATTGCGGCCACTGGTCGAGTTTGACGAACACACAGTATATTCCACTGTTTGTTGCGATCTTCTCATGGTATCATGGCTGATCTCCTTATAATGTTTGTCGATTTATCATCTAAAAACCAGTTTTACATCTCAAAAGTGGATTTTCTTCCATTTGTTGATATTGATTTTTTTCTAAAGATATTCGTACAGACGATTTAAATGTAAATCAACATAAGGTTTTGGGATAGGTTATGGATTTGATGCAGTTATCGACCTGTCATGGTATGTGGGTCATGCGTGGTTATTATGAAAATAGCTATCTGGAATGGAGTAGCACTGAAATTAGAAATAATATTTTTAAATGTGGTATTTTTTGTAATTTTTATATTTCAAACGAGTATATTCCGTAAAAATGACCCACCCTTAAATTGTGGACTCACTAAATGTTATTTTGGAAGAAAACCACATTGCATAACAAATGTTTATATCTATTTGATACATACTGCTTTATGAAGCCTAATTATGAGACCATGGCGAACTTGCCCTGGCCTTTGGACGAACCGGGGTCGGGGTAAGTTCACCATTTTTGACACCTGTCTTTATCCTTTACTCATTCCTTTACAGTAAGAACTAGGGTACTGAAATTGTGGTCATATGTAGCAAAGATATCCATCTTTCATGTTATGTCAATAGGTCCATTCAATCTTTAAAATTGACGTCTCTAGGCCATTTCAAATGAAAATGGGCCGAACACTCCCCGCTCTCCAATACCATCATTTTTTTAAATATAAGCATAAATTACTATATCTACAGCATTTAATTCATCCAGTAAACGGTATACAGGGTGACCCAAAAAAATGTTAACACTCCGAGCACATAAGATATCTTAAAAGGACAGGAACACACGGGTCTAATCTTGATGCATTATGAAAGCTGAGTAAATAAGCTTTTATTTGCATTTTATTGCATTCCAATTGGTTATTTAGAACGGGAGATATGCTTCAGCAAACATGAGGAAGCATAATCGGCTTGGTCCAATCCTCTCAGTATGAAAGTAAAGCTTTTAAAATGCACGAAGCAAGCAGCAACATGATTAAGTCACACACACACATCAGTTAATCTATTCTTTGTTCTTTTCAACGCATTCTTTCGATTCTTTTCAAGCTTAAAAGACATAAATAAATATATTCCACATAAATTATATAGGTATTTTGTCATGAGTTCAAGTTCTATACTCTTTTTCCATGTGCAATGGGTAGCTGTCAGTAAAGCAGTCTTTAAAATTGAAATTGAAACATTTCATGTTCTTTGGATATTTTAAAAATACTCAAACTAGATCTACAGCCCCGTGGCTTTATCATGCACATATATTGAATGCTGTCTTATTAGATTTGAGGGGTATTGGTATTACATAGTATGGCCATTTACAATACAAAACAATTGTTTTAGGTAATTTAACATCAACTTAACCACTTTGGAAGCCATTTTGGAAAGTGATACAGAATCAAAATTGTCACAGAGGTGGGCCTAAAAAGCAATAGCTTAGCAGTTTAGAACATACTATTAAGTAAACTTGATGTAATTATACACTCTTACAATATCTATTGTGGATTAGCATTCACTCATGTAGACTTTGTTTACATTTACAGCGGCCATTTTGGTGGCCATCCTGGATTTAAAGTATGTTATTACAATGTAAATATACTGGATATAAGTTACTAGTGGTCAAATACATACATCCAATATTAAAACTTTACTTTCATCGTAAGTTTTGGTTGATATTATACGATTTATGGAATTTCGACAATCTGCTCAGTCATTTTGGGGCCCATTTTGGGGGCCATTTTGTTTTTGTAAGTATCTTAATAAAGCAAAAATACTAGATATGAGTTACTAGTGGTCTTATACATGCATCCCATCATTAAAACTATATTGTCATCATACATTTTAGGTTGATATTATCCCATTTTATGGAATTTGACAATTTTTGCAGCCATTCCAGGAACCATTTTGGGGGCCATGTTGGCAGCCATTTTGGATTTTAAACTATGTTAACATAGCAAAAATACTGGATATGATTTACCTGGGGTCTACCATATACATCCCATCGTTAAAATTATATTTTCATCATACATTTCGGTTGATATTATCCTTTTTTAACCACTATTGACCATTTTTGGCCATTAATTTGGCGGCCATTTTGGTTTTACAGTATGTTAACAAAGCAAAAATACTAGATATGAGTTTCTAGTGGTCTAACACATACATCCCATTGTTAAAACTATACTTTGATCATACTTGTTGGTTTATATATCCCCATATAGGGAATTCACCATTTTTGGCGGCCATTTTGGCGGCACTTATTTGCATAAAAATGACACGTGACACATGTGGTCAATTCAAAATAGTTTTATTGTGATCTTTGACCTCAAAACATGGGTCTAGACACCTTATTTGTTCAGTTATCTGCAATATTGGCCGAGATATAGTGAAAAAAAGATTTTTCAGTAATGGCGGCACTAATTTGCATAAAAATGACGCGTGACACATGTGGTCACTTCAAAAATAGTCTTATTGTGATCTTTGACCCTCAAAACATGGGTCTAGACACCTTATTTGTTCAGTTATCTGCAATATTGGCCGAGATATAGTGAAAAATAGATTTTTCGGTAATGGCGGCACTAATTTGCATAAAAATGAAACGTTTTCACATTTTTTTAACATAGCTTATCAGTTTTTACGCATTTTTTCTGATATAGAGACATCGATTAGAAGTATATCTCCGGGAGGTGCAGGAAAACCCTTTCTACCTACTAGACTATATCACTTGAATATGGACTAAGAATGAATTATGTTTACAATGTGATGCATGTTGTATTTACATAATTTATTTGATTAGTTATTATGTATTCATATGATTTGTATTTTTGATATATTGACAACATATACATATCTTGTCATTTCACAGGGCTGGACTCCATTACACTTTGCAGCTAGTAACTCATCAGGTGGTGAATGCTGCAAGGTTCTACTGGATGCTAAGGCAGACATAGAAGCTAGTGATGAAGATGTACGTGTATCACTTGAATATGGACTAAGAATGAATTATGTTTACTAAATGTGGGATGCATGTTATATTTACATAATTTATTTTATTAGTTATTATTTATTCATATGATTTGTATTTTCGATATATTGATAACATATACATATCTTGTCATTTTACAGGGTAGAACTCCATTACACTTTGCAGCTAGTCAATCATCAGGTGGTGAATGCTGCAAGGTTCTATTGGACGCTAAGGCAGACATAGAAGCTAGGGATAAAAATGTAAGTGTATCACTTGAATATGGACTTAAGAATTAATTATATTCACTAAATGTGATGCATGTTATATTTACATAATTTATTTGATTAGGTATTATTTATTCATATGATTTGTATTTTTGATATATTGATAACATATACATATCTTGTCATTTCACAGGGTCGGACCCCATTACACTATGCAGCTAGTAACTCAAAAGCTGAATGCTGCAAGGTTCTACTGGAGGCTAAGGCTGACATAGAGGCTAAGACTAACAAAGTAAGTGTATGAATATGGACTAAGATTTAATTATGTTCACACAATGTAATGCATTTTTAAATATTCATTGACATTTTATTATTTATTATTTATTTATGTGATTTGCATTTTATATTAATTAGCGTATATGGAATATATTTATAATACAAGGATTATAGAGTGATAATATATCCATGGCTTGTCATTTCACATATACATATCTTGTCATTTCACAGGGTCGGACTCCATTACACTATGCAGCTAGTAACTCATCAGCTGAATGCTGCAAGGTTCTACTGGATGCTAAGGCTGACATAGAAGCTAGGGATAAAGATGTAAGTGTATCACTTGAATATGAACTTAAGAATTAATTATGTTTACACAATGTGATGCATGTTGTATTTACATAATTTATTTGATTAGTTATTAGTTATTAATATGATTTGTATTTTTGATAAATTGATAACATATACATATCTTGTCATTTCACAGGGCTGGACTCCATTACACTATGCAGCTAGTAGCTCATCAGGTGAATGCTGCAAGGTTCTACTGGATGCTAAGGCTGACATAGAAGCTAGGGATGAAGATGTAAGTGTATCACTTGAATATGGACTTTAAAATTAATTATATTCACTAAATGTGATGCATGTTGTATTTACATAATTTATTAGATTAGTTATTATTTATTCATATGATTTGTATTTTTGATATATTGATAACATATACATATCTTGTCATTTCACAGGGTCGGACCCCATTACACTATGCAGCTAGTAACTCATCAGCTGAATGCTGCAAGGTTCTACTGGAGGCTAAGGCTGACATAGAGGCTAAGACTAACAAAGTAAGTGTATGAATATGGACTAAGATTTAATTATGTTCACACAATGTAATGCATTTTTAAATATTCATTGACATTTTATTATTTATTATTTATTTATGTGATTTGCATTTTATATTAATTAGCGTATATGGAATATATTTATAATACAAGGATTATAGAGTGATAATATATCCATGGCTTGTCATTTCACAGGATTTGATTCCATTACACCATGCAGCTAGTAAGTCATCAGTTGAATGCAGCATTCAACTGATGATAAATAATTCATAAGATTAATAATTAATTCATAAGATTTTCACACATGTTAAGATTTTTGGTTGAATTTGGGGTCTAAGGGAACTGCCAATGGATGAAAAGGGGGTCTTATGGAACTGCCAGTGGATGAAAAGGGGTCCTTAAGGAGCGGCCAAAAGGCGTGAAATGGGGTCCTTGCCAGCCGCACATACCCGTATGGTCAATATACGTGGGTACCCCCCCCCCCCCCCCCCCCACCCCTGATTTCACCTCAATATCATGTTACATATTGTTTTATTTTAGATTATCAAAATGTCAATTTTGGGCCCTAAATGAGTATGATTGCAATTTATTTGTTTTTGCTATATTATAATGATACCAAAACAAGGGTATGTCCATAGGAAACATAGGAAACTATATCACATAAGATAACAAATCTATTGTGATTGAATATACTAAATATACCATGAGTCTCAATGATTTGCACTGAGTTAAATGTGTTTTTTTGTATTCAGCAACAAACACCAATACATTTGGCTTGCCTGGAGTATGAGAACACAAGCAGTAGCTCGAGTTTTGATACAATACTACAACTTATCCAGTGGAATGCAGATATCTATGCACAGGACAAGGTCGGTGTAATTATTAGGCAAGCGGATGGGGCATTCATAATTCATAATGAACCAGTATAACCAATAAACAAAATAGCCCCAAAGCGCCCCTTTTCAGAGACCTGTCAACATCAACAACTTCGTATAAAAAACTCATGACCCTTTTATTGTTTCCTTTGATGTTAATTAGAAAATAATGACTGCGTAACAACTGTTTTCGTGAATTTGTCCAAATCGTTGATTTATACTGATATTATTGCGTTATTGAAACAGTCCAAGTCGGGTCGTCTCCTCATTAACATTGTTATCATTCAACCAATCAGAAATAGGCTTCAATTGTGTTTCCTCATAACTCATTGAATATTCAGTTTAGGGGCGTAAGGCGTTAATTTTATTGGTCGGTCATTGAGCAAAACAATCGAACACTTCGGCTCAGTACTTTTGGGCAATCATTAGTAACCTACGCTCGGCGTGCGCGTTATCAGCTAACGATTGATTTGATTGGATCGCACTTGGTACGCAGCTATCGCGTTTAGTCATGGAGTATTAATGAATACGTAGCCATCACTTTTGCTGATTTATCCCTGAGATACATGTACTCGTTAACCCTAACACGTTTGGGATGGAAATGTTGAAAAATATATCAGGGGCGACATTGGTGGGGAAAACCGGACTTGCCGACGACGGGATTCGATCTCAGGTCCTCCAGCATGGATGACCGTGTCTTAGTTCACTCGGCCAGGGGGTCACGCGCCCGCAATAACCAATTCCGTGCGCATTTATCACCCGCCGTCAGCGCCCGGCGAGATAGACTGATGTGACACGTACATGTATAGTTTTCAAATGGGATTTCATGGTATTCAGGGTTGTAAGGGTTGAGGTTCACTTTTTCTTTGAAAATCGGCAAGAAGGAGGAGGTTAAGAAAGTACATTCACATGAATGTTTACAACATTTAATGACTGGCCTTTCTTTTGTGTGGTGTTTATATGATTTCTATAGCATAACAGGACACCACTTGATCTTCTCAGCAAGTTCAAACGGAAAAATGTAGAGCAAGAGTATGAAGTGAGTATTCAGTTTTGATAAATCAGCTATTTCCTTAATTTGCCATTGTCAGGCAAATTTTTGTTGTCACTCTACTATACTAACGTCCGACTTGAGCTAGATACATAGGCCTATATTTATATCATTATTGTCTGCGTAATTTTCTTTTTATAGTAACAGACACTTACACATTTCTATATTATTATTCAGCAGTGGCGCCACAGTGGCTATCAAAATTTGGCAGCTTTGACAAGCCGACGTTCACTTCCGCATACGAGCCTCGCTCACTCAATGTGTGCATACCAGCCTATTTTTTACTTGCTCGAAAACACTCAGTCTATTATTTCTTCTTACTATGTATTTAAATGTTTTTTATAACTATTTTACCTTTCAGTTATATTTTTAAATTGAAATCAGTCATCTGCTGCACATAAAACTGAGATAGTTTATCGATAGAAGCAATTTGCTGACATCATGGGGAAGCCCATCCGGAATGCCCCTTAAACATATTAATATAAATATAAAATAGGTTTCCTTTATACGGTACTTTTGATCTGTCTGTAAATACCATATTTTTTAGCGTCGTAAAAAATATTCCATATTATATGATGGTAGATCATAATAGGATGTTTCATATTCTCCTTTTTAGAATTTTATTTGGCAGTTAAAACAAATTTTGCCGCATCGTCTTGAGCTCAAACAATCGGAATCTGCCACCAGATTGTCACTGCGTCTTTGTTTATGACGTAGAGGATAAATGGGGCCGGGAATATCTGTTATAATCACAATTATATTAAAGAACCCAACCAAATCAAAAATAAATCAAATATAACACAAACAAAACAAAGATTAGTTATAAAGGAAAACATGTCGGCGATCAGGGTCGAACCCGGGACCTCCTGATTACAAAGCGAGGTCCCTACCAATAAGCTACCGAGAACAATGTATATTGTAGCTCAAAGAACTAAACAGATAAACGCATGTCATGTGAACACCAATCCCGTTCCTATAGACTCACTCACTGCATAAACAATCATTTATTCTCTAAATAAAAGGAAATCACACTTAGGCCTACGTAGTTCGCAAGTTGGAAAACATTTCCCTCAAAAAGAGTTTCCACCCTAATATACAATCACTGACCGGAAACACTGAGACATAATCAAAATTGAATGCGATTGCGCATGAATGGAAAAAAATGCCAATGGATCCAAATTTTGCTCTCCCTTAAATGGTCACGACGTAAAATCGATTTAAAAAAATAATAGTTGCTAAAACCCTCATTTATCTAAATACATGAACATTGTGTCATTTCGCTGTTTAAGACGGATGTAAAATGCCGATGTATAGATGTCATAGACTGGTTTCAATAAGTTTGCAAGAGGTCCTATTATAAGGAGTATTTCAAGACCTTAACCTTAATTAAAGACTTTAATTTCACCTCAAGATCACTCTTGAAACCGACAGTTCAAATTCCGCGGGAGTTTAACTTGGTGTTAGTACCCAAAATGCGCAGTTCAAAATTGCGCGGTTCGTTTTGGTGATAATTGACCTACGACTAGGCCTATTGTTCGCCGCTAACTTGCCTTTCTGCTATTATTTGAAGGGTAAAAGTCTTACATTTTTGTTCATCAATACTTACCGAAAGCTGAAGTTCATGCCATTAAAAGAATTTTCATTTACAAGAAAGTCTGTTACCTTAAGGGAAGTGTCAACCCTATTATTTTGATGATCAACTTTTGCTTTTAAGTTTGAGAATATTGAATAAAAGTACATAAAAGTATACATTTTTAAAAAGGAAATTTGACAAGGAATCCGATGGTGATATCAATGTGATACCAAATAAACTAAATTTTGAGAAATGAACCAAAAAGCATTTTTTACCCCAAATTTTTCAGACAGCATAACTATAAAATAGAAAATGGTAATTTGTTCTAATATTCGTTTTTGTAAACAAAACAATTTTGTCTAGGAGGCAATTTTTTCTTTTTCCAAAATAAAGCTTGGTTTTGGAAATATTGCTAAAAACATCGGAAAAGTGTAAAAGTCGTGTTTTTTTTGCATACATTTCGCTAGAAATGGATGCATATCTCGAGTTTAAAATCCATAAGCGAAAAAATAAAAAATTGCCTCCTAGTGCTGAAAGTCCTCTACACAATGGTAGTAAAAGCTTACCTGATAGTTTGATATATTTTTAGTTATGTTGTCTGAAAATTCGTAAAATTCCTTCAAATTTAAACTTCTAGAAAACATCGATTTAGTAAAAATATTGACATTTTCCACCATTTAAAGCTAAATGTTCACGGAATACACGGGCGTGTGACCTGAAAAGCGAGTATACTATTATGAACAATCATAATAAACTATCAGATTCAATTTATATTGTCACAATGTGAAGAAATTGGAAGAAAACTGAAATTTAAATGATCGTAAGATTGGCCTTTGTTTACATTTTTAGACATTGTTTTGCGCTCTTTTGTTTTTCGCGTCTACGTCGCGGATATTAAGCGGCGCGTCTAGTATTACGCGCGGGGAGTTTCAGCGCGCGACGCAATGATCGAACAGCTGTCGCAGCATTTGAAAAGCGCGGAACTCCGCTTAAATTCCCGCCAAATAACCATGCGCCTTTTCCTGACTCAAACTTACCAAAACAACAATTTCAAATCACCCAAAAGAACGGGAAATAATCGCTTACGATTAGTTACTTATGATGGTAATGATAGAATACATATAAAAGTATTAAATAATAGAGAAATATGAAATTCAATTTTTGAAACAAGTGCCGGGTTGACACTGCCCTTAAAGGGCAGTGTTAACCTTTACCCCTTTGATCCTTGTTTTTTGCTTCTAAGTTTGAAAATATTTAATAAAGGTATATAAAAGTATACATTTATAGAAAGTAAATTGAACGTACAGTAGATTCGGATTATGACATCAGTTTGACACATAAATACCCATATTTTGACAAATTAACAACAACAAAAAACCCGATTTTCGACCTACATTTTTCAGACAGCATAACTTAAAACAATTATTTGATAATTTGTTATAATATTGATTTTTGTAAACAAGACCATTTTGCCTAGGATCGGGTTTTTTACATTCAAAATAACGATTAATTTTTCGAAATATTGACAAAAACATCTGAAATATGTATTTAGATTTGTGGCTAACATTTTACCGTTATCCCAAGTTAAAATGCAAAAATTGAAAATATGAGAAAAAGGTCTCTAAAGCAGAATGTTATCTGTAGGATAACAGCAACAGATGCTTAGATGCTTAGGTGTTTAATATAATTCTTTAATATACATTCTTTAACTGTGATTAGGTACATTCGGCCCAAAGTATACATCAGTTCCATGGTAGAATAAAATCCCCCATTGCTCTATATTCCACCGTTTCATTGATGCATAAACTTGAAGTGCACTAGTTCCAATATTATGACAATGGCAAAAAAGGCCCTTTTAAGTTACTCTCAATTGTAATTTACCATCAATACAGAAAACTAAAGAACATACAGGACACAAAACCTCTGATGTGCGTACCAATCATGCTAACGACAGCTCTTCTGATTTCGGTAAGTTATACGATTTCCAGTTTTGTGATTGCTACTATAATATTAAATTGATCATGTTATTAAGCATGTTTATCAATTGATTATTTAATCAGGCATGGATATACATTGTCCCCTCTTTCAAGCCTATTTTCTCTTATCATAACTTGTTATGACGTACACCCCTGGTAGCACCTCTTTTAGTGTAGCATGTAGAATAGCATGTAGTGTTGGTCTACCTTCACGTGGTAGGGGTGGCTAGACAGACCAGGGTGGCTAGGAGAGGAAAGCCTCACCAGCCTATCTAGTCAAATGAGCGAAACCTACGTAAGATGAAAGTACAAAATAAAAGCACCAGGGTTAGAGCCCCTGCTACTAAAAACCAGTAGACGTGCAGACGTGGCCTCCGATCACCAACTCGTATTAGCCAATCTCCGTCTAAGATTCATACGAACATCCAAGGCAAACATTTTAAAACGCTATGATATGATGTCTTCAAACTCCAAAATTCAAGATAGAGATTGGTGGAAGATGTGGACCATTGCTGACCAAAGAGGACGTTAATGTTAACTCGGCTAGGGAAGACGTCAAAGCTTCGTTCAATAATACTTCATAGTCTCTACTAGTCACCCAAAAACCACACCAATCCAAACTATGGATCAGTTCTGAGGTACTAGACCTGTGTCTAGGAGCGTAGGAGCGTAGTAAGGCAAAGGCAGATAAACTGAAAGACCGATCAAAATAGGGCAAACTATAACTATCTCGACAGAGGGATTAAATGGAAAACAAAGGAATGTAAGGACAAATGGCTGAAAGACCAATGCACAGATGTAGAGAGTGCACATCAGGCAAGCAAATCCAAGACTATGTACACTACCATAAAGAAAATCACAGAAAGAGGACAGTCAGAATGCAATCAGTCAAAGACAAAAAGGCGCCATCCTAACAGAGCTAAAGGATGTGAAGAAGCGATGGAGAGAAGACTACCAGCAACTCTCTATAACCACCAAAATCCTATCAACATGGCTATAGCGGACTCAATACCACAAATGGCAAGCTCGGACCAGTAACCCACCAATCCCATCAACAGAAGTCGCCAATGCTATTAAAACATGTCAGAAGAAAAAGCTCACGGCTTTGACTGTATTACTTGACTGAAGCAGGAATAGACATACTACAATAATTATGTTGCAAGATATGGAAGGATGAGTGTTTCCCTGATGACTGGGGCAAAGCTATAATCACCCCTATATTTAAAAGAAAGACAAACGGTACTGCGCTAACTATAGAGGAATTAGCCTTCTCGGTCAAGTGGGCAAAGTACTCATCTACAATCTTCAAAAACAAATTCAAAAGAAATCTGAGGAAATACTATCAGAATCGTGTATGGCAAAACGGCATCTGGAAAGCAATGGGCACTCTTTGGATTCCCGGACAAGATCATCCGCCTACTGAAAGCTCTTTACAGCAAATCACTAAGCTCCATGACAGTAAACTTACAGACTGGTTTGCTACCAAAGTTGGAGTTCGTCAGGGCTGCATAGTTTCTCCACTCCTATTCGACATCCTACTGGAATTGTTAGTGCTATATGCCACTCCCGGCACAACCATCGGAGCACACATCCAAGACCAGATGGTGTCAAACCTCCGCTTCGCAGATGATATTGCAATAATAGCGGAAAGCGAGGCAGAACTGCAAACATTAGTGAACAAGGTCCACCAGTACAGCACAAATCTTGGCCTCAAAATTAACATAGCCAAAACAGAGGTACAATTTATCCGCCAGAGAGACATCAATATTAAAATCAACATAAACAACACTGATCTCAATCAAATAAGTAAAGCCTTTTGTGTACCTTGGTGGTAAAATCTCTAAGAAGGGAACCTGCACTGAAGACATCCAACTCGGAATAGGTAAAGCACTTGGAGCCATGCAAAATCTGAATTATATATTCAACTCCGAGGAGATTTCACGCCCAACTAAAATGGAGCTGTATTTAACTGTAATAATATCCATCCTGTTATACGGCTCTGAAACATTGACTCTAAAGAAAGATGACGAGAACAGATTACTTGTGTTTTAGATGACCTGCCTAAGAAAAATACTAGCCATAATCAAGCTAGACAAAATCGTTACACCACCATCAGACAAACACTGGGACTCAAGCATACCATCATTGAGAAGATTTCCATCAAAAGACTGGTATTATGAACACGTTCAGCGTATGAACCCTCAAAGATACCTAAAAGTTGCAGAGGTAGACCAGCTAAGAGGTGGATGGATGGTATTTGGTTAGACTGCAACAAACTTCGTCTGACATCTTTATCCGATGCAAGCAGAAGGGCTCAAGAAAGAAGTGAATGGCTTAAAATCTTGCAAAGGATGGCATCACTCAACCAATCTGGAGTTGACACTAAAAACTAAAATAAAGTAAGTATACATTGTACGACAGTCGCTCAATAAGTAATGAAAGTGATCATGGTAAGGAATGCATGAGTGATTCTATTAAGGGATAGTGGGATCAATACCAAGTATGAACCTTTGTTTTTCAAACAAGACACTTTTTTCTAAGTATGAACTATGACGACATAGCAATGGGGTGTTTTTATCAACAACAAAAATCCGAGGCTCAAACCTCCCCCCCCCCCCCCCGATTTTCTTTTTAGAAATTCTGGAGGCTAGACTAAAAGATTTCTCCACAGGTTCCCAATTTCTTCGCCTACTTTGAATTCTTCTAGTACCCACCACCACCCTTTTTCTTCCTCACCCTCCGTGCTCTAGCCACTGCTATAACCCGTGAAGTAACATGACAATATAAGGAAGTAAATCCATTTTTAGATATAAGGCAAAAACTTAATTATCCTTGATTATTTGGATTAAGTATGTGTTTTGATGTAATTGCTTCCGTTTGTGGTGGTGTTTCATAGGATGTCCTACAATTTTTAGGGAGCAAATGCTTAGCGGGATGTGTTCGATGTTGTTAAGACTTAAATGGGCCAAACCTTTATTATATTGAAAGATATTGTTATTTTTATAGTATTCATGCAAATAACTCAATTTTGAAGAAGAAAAAATGGAGTTACTTCCTTTTGTCGCGGTGGGCAGAATTTTGTTTGTGGTTCTCGGCCGGAATTTGTGTATATAATAGGTATTCTAGGGCCATTTCTATCCTATTTTGCAAGAAAAATTGCATTTTTTTTTTCTGCTGAAAAGGTGTATTTTAGAAACGATGCTCAATTCAATTTAATTTTAAGCCTAATGTTATGTTTGTTTGCAAAAAAGTAATTTTTGATATAATCTTGTATATGAGACCTGTCATCACGAAATGAGAGTTAAGTCGGAAAATTTAATTTTAAGGTTTCTCCAGATTCAGAATACTCAGAAAACAAGCTTTAAAATGATATGTAACATATCACAATTGCTCAATGTTTTCCCTGTCAAAATTCAAATTGAAGTTGCAAAATGTCTTTGTTTTCTATTGATTTTTGGCATGTTTATTGGACCATATCTCCTAATGTACACTGGCGACTTAACGCTCATTTTGTGGTGACAAGTCTCATATGTACGTGCGCTTCGAAATTTTCCACGATCCGGTCACGTAATAGGAATAGGAAAAACTACCCATACACTACATATACCATGCATACGGCATATAAGGACTAACACCATCGGACGGGGGTGGGGTGGGGTCATACTATTTGCTTCCGCCCGTGCCTCCCTCTGGTCAGGGGGTGGGGGGGCAGAATAAAATGTTTGTCCCGGTTTTGGTAAGGCTTTGGATGACCCATATTTGACCCGAAGTAACCCATATAATTCCCCATGACCCATTTATCTCGGCTATCTCTTCGCAAGGTGCTCTTCGCAAGGTGCTCTTCGCAAGGTGCTCTTCGCAAGGTGCTCTTCGCAAGGTGCTCTTCGCAAGGTGCTCTTCGCAAGGTGCTCTTCGCAAGGTGCTCTTCGCAAGGTGCTCTTCGCAAGGTGCTCTTCGCAAGGTTGCACATAAATTGACAGCCAAAGGCAGATCCACTGTGCACAAATCACAAGTCCGTAGCGTAATGGAGTATGCTTCACTAGGCTGGCCTAGACCACATCCAACGGAATGCTCTCAAAATCATTGAAGCTCGTGAAGCTACTGGTCTATCGCATTTCAGTATCACAAGCCTACTTCCCAGGCGACAGGTAGCAGCAGCCACGGTCTTGTACAAAATGCACACCAACCACTGTTCACAGGATTCGGCGGCATTGCCGCCCACGCCATACGTTCATCGTCGTGCTACGCGTGCAAGTGTTGCAATACCTGCTTAGCCCTTTCATTGCCGACTGCCAGAACTTGCTGCTTTAGACAGGAGCTTCATCCATACAGCTGTTCTACAATGGAACAGTCTTCCAGTCAATATTTTGGCAACATCCTAGAGGAAGGACTTTCTCTCCAACTCTTCAGAGACGATGTCAATGACCTCCAGATATTATTTTTCTTCTCTAATATTTTTGATGTTGTTCTGTTTGTTTGGGTTTTTATCTTATTCCTTTCCCATGCCACTTTCATCGGGTTTTTAGCAGCCCAATTTTGTTTACTTGTATTTTGATTATTTTCTGATATGTAGTGAACCAATTAATATTCCCATCGGAGCTCTCTGTAGAGAGAGTTACCAGTTTGATTTGTAATCACTCAGTTCATTAACTTTGTTAATGTCTGTTGGGCTATTGTTCACATTTGCTCTTTATATTAAAAAAAATAGCGCTGATAATTTATAACTTAAGATCATATTACCATAGTATTTTCATTTATTCTGATCAAAATTATGATTTCTGAGAAACGTTTTCTGTGTGAAAAGACAATTTATTTCTAAAGGAACAACATCTAAATTCAACGTACATTTTGTTTGTTAACTAAATATGGCAATAGAAGAGTTGCCTGTGGAATTATATAATCAACACTGCACAAAAAGAAAATATCCACTTTTTGAGGCGCCCTGTGTTTAATTCTTAGAACCCTTGATAAATTCAACAAATGGGAAAGAACAGGCATTGTCACCGGCGCATTTTGACATCTCATTTGTCACAATAGTACCTATATTGATGAAGCAGTGGCCATTTGAATAGCGTTCCTTTTGACCGTACGCATATACAATAGTTAGGGTTTTAAAACAAATACTTTGGGTCACTAGGGGTCAAACTGGAAATTGTTACTCAAAATACTACTTGTCCGAGAGGAAATGACCGATAATTGTCAGAATTGGTCAAACGATTACTTGGATCCATGTACATATAGTTTGCTCTTGAAGTAAAAATGACATTTAATATGGGGTCACTAGGTGTCATTGACCTATACAGCGATAAAATTGAAGACATCGTCTGATTTGACCGGACTTGTTTCATTTTGTGCTCATTGATAAGCCAAGAAACAAATTCAATTATGACTCTGGGGTCAAAGGTCACAAAAAGGTCACTAGGGTGAAAATGTAAATGTTCACTCTACACACTCAAAATACATAAATGACCGATGATTATCAGAATTGGTCAAAACATTCCTTTGATCCATGCACATATAGCTTGCTCTTGGAGTAAAAGTGACATTTCATATGGGTCACTAGGGGACATTGACCTATACAGCGATAAAATAGAAGACATCGTCTGATTTTAACCGGACTTGTTTCATTTTGTGCTCATTGATAAGCCAAGAAAAAAAGATAATCGTGACTTTGGGTTTAAAGGTCTGGAAAAGGTCACAAGTGGTCAAAATGTCAATTTTCACTCCATACACTTAAAATACTACTTGTCCGAGAGGAAATGACCGATGATTGTCAGAATTAGTCAAAAGATTTCTTTGATCCATGTACATATAACTGAAGAAATCGTCTCATTTTGATTGGACTTGTTTCTTCTTGATCGCATTAATAAGCCAAGAAAAAGTAAATCATAACTTTGGAGTCAAAGGTCACGGATATCAATTAGGTGAGGGTCATATTGACCTTTGACCTTTTGATCATATAGCTGGAGAGCGGTATGCTGGCACAGGGAGACATATACCAAAATGTTCCTTGAAGTCTGTAGCATACAACCTAGGTGGACATCCTTGCCAACTCGGATGTTAAGTTGACCTTTGACCTCGAGTTAGGGTCAAAATGGTCAATTTCATGATCATGGTTGAATTCATTGAACCCTTTTCTGCAAAAAAATGTATACTTTTATATAGATTAAATGAATAATGAAGAAGTTACGGCAGTTTTACGGAGGATGTACCTGAAGGTGCACAGCCTCCTTAAGTCTTGCACACTTGCAATGGCAATAGAGTGATTTCAGGCATTTTGGAACATGCGGTAATATCGGAAAAGTGGTGTTTGCTCTACAGTAGTTTAATATCTAAAAAGATTAAGCCTGGTTGGTGGTAAGTGTGGCCTATATTTAAAATATAATGTTGGTATTTTGTTGTTCGTAAAAATGATGTACACTGTGAAGCACCAAGGTAAAGTGACGGACATGAAGGACCAAAGGCTGACGTTCCCTGGGTCAAATATGTAAATGACGCACCCATGACGCACCTCTCCCGGGGGTCGTATAATGCGTCAAACAATTGATGAATGTATAACTCTCGCTTGCATTTGCGTAAATATGATGACTAATTTGTATAATTTTATGTAGATGCTTTTATTGGCTATAACTCCATAATGCAACAAAAATTTATATTAATTCCCACTAACACAATAAAATAATGTTTTAAGCTTTACCATGCTAGCATGATTAAACAAGACTTTATCTATCACTGGTCAATATTAGTGCTCATTTGTATCAGTACAATTTTATGCTAGTGAGCTACATATTTTGGTCAAGTCTTTAATTTAGCTCTCAATCTTGAAAACAATGAGTGATACACTTTTAAGTAGGTTAGAATGAGAGGACAGGATTAGCTTCACCACTGTTCAAAGCTAACTATCGCTTGCATTGGTGTAAATATAATAATTAGCCGATTCGCATATTTTTGGTAAATGCTTTTATTGGCTATAACTCCATAATGCAACAACTAATTATATTAATTATAACTGGAATTATAAATGAATGTTATAACCTTTAATTCCAAGGCATTACATACACACACATGCCTTAATCCTAGAAGGGTGAAGGCGAGGCATCTAGGATGATTCAATAATACTAGTCCTATTGCTGGATAATGTTTTCGCTCATTTGTATTAGTATAATTATGCTAATGAGCTAATTTATATATTTTGGTCAAATCTTTAATTTAGCTCTCAATGTTGTAAACAATGAGTGATATTCGTTGAAGTTTGTTAAATGGAAGGACATGGAGGTGCACCATTGTCCCATGCTTGCTTCCGCGTAAATATTGTAATGAAGCTAATTTGCATATTTTTGGTAAATGCTTTTATTGGCTATAACTTCTAACTGGGAAAGTAAAGGATTGTTTTAACCTTTACCATGCTAGGATGATTCAACAAGATTTGACCTTAATTAATAGATATCACTGGTCATTGTTCGCGCTTATTTGGTAAATATCACTTCAGGTTTAGTTGTATAATACGCTACCTTCTTAATTTTCACTGGGATATTGCTTGTGGGCTCCCAAAATAATGTTCCTCTCCCTCCGTGATATGCATCCTTCCCCATTTACACATTGTTCCGGTTAAAATGCACTGTAGGCTGCACCAAAAACAAAAACAACATACTACAGTTTTAAAAGAATTGTTTCACGGGCACTCCATCTTTGTAAAACAAATAATGATAATTCCTTGATTAAAAGCAGCTCTAAGGCTTTCTTAGCACCCTTACATATGCATATCAGCGTACACACCCCTTAGGTTATCTCATAACCAATATTAAAAGAACTTAGAACCAACTGGTTCCATCAAGGTAGGCATTGCATCATTGATGCCCACGTTATATAAGACGCTAATGCAATATTTTTTATTTATACTTACACTTTTTACAATTTTACAGATGGTGGTTTATCACAAGCAATATCGAGAAAGTTTGTGTCAACTCAGACAAAACATATAGATGACAAAGGTGGTGAAATAACATTGCAAGACTATGATTTGAGGCTGAGCATCCCTGAAGGCGCCTTGTCAACATACAAGGGTAGTGATGTCACACTAACAGTGGACACTAGTGTAAATCATGCTCCCTTTCAAGAAAACCAACTCGTGCTTGGCCCTGTGATCTCCTGTAAACCAGATGGGCTGACATTTTTGAAACCGTTCACTGTGTCTCTACCCCAATCTGGTTTGAATATCTCCCCAAAGTGTCTGCAGATCTGGTGCAAAGAAGATAGTACAGAATCACTATGGGTAAAGGTATATGATGGTACTGAGGCCAAACAAGATATGCCGGTTATTGTAGAAGGGAAAAAAATCAAATTCCGGGTGAATCACTTTTCACTCTTTGACATCCTCACTGCACCAATAACAATGCTGATGAAGAGCTTGGGATATCCTGAACTTCCTGAACTTACGCTACGTATTTTGGCTTATCTTGAACCTGTCAATGTTGATCCAAGAGATACTGTATTCTTCCTACTTAGAGTATATGCATTGAAAACCAATGATGCAGTTCACAAGAAAATGATAGAAGACGCTGAAAAAGACAATGAAAGTGGCATGTGTTCAATGCCTTCAACATTTATCCTACAATCTACTGGAAAAGACTTAAATGTTCTGACTAAGAATCTTTATCCCAAAGATAAATGGCTTCCAGATAAAGATTGTATGGCCGGGACTATTCCATTCACAGTTATACAATTAGGGAGTGAAGGGGAGGTTGGCGTAAGATGCGATTTCAAGTTCATTTTAAAAGATGACCAAAATCGTGCAGACAATTTCCATGGTGCCATCAAACTGAGTCAAGATCGAAATCCAACTACAATTGAGAGGATTGACTTCTCATATGATAAAGCTCGTGGGAAATGGCAGACTCAACAAGAAGCATCTAAGAATGCCAAAAGAACAGGTATACGTATGTACAGTTAGGATTATTCCTTATAATGCATCAGCAGCAAAACTAATGAGTCTAGCAGCTTTTGATGCTCTATTGCAGAAATCATCTTTGATTAGGCCCATTTTTGTTGCTGGCACAGGGAGTTATATACCAAAATGTTCCCAAGGCTGTAGCATACAACCCAGTTACACATCCTTGCGAACGTGGATGTTAAAGTGACCTTACCTCGTAACCTCGATTTAGGGTCTAATCACATGTGTTTCAATGTGATTGTCAAAATCTTAATCGAACATGGTAAAACAAATTGACCCTATTGACCCTAAAACGTTAATCACAACTTTGATCGTCGATCAATAGTTTATGACCTTTTGAAAATGTCAAATTGGCAAAACAGGCAATTTTTTACAAATTCGGCCAAAATTCCACTTTTTCATTCTTTAAAAAAATATGGTTACCATATTGAAATTGTTGGTGCTATATTTAGAATGTTGCTGACTTGACATGGGCTGATTACAATATATTTCATCACTTTTTAGGATTTAAAATTGCATATTTTGGCCATCCTGTATATTTCTTAATAAGCTGACTAATTAATATTGTATACGGCTGGATGGATAATTTACTCAAAAACATGTCTAGCCTTCGTATATGTCCTGCATATGTCCTGCATTTAGACAGAAGAACTAAATCATTTTGTATATAATTGTAATTGTTACACCTTGTATAATATTAATGTCAGTCTATACACCTGGAAAAAAAGTATCGCACCGCTGGTTTTTTGTTGAAAAATGCAAATGTGGCCTCGAATTTTGCCACCATGGCGTGATATTAAGGATCATTTGTTTGCGTAAGCTGTCAAGCAAAATGTTATGCAATAAAAGGGCCACATTTCAGTTTGTGACGTAATCGAGACAGCCTCCCCCCCCCCCCCCCCCCACCCCAATACTGACGTCGTGTCATTAGAGATTGGCACTGTCGGTTCATTTGACCAGAGGAATCCTGGAAGTATGATGGTCAAAAGTACACAAATGAATGCAGAGTTGAGCGCTACGCGCGCATGTTTCCCAAAATGCAATATTCTTTGGTACAAGCTTGTTTAGAGCCAAAATGTACCTCAATCGTGCCAAAAATAGGTGTAAAGTTGAAAATCTTCGCGCGCTACGCGCACATTTCTTGACTCAAATTTCATTTTAAATTCACGCCCCCCCCCCCCACCCCCACATGAATACAATGTCCCCGATTTCTTTGTAATTAATCACATTGTGTAGTTTTACTTTTCGGGTTAAGTCATGTGCTTGAGGTGAAACTTCAAAGCTATATGATTAAATCAAATACACCCTGTCCAAATGTTCAGACATTATTAACCCGTACATTGTCATTGTCTTTAAAACTACGACAGTAATACCCGACTTAGCAGACAGAGTACTTGTTGAAGGAGCATCTGTTGATCATTCCCATGTCAACATGGCTACATCACCCTATCCAAGTTTTGCTAGACCATCTGTACATGTATCCAGTGATATCAGCCAGTACTCGCACGCCGCACCTTCTGATAGTCCATTTCATACATCAGTTGCTTCAAACGTTATGGCTCAAGCATCCACTTGCGTGCAGCACTTAGGACCACAACAGGAATGTTGGTCTAAGGGTAAGTGTGTATGTAATTATTAAAATGAAGTCATCTAAAATACATAGTAAAAAGGGTCTATGAATCATGTACATGGAGCACAGCACTGTTAAGAACACTTGGTCAATTTTCAGAAAAAAATAACACATTCGAAAGCTACGAGGGTCAGTCATTAAGTAATGAAAGTGATCATGGTATGGAATGCATGCGCGATTCTATTGACTGTTAGTGTGATCTATACAAAGTATGAACCTTTGTCTTTCAAACAATACACTTTTGGATTTCTAAATATGAACTATGACGTTACATCATTCATTAGCTTAAAGTCATTACATTTGGGACACTGCTAAATCAATTATTTGGCGTGATATTTGAATTGTTTAAATGAAACACGTGGTAAGAAGATTGCATAAAATGACATCAGAAGAAGGTAAATGACGAATTTTTTTTCTCGCATAATTATGATACAAAAGACAATAACTTTAATCCTTGTATACTTGAATAATTTGAAATGTGAAGTATAAGAGGAAAAAGTAAGGAGAAGCAATTGAATAAAAGGTATACAAATATCAGTATTTCAAATAGCTCATTTTCATTGAAAAATGCCCAGTCAGTGAATCACTAGTATTGTGGAAAACCAAACAATTTAGGGATAAAACCAAGCAATAAACCCATTTGGGAGACTCCAACTAATTATCTGAACTTATTCACATGAAACTTACAGAAAATATGCGCATGCGCAGACGGCAGATAATTTTGAACTGGGCCAAAAATGGCTAAAATCATTGAAATTTACCAGATAAAAGCTTACCATGCCTTCACATTCTAATCAGAAATATTGACAAATGCGTTTATCAATGTGTAATTATTGTGCTAGTCAAAATGAAGATATACATGTACTATTCCAAACCTTATAATGTAGTATTACACTGCATCTACATGTATTCTTATAATTTATACAGAAGTTTCATTGGAGGATGTTTTAGACATCGTAGAGACTTTCAAACTTGACGACTTGAGTGCTGTGTACGTAAGACTGGGTCTTACAGAAAAAGACCTAGCAGATGCCAGACTAAAAGATAGTCAACGTCCTAAAACACAGTCGCAGAATATCCTTAATATCTGGCATAATAGAAATGGAAAGGAAGCTACAAGGAGTGTCTTCATTGAGGCTGTCAAGAAGTGTCGAGATTGCACAGCATCTTTGAATACACTGAAAATAAAATGGATCGGGAGTGAGTGAGTAACTTTACAGTTTTTGGAATTTTTGAAATATTCATGAAAGCAAATTACTTATCAAAGGTCAAAGGTCACATCACGGTCAGATTTCATCTGAGACCAAATAGTAAAATAAGCTGAAAACATCAACAAATTGAATTATTTTTTATACAAAGACGGGTTGTAACTAAACTTGATTTCAACAAATAATACCTCAGATTGTTTGTTTGATCACAGGGATTCCGAAATTATCATTTTCAAATATATGTCGTCCTTTTATGGGGTCAAAAGGTCACATATCAAATTATCAATAGGCCTATATGGGGAGTGATACAGAATGGGACCTAACTTGAACACTGAATATGTAAGGGTTTGAACTGCTAAAAATAACATTTCTGTAAACCCTTATCAACTAAAACCCCGGGGGGGGGGGTTCTCACATTGACATGGTATACGTATATGTGCCTGCCTTTTGGGTGCCTTTTCGCAAAAATTGGTATATCGATGGGGTGGTTTCATCACAGATCAAAGCGCCCAATTGGCATACATTGGGTGTATTTTAAGGCATTTTTGGTAAAAAGCGCCCAATTTGTGCAAAATTGGGTGCTTTTCTATCAAAATTGGTATATTGATGGCCAAAAAATAGGTATAGAGAAAGTCACATTTTCGAAGTCCGGCAGGCACATCCACGTATGATTTTGGCGAAAGTACCCCCCACCCCCCCCCCCCCCCCCCCGGGCTAAAACTCTGTATTGAGAGCACGTGTGGTCTAGTGGATAGCATGCCGGCTTCACGATACAAAGGTTGTGAGTTCTAGCCCCGCTATAGCCAACATGTTTGTATCCTTGGGTAAGGTACTTAGTCTCAATTGCTTCGTCGACCCAAGCGATATTTGGGGAGCTGTTAGGATGTCAAAATCTAAGTAGTGCTGATAGGCTTGTGCACTTGTTGATTTGTAGCCGCCTAAGTGTAGCGACCAAAGGATTCTGATATCTAAACTGGCAGCGATAATAATTGATTTAAAAAGCATTTTGGGACTGTGCTTGCATTGTGGAAAGCGCTATATAAGAACGGTATTGCTATTATTATTATATTATTATTATTTACCGTAAACAACATTTGATACTTTGACGGAATAAGGCATATAGTATACACGATGAGACTGATAATACATGTGTATACAGTGTTTGGCCAAATGTTGTTTACGGTTAATAAATTTGCGACCTGGCTAGTTATCACAGAATTTCAATTGGTTAATGCATTTGTTACTGCTTTCATAGACCCAGAATGGGTAGCAGATTGTCCATCACATTCAAGAAATACTGAAACTGTGATATGGTATATATTATATATTGTTCACATACCACAACTTTTATTTTTAATTTAGAATTAGAACTTGTAGGATCTAGTATTTCGTTAAAATCAGTAACACGTATGTCGACAGACAAATGCAGGGTGACTGTACACAGATTTGCTGAAAACATGTCATTCTCAGGCCAGAACCGTCTTCGGCCAGGCCCACCTATACAAGGCACAAGAAAAAGGTTTTTGTTGCCATTTCCTGTCTGACCAAATATTTAGAAAATATGGATATGGATTTTTTGTTGCTCATAATAGCAGAAGTTATGAAGGAAAATCATTAATTGCTCGGTAAAATCAATGATCAAGTTATAATTTTGTGCTTAAACCAACTTGAAACCGAAATAGTCTAATCAGTTTAAATAAAAATTGACAAGTAATACTCGGTTTTTATCTCTCC
The DNA here is from genome assembly GCA_035610835.1 of Ophiura sarsii. Classification (NCBI taxonomy): domain Eukaryota; kingdom Metazoa; phylum Echinodermata; class Ophiuroidea; order Amphilepidida; family Ophiuridae; genus Ophiura; species Ophiura sarsii. Next base: position 3,973,025 of record CM069456.1, read on the forward strand.
AGCGTATGTGTGTGATTATTGTCACACGCACACGAATTTGTCGCACGCAAGTGTCACATAATAATAATGCACAGTGCGTTTGGTGCGCACGCGCACACGTCCTTCAGTATTCAGTCGCTGCCATAAGGAAGCTTCGCCGATTTGGAACTAATCAAACCATAGTAATATTTCATTCTAAACAACCCCGCCCTGCATCCTTAGCCTGACAGATTTCCAAGGTGGACTAAGGGTAGGGATAGGGAAAACAAACACAAAAAGCAATATTGATCCCTGTAACGACGCAATTAGGCTTGGTAATTATAAACTGAATTATTCATCTGCTTCGATCACTAGAAATAACCCCAAACGTCACGTCGTCCAAGTATATAATTTTATATATAACAGGCAATATTTTCATTGTAAACTAAATTAAGTCCAATTTGACACTGAGTAAAGTAGGGTTAATTGGCGGATCATAATTATGTATAATCTTTTGTTTAAAGAAAAGAATATACCCTGCCCCCAAAATTAATCTGAAAAAGAAAATGTTTGTTAATGATTTTCTTTATTACGAGATATCAACAATTATGTACATTTTCCTCCATAGAGCTCTGTATAAAAGCAGATGTTCTCCACCCCACTGTTTCTTAATGCAAGATCCTGCGACATAAAGACTTCTCGGACACGTCGTGTTATAGACGTAAACGATTGCTTTAAACAATTTAAAGTTAAACATGTATATTTATCGAAATAGCCAAAATATGAGTGTTTGATTTCGGCTAGTAGGAATAAAATTCGGAGTAAAATGTTGTTTTAAAAATAATACCAAATATATTTTTCAACGATTTATAGTTTAATTCAAGTTCTACATCATTCCGCCCTAAACACCAGCACGCCCACCCACTCGCTCACCAGCCCACCCGCCGGCCAGCCCGCCCGCCAGCCAGCCCACCCGACCAGTTGAGTTGACAGAAATAATATTTGTTTAAAGATTTTGAATTCAAGTTCTGCTTACTTTCGCACACTCCCCCCCCCCCCCCCCCCCCCCCCCCCCCCCCCCCCCCCGTTAACCCACCCAACATCCCTCCCTGCTCCGTTCGCTGCCGCACATAGAACCCTTCAACTTTAGTATTGTTTTGTATTTAAAAATTGAATTAAAGTTCTCCAGTTTTGTACCGTCCGCCAGGTTATGGCCTCTTTTGACACCTAAAATTGATTGCAAAGTCACCGGGTTGCATAAATCTTTGTTGAAGGGACTTTTAATTAACTGAAAAGCACCAAAACCAACATTTATTCTTCGAAAAGGTCGCCCGGATCGGCTACAAAACTGAGATATAATTAACATTGTTATCCATGAGTTTGACCAATCTCACTATTGTTTCTTTTATAACGCCGGAATGTTGTTTATACATATTTAGTAAATACTATTACAATGGCGACAATGACGTTATAGAAATGCAAAAACACGCATTATCCGTTTTTCCTGATTTGACATTTAAAAGTCATCAGTTAGTGGGTAGTCGAAATATTAATTGACTTTATTCAGTTTACGATAAAAATATATATAAACATTCAAAGTTCAAACCTTCTGAGGGAGTCGTTTCATGCCAATATATATTTATTAGTGTTAACAAACAAATAATTGTATACAGTTGAGATTTAGGGATGTATCTCATAGTAACTTTTCAAACTGAACTAACTTACATACTTCCTCTTCTCACAACTTTTACCTCCAATTCCAAGTAACTAAGGAAATGATAAGAACATGACAGACAACCACAGTTTGAGTTTTGATATCGTCTCTAAGCAATATTCATTCACTTTAAGATTACAATGGCATTCTTTTATTATTAAATACACCATAACTTCATCAGGTTGCTAGCTCTACAATAGATAGAAGTTCCAATGTATATGCTGGTAGGGTAGATGCCACCTGTGCAGAGACTCACAGTCCATTAGAGGGCTTCGACTTGGGGACAAGCACAAATGTGAGCTCTGTTACGACAGGGTATTTGTTTTTGTGTATTTTTGTTGTTGCTGTTTGTTGGGTTTTTGTTGGGTTCTTTTAGGAGGGTTAACCATTCAAAATTGATGTTTCTTGGATATCAGAAGTATTTTTTACCATACGAAACATAGGTGTTAAGCTCAGGACAAACAACACCCTTCAAATACCAACACTTCCATAAGGCACTTTATCTTTTCATCTTGAAACATTTTACATTTTGTTCTGTGTTTAGAGCCTGAAGTGGAAGGGAAGGCAGTGAAAGCAAGAAGATGAAAAGGAAAGGGGTGAGTTAGATAATGCTATGAAATTTTTTAATTTTCCAACTTGAACTGCCTATATGATTAGTGTCTTTTTTTCTCCCTGGATCAAAAGGGATTACAACAGGAGTGTGAATGAATTTGAATTTTACAATTTGTATTGTGCTGTGGACGCTGAAATATTTGCCGACACCACCCTCCCACTTGATGTGACACAAAATACAATTTTGGGAATGTTGTCTATTAGAATTAATCTTGCTCACAACATCTTTTCACCTTGCATCACCTTGTAACAACAAAATAGCAGTGATAGCACCACTACAGTGCCAACCAGGCTCCCCCAACAAAAAACAACAACAACAACAATAAACAAACAATACAAAACATAATGACATTATATAACTTTGATTTGGGAAAATTCAGATTTAAAGCCTCATTTTAACAATTTGATTTTTCCTTACAGTTCTTTGAAAGGAAAGTATATCTAGTATGGAAAATTTGCAGTCTCCCTATACTTTACAATCCTATTGATATATCCAAATATTACTCACAACAGACCTTAACTTTTATTAAAAATTAGACAATATCGTTTTTAGCTAATAAATAAGCCTAACTCCCATCTATCTCCAATCCTCTCTTACAGGTGTACCCACTCTTTCACACGATGTCAGCCATCTCCAATCCTTCCCTGACGGTGTACCCATTCTTTCACAAGCTGTGAGACATCTTTGATGGGTATCTCCAATCCTCCCCTGACGGTGTACCCATTCTTTCACAAGCTGTGAGCCATCTTTGATGGGTATCTCCAATCCTCCACGGCTGGTTTACCAATTCTTTAACAAGATGTCAGCCATCTTTGATGGGTATCTCCAATCCTCCCCTGTCAGTGTACCCATTCTTTCACAAGATGTCAGCCGTCTTTGATGAGTATCTCCGATCCTCCTCTGCAAGTGAACCCATTCTTTCACAAGATGTCAGCCGTCTTTGATGAGTATCTCCGATCCTCCTCTGCAAGTGTACCCATTCTTTCACAAGATGTCAGCCGTCTTTGATGAGTATCTCCGATCCTCCTCTGCAAGTGTACCCATTCTTTCACAAGATGTAAGCCGTCTTTGATGAGTATCTCCGATCCTCCGCTGCAAGTATACCCATTCTTTCAGAAGATGTCAGCAGTATATAATCAAATGTTTATCAATAATGTAAATGTTTTCTTTTCTGTACTTTCTAATGTTCCTGAAGACCCAAGTCATGGGATAACTATGTTGGTAGTACTGGGCACATGCCTGAAGTGAGATAACAACCATATATGATTGTCTGTATGAATTAAAGGTGTACAAGCTGAGTGACCCCTGCAATTTGGACTACAGATATGAAATCAATACCCCTTATGGACAATATGGCTGTAAATCTTCCGCACGGGAATGCAGATTTCAAATGGAGTCACCCATGCAGGTAACCCCTGATTTTGACTGGGAATGGGATGGGTTGGTCAAATTATCAAGCCATTCCTTAATGAGGTTCGCAAAATGGTTTGTAATTAGCATTGTCATGATGTCAAAGCACAGCACAGGAATGTCATATTTTGGTTGTAGCTTGGTTGCAAGTTTACAATGTCCTACATTTCGATGTGTGCTAACATTATTTATTGTAACATTGTCAACGCGCTACAACGAACGTTGTATTATATTCTGCAGGCTTTTATCATGATTCACTGGATTTCATGTTATTTAATGTTAAGTTATTATTCTATTTTAACTGTTTATAAGATCTATGTAAAGCGCCTTGAGGTGACAACATTCAATGACCTTCTTTGCAAATTGCAAACCCTAAGGGACCGTTCATTATTTATGCTGGAGGGCGGTTGGGTAAAATATAGGGGGGGGGTCATGTAACTTTCATATGTTGAAATAGGGGGGGCTATGTAACTTTTATTCTTAAACAGTTGGGATGTGTAACTTTTATTATGATGGTGGTGATTGAGGTGATTTTAGAGGCTATTTTGGAGTGTAAATGCCAATTTTTTTCTGCGCTTCGCGCACATTTTCTTACGACCTATCAACTTCAAAACATGTAGGCTACTTATGACGAGACAACTTTCGGACAGCAAAACTTTTTGTGCACGCCCTTCTCGGACGATCTGTTAAAAAACACTTATATGATCCTCAACGGTTGAAAACATTATAGCCATGGGGTGTATAAAAACATGTTAATTAGCCTATGTTTCAAAATCCAACATTAATAATTATGATTAAAAACGATAATTTCTTGTTTAAACGATAATTTCTTGCAAGCTTTTCACCTCGTCTCACTCTCAGCTCTGCACCAAAGTACATAAAAGTAGAATGTTTCATACGTTTTTGTCAGGATGTTCTAACTTTTTTCGGGTTAAAAAGACTCACAAACAAAACCACCCAAAATGTATAAATATATGACAAATTTTTCGCCTCGCTAAGTTCGCAATGTAGCTAGTATAATTTCACACGATCAAAAGATGGGGTATCATTAAATTATTGGCCGTTCAGAGAATCAGAGGGCACAAACAGAACTTACCAACGAATCCATGGACAAAAGAAAAAGACAGCCCCTAAGTAGGCTATGTGACAAGTTGATTTTTTTTTTTGGGGGGGGGGGGGGTTGTGTTAAAAGCTACTGGTTAGTAGGGGGTCATGTAATTTTCAGTTTCAGCTGTAGGGGGGGGGGGGGGGGGTTAGGTAATGATGACACACGAATCTCGAATTTGTCCCCCCCCCCCCCCCTCCACCATAAATAATGAACGGTCCTTAACCATCTATTAATAATAGATTACAATAGAAAGCACAAACCATATTTTGTTGTATGTCACCACTGGAGGTGTTGATGTTATCAGATAATAACAAAAGCGTTTAGGTTAAAGTACAGGGTGATTCAAACAAGTTTGAACTTGTCATGGCTGTTCAGATGTACATTTCATAAATCAATGTGATATCTTAAATCTTGTTTTCTGTTAAGACAAAATGTGCAATCTGATTGCCTAATAATAACAATTTAGATGGAACTTTTTATGAATTTTGTTAGCTGGTCGTATGTCAATAATTGGTGTGTCTAAGGTGGAAGTGTTACACATATTTTGTGTGTGATTAAACATTAATTTAAGTTATGGTGCACATGTGTTCCATGCCGCTCTAATTGATAACTTAATATTCTGCTGTCATCTTTATATAATCTGAAAGATAATTTATTTGGCTTTAAATTGCTAGCTGTTATTTCATAAAATTTACTTTTTCTCATTCTAAAAATATGTTTGATCAACTTTACCTTTACCTAGGCTTTTTCAGCCTCTGTAAGCTGAAGCCCTCTTTCAGCATCTTCCATCTGTGTCTGTCTTGTGCTTCTCTTGTCCATGTCGTTCCTCTGTATTCAGTTAGCTCGTCTCTCCATCTTTGTTTCTGCCTGCCTCTTCTCCTTTTGCCTTTACGGGGTTGCCACTCGGTTGTTCTTATTGTCCACCGATTATCGTTTTGTCTCGCGATATGTCCTGCCCATCTCCATTTCATTTCCTTGATTTTTTTTAATGATGTCTAATACTTTGGTTTTATTACGAATGGTAGTGTTCTTTTGTTTGTCTCGTATTGTTATGTTTCCATGGCTCGCTACGCTACTAGAAGTTTCTGTTCAGTTTCTTTGGTTGTTGACCAAGTTTCGGCACCGTATGTCATGGTAGGTAGCACACATTGATTGAAAACCCTTGTCCTTAATGTTATTGGTATGGTTTTATCGCAGAGAATGGTTTTGTTTCTGCCGAAGCAGCTCCAGCCTGCCTTGATTTTTATCAAGACTTCCTCTCTCGTATTGTCCTCCATTTTTATTTCCTTGCCAAGATATTTGTAACTTTCTACCTTTTCTATCGGTTCCTTGTAAATTTCGATGGACTCCTTTGTTTGGAAATTTGTCATGAATTTTGTTTTTCCTTTGTGCATTTTCAGACCAACTTTTCTGCTTTCCGTATTCAGACAGTTTAGTTGGGCCTCCAATTCCTTCACTGAGTAAGCTAGCAAAGCCACATCATCTGTAAACATCATCTGTAAAGAGGTTGTGTCGCCTTGTCTCACACCTCTGCTGATTTTGATAGGTTTTGAGATGTCCTCGTCGATATGGATCCTCATTTATTCTTATTTTCCTTTAATGCTAGGAAGATATCACTATGCTCAACCGAGTTGAACGCCTTTTCATAGTCGATGAATCCGACGCAGAGCTTCATTTGGTACTCATTGGACTTTTCAATTAGCTGGCTTAAAGCCTGAAGACGGTCAGTGGTTGAGAAGCCCTGCCTGAATCCTGCTTGTTCCCTTGGTTGGTTTCCACTCTCTTCATTCTTGTTTCTTGTAAATATTTGTTATGGGTGGGAGAGCAGACTTATTGGTCTGTAGTTATTGATGTCCTCTTTGTCTCCCTTCTTGTGTAGAAGTATGATCTTTGCTTCCGTCCATTCCTTGGGGATTTTCCTCTCAGTAAGTATCTGATTGTATAGACTTGCCAGCTGGGTGTATATTTGCTCACCTCCGATCTTGATGATATCACTGACCGGGTGCTTTGTTTTTCTTCATCTGCTTTACTGCAAGTTCAATTTCTTCAACTGTGATGGTAGGTATGTTCGTTTGGTCGGGTGACAAGAAGTTTCTTTAACTTGATTTGACCTGGAGCTGTACAGTTCCTGGTAGAACTCTGCGCAGACGTTGAGCACTTCTCCCCTATTTGTTGTTGATGTTCCATCTTTCTTTTCATCTGTCTTATTCTGGTTTTCTTGCTATTTAGTTTTAGTATCTGTTTTGGTCCTCTACCGCTTTCTAAGATGGATTCAATTTGTTCTCTTTCTTTTCTTCTGCTCCTCTGTCTTCTTTTCTTCCTTACCAATTTTACTGTGTCCTGGTAGTCTTTGTTTTGTTGAGTTGTCTTGTTGACGGTTATCTTGAGTTTCTTCCTTTTGGTATCAAGCTCAACAATTTCCTTGTCTTCTTCTGATTTCTGTTTGGCTTGTTTTTCTTTCGGTGCTATTTTCTCAGCAACCTCCTTTCCTGTGTCGGAGATGAGTGAATACTTGGTATCCACATCAGAGTCTTCAATGCTTAATGCTGCAAATCTGTTTTTCAGCTCTATTTGAAATTCTTGTTTTCTTTCTGCCAGTTTCACCGCATTCAGCTTGCTCTTTCTCTTATTGTTGATGAATTTCAGCCTTGCTTCTTATTTAGTACTATCTTGGCTCTAACCATTCTATGGTCACTCCCACTATCTACTTTCGTGATCACCTCACAGTTCCTTAGTATACCACGTTGGCTACTCAATATAAAGTCGATTTGGTTTCTGGTTTTTCCATTTGGACTTTACCATGTTCTGTATCTGCTTTCTTTCTTTTATAAGAAAGTATAGGCAACAACTAGTTTCTGTTGTGAAGCAAATTCTAGTAGCATTTCGCCCCTTTTATTTCTTACTCCGATTCCATGTTTTCCTAGGAGGGATTCCTCTCCTGCTTGACGTTTTCCTATTTTGGCATTAAAGTCGCCCATCACTATTCGGTATTTTGCTTTGGTTTCTTAAAATGCCTTACTTACGTCTTCATATACCTCTTCTACAGCTTCATCATCATAGTCTCCTGTAGGTGCGTATATTTGTACTATGCAGAGAAATTGTCCCCCTGTAAGTCTTACTTTCAGTGCGATTACCCTGTTAGAATAGGACTTTATCTCTTCAATGTAGTTTTTGAACTTCTGATGTATTAAGAATCCAATACCTTTGGCTTTTTATGTTATCTTCTGTCTTCCCATGATTGTAAAGCCAAATACCTCCTGGTAGTTCTATAATACTCTCTCCTTCTCTCTTGGTTTCTGCAAGACCTATTATGTCCCATTTGAAGTCATTTAGTTCGTCCAAGAGCGATTCTAGAGATTCATCAGTTCTTATAGTCCTTGTATTATATGTGCAGATGTTTATATATATGTTTGTCCAACCTTTGCCTCCTTATCAGTCTTGCAGCTTCCTTTCGGCTTTGACTGCAGAACGTCATTCAAAGAATTGTTGTTTCGTATGGAGGTCGGATTGGACAATTTGCAACCTCTTTTTCCTAGTCGGTTGCGCCTGTTTTGGCCTCGGGCAATACAGCCTTTTCTTTCTTTTACTTCCATGATGCTTAACTGACGCGCTTAACTTCCTGTAACTGACGCGCTGGCAAGGCGTGTTGTCAGTCGATCAGCCATGCCAGCTAACTTCGCGGTACCACCAGCCGTTGTCTATAGTATTAAATCTTCCACCTTCTGGAGATGACTTTGTGTCATTAATCCTCTTCCGTACCTTCTGCCACTGGACTATCTTGACCTTGCTAACCAGTCAAGAACTATTTAACCCATAGCTGGGACTACCAACTACAAGCACTCAAAATCAGGCTTGTGCCACTTTATTAGAAAATTATGTTTTAAGGATTTTGTTGTTTTGATCATTAAATATTTCGTATTTGGATTTCATATTTACATGAGCTATAATATAACCAAATTTCGTTTCAGACACAGTGTATTTTGTCGAATTTGCTTTAGTCTGTCCAAAGATATGCTTATGTTCAGCTTTCTAAATCCGTTTACGTCGTCATCATGCTTTAACAAAAGTTTTGAATCGGATATGAATCCGAATTGATGACTTTTCACTCAAAATTGTCTATGTGTAACATCATTTTTTTGTTTTTCTAAAAATTTGATGGAAATTGATTCAAATTTAATATTTTCAAAAATCCTCATTGTTCACAAACTTTCCAAAACCTTTCACAAATATATTAAAAAAATCTAAAAATCTGAAGAAAAAAATCTTCAATTCGAAAGATGTGGGTGTGGGCCCTTAAAACATTATTTCTATCCTTTATTGTTGTCTTTTTGAGAAATTATGCAGTTTTCTGGAATGGTGAGTGAGTAGATTACAAATCTGACCATCTTGTTCAAAAGACAATTGTGGGTAAATTATCCCTACCTTTTAAACAGATTTTGCACATTTTTCATTCAAAGACCCCTGTTTTGAAGATTCTGCAAATATGTCGCCCAAAGACTCCCAAAAAATGTCTGCAGGCTATTAGCCAAAGACCCCTACTTTGTACATGTAATCCGTCACCCAATGCCCTGGAATTTGATCCCTCCAATTAGGCCAACAAAGGTTTTATGTTGTAATCTCCATGTTGCTAATTGCTGTCCACCGAAATATCTTAAATCAATCATTCACTATGTCACCTTTATTGCAAGAAATCAGCATCTCTTGAATGAAGCGTTAATTTTTGGAACACCCTGTAACATCATGGAATAGATCCGTATGCACTTATTCATTTTCACATTCATTTTAATCGTTAGCTAATCAATCTGTTGTCTTCACATCTTATAAAATATTATGTAACGAATCAATTGAAAACAAATTAATTTTAATTAATATAAACTAATCATCTTTAGTAATTTATTTTTATTTTTTGATTAATTAATAAATAATATATTCATCTATTAATGGATGAATAATATATTCATCCATTAATAGAAATTAATTAATTAATCATTTTAATTAAATTGATTCAATTAAAATTGGATTGATTAATTAATCCATCCACCCATCCATCCATTCAATCATCCATCCATATCTTCCGGCCATCCAACCATACCGCTATCCAATTAACATTCATTGCCTAATCCATTTGCATCATGATTCCAGTGATCTATTAATCATGCCGCTCAAAAGAAGTTCAGATTATCCGTCCATCCAATATCCATCCAATCATAATCCAATCATCAATCTATCCAATAATCCATCCAATCAATCATCCATCCATCTATCCATCCAATCATCCATCCATCCAATCACCCATCTCTCCATCCATCTAATCATCCATCCATCCACTCATCCATCCAATCAATCATCCAATCATCCATCCATCCATCCATCCATCCATCCATCCATCCATCCATCCATCCATCCATCCATCCATCCATCCATCCATCCATCCATCCAATCATCCATCCATCTAGTATCCCTAAATTAGGAATCCACTGGGAAAAAATTAGAAAGAAGCTGATTTCAACTGATAATGGTAGACCTGGGTGTCATTATTCACCAAAAAAAAGTGAGGACAGATACGGGGTGGGGAAATTGTTTTTTCAGGGGGTCATTGAAAATCGGGGGGTCATTGACCCAAATTTTGTTCAAAGTATGTCGTGTTTGGTATTAAATGAAAGGAAATTTAATTTAAAATACTGATAGTCATGTTCATTTTGTCATTTTATAATCCTGTGAAAAGTTACACTAGATAGAAGACGTGGTGCTGGTTAACAAGGGATCAGCGAGCTCATTACACTGTTTCTAATGTAAAAAAAACCTGAAAAGTATCATAATACGTTACTATGTATTTATCAAAGTGTATCACATTGTTTTGAGGCTGATATCAAGATTGGTATAGGCACGTTAAGTACAAATGTAACAATTTGTTGATCAGAAATACTACTTACAAGTCATAACTGACAGTAGGGGTCGGGGGGGGGGGGGGGGGGAGGGAAGTGTTTGCCCCATTTTTATTTGAAAATGGCCTGGAGGCGTCAATTTTAAAGATTGAATGGACTTATTGACATTAAAAGAAAGATTGATATCTTGGCTACATACGACCACACTTCAGTATCCAAGGCCTTACTAAAGGGATTGGTTAAGGATAAGACAGGTGTCTCAAAATAGTGAACTTGCCCCACCCCGAATATCTTTAATTCAATCTCAAAAATGGAAGAAAATCCACTTTGTAAAAGTGGTTTTCAGCTGATCATTTGACAAACATTATACTGAGGTCTGCCATTGTACTATTGGAAGTTTGCAACAAACAGCAGAATATATTTGCGGGTTCTTTAAATTCTACCAGTGGCCGCAGTGATGAGAATCATGTTGTGGGTGAACCTGCCCCATGGGCGTATGCTCCTCGCTCTCCCTTAAGCTCATAATAGGCCCTACAAGTTTAGGCGAAACAAATCGCTTGATTATTCCATTTCCTCTTCATCACTTCCAAGTTCTTATGTTCTATCTGCTCCATTGGAGCAATGTCCACAGCACACTCCACATGCAGAAACAAATGAAATGCCGTCTTTCATGCAGCTACATAGTTTGACGCTGCCTCTCCCTTTCCTTGCAGTTACAGCAAATTCCTTTTTTCTGAGGCGATAGCTCCAGTAAGCATCTTCGGTCTGAGTTTTATGTTATACATATACATACATACATACATACATTTATATATTATATAAAATCAACTTGATTAAAATTCCATGATTATACTACAGCACTGTTTCATACAGCCAGCATATACATTTATATAGCGCTCCTTCATATACATTTATATAGCGCTCCTTCATAAAGATCGCAGCGCTTTTTACAACTAGAAACATCTTAACTACAGCATAAATACAACATAAATTACACAAGGTACACAGTTCAGCAATATTAAAAATAACAACTGAAGAGGTGAGTTTTGAGGCTCTTTTTGAATGTAGATAATGAGGTGCTTTCCCTGATGTTAGTGGGTAAAGTGTTCCAGATATGGGGAGCTTTGTGCACGAAGGACCTGTCATCCGATGATTTCAATGTTTTGTAAGAGTTATGTTCGGTGAGCCGGGTAACATCAGAAGCCGACCTGAGACCGGTGCGTGTTGGGCGGTAGAGAGAGATACAGGATGTTAAGTAGTCCGGAGCAGTTCCTGCAAGACATTTAAACACATACATCATTATCTTAAATGTGATCCTCTCTCTCTCACTGGCAACCAGTGCAACTCGCGCAAGTATGGTGTAGCGTGGTCAAACTTCTTGGCACAGTATATTAGCTTGGCAGACCAATTTTGAATGCGCTGCAATCTCAGAATATCCTTATTGCTAGAACCCAACAACAATCCATTGTCATAGTCCAGACGCGACAAGATCAGGGTACGAACCACTAAATGACATGTATCACGGTCCAGAAATCGCCTGATTCTTGATATATTGCGAAGTTGGTAGTTTAGACTGGAACATAGAGATTTGATGTAAGCACTCATTGTCATTTGAGCATCAAAGACGACACCAAGATTTCGAATGGTGTCTGCTGGGCTAATTGAGTCATCACCAACCTTAAGTATGACAGGATCAAGTCTTTGCATTTGATAACGTGTTGCTGCTACGAAAAACGCTTCAAATAGTTCTTTGTCATCCAGCTCTTGATTTCAATGATGCAAGATGTTAACCTAGACAATGATGTGTCAATGGACTCTGGATCAGCTGGGTTAAAACTATCGTATATTTGAATATCATCAGCGTAGATATGATAACTGAGAGAGTATTTCTTGATAATTTGTCCGATTGGGGCAGTGTAGATTGTAAACGCCTGTGGACCAACCATGGATCCTTGTGGTAATCCGTAATGCAAGGTATGAGGTTCTGAGAAAGTGCCATTGATGCTGACACGAGTTGTCCTGCCAGTAAGATACGACTCAAACCACTTAAGTACAGCACCACCGACACTAATGTCACTGGTGAGTCTGTCAAGCAATACTTTGTGATTTATAGTATCAAACGCGGCACTGTTCCAATCTAACTCCCACCCTCTTTCAATAGGCTTATGGAGGTGTTAATATATGCTTCCATACCACAACTTGGAGATGTACACGAAGGGAAATTGTTGTTTTGTTGCATTTGGTGTGGATGGTAGGCGATCAGGATTAATTTTACCCTTGGCTGCTTGTTTTTGGAACAACTTCTGATAGTGAGCCCTTTCATCCCTACAGCTATGTGATCTACATTGCCTTTAATACAGCTGTTTGAATTGTATGGATACTTTTGACGTATCACTTCTGAATGCAGTGATGACACTGGCAAGAAATTTGAACTTGTAGAGAGCGCATTAAGTATGTCCATGAATGCATGAAACAGGGTCATTTCCAGACCAGCCATACTTGAAATGGAACTCTTCCCGGTTACCGATATCTATGGTTAAAGACCATCAACATCTGATTGTGAGTACAAATTAGAACAGTTACTTGGCCGATGATAGCAGAGCAAAACAAATATATCAGTGTCTTTGGGCAACAACAACAACAGAGGTGTGTGGCTTGTCAATTCTGTAGATATAATCTCGAGTATAGCTCCTTTGTTCTTCTCATACGTCGGGAAGATTTCTCTGTCACATGATATATGGCTATGTTGTGACACCTTAGTCATAGAAAAATCTTTCCAGCCATCCGCCGCATATGCTTATGATCTTTCGTTGATTGTTCTTCCCCCATAGCCATCAAACACTACAGTTGAATCCTTGAATTTTGTTCGGACATACTTGGCATGTATCAACTATAATGGGCTTGATAGTTGCACCGTTTGTCCACTTTACCTGATGAAGTAGCCATCCTCCATCAACATCATGCATCCTGCTGTTATTCATGTCTAAGTCCAGCTTTATTGATGTTTCCTTGAGCATTCTGCCAAATTCATGCTTTTGGGGTTCCTTATCATACGATCCATAGTGAAAAGAGATGTAGGAACAAGGTTAGTTTAAAGCTGCTACCATGAAGACCATAGTTTATACCTATGCCAACCCCAGTTGTTGATGGAAGAGAGTGGGAGTTAGATAGCAACAAAAACACTCAGACTGAAGATGCTTACCGGAGGTATCGCCCCAGAAATTCTTCTAAAAGGAATTTGCTGCAACAGCAATGTATTATATAGCTGCATGAAAGCTGGCATGTGGAGTGTGCTGTGTGGACATTACTCCAATGGAGCAAATAGAACAAAAGAACTTGGTGATGAATAGGTAACGGAATAATCAAGTGATTTGTTTTGCCTAAACTTGTAGGGCTTATAATCATAATAATGCTGTAAGTAGTATTTCTGATCAACAAATTGTTCTATTTGTACTTAACGTGCCTAGACCAATGTTGACATCAGCCTCAAAACAATGTGATACAGATTGATTGATACATGTAGTAACGTAGTATGATAGTTTCATGTTTTCTTAATACATTGGAAACTGTGTAATGATCTCGCTGAATCTTGCTAACCAGCCAGCACCATGTCTTCAATCGTGTTTAACATTTCACAGGATGATAAAATGTCAAAATGAACATGACTATCAGTGTTTTAAATTAAATTTCCTTTCATTTGATACCAAACACGACATACTTTGAACAAAATGTGGGTCAATGACCCCCCGAGTTTCAATGACCCCCCTGAAAAAACAATTTCCCCCCCCCCCCCTATCTGACCTCACTTTTTTATGGTGAATAATGACACCCATACCTACTATTATCAGTTGAAATCGGCTTCTTTCTAATTTTTTCCCAGATTGGTTATTAATATTGCTATTTTTGGGTTACTAATCCATCCAATCATCCAATCATCCATCTATCCATCCATCTAATCATCCATCCAACCAATCATCCATCCATTCATCCATCTATCTATCCGGGTATCCAACATCCATCCAATCATAATCCAATCATCCACCCATCCATCTATCCATCCAATCATCCATCCATCCATCCAATCATCC